>JAHHUM010002021.1:1071202-1637002 GCA_036173005.1 Crenichthys baileyi
TTTCCCCCCGACCCAGAGAAGGGACTCTTCCCTTTTCCTAATGAAAACCATGGCCTCGGAGTTGGAGGCCTTGATTCTCATCCTGGCCGCTTCACACCCAGCTGCAAACTGCTCCAGTGAGAGCCGTAGATCACGAGCTGATGAAGCCAATAGGAACACATCATCCACAAAAGGCAGAGACGCAATCCTAAGGCCACCAAAACAGATCCCCTCAATACCTTGGTTGCGCCTAGATATCCTGTCCATAAAAGTTATGAACTAGAATCTGTGATAAAGGGCAACCTTGGCAGAGTCCAACCCTAACCGGAAACAAGTCCGACTTACTGCCGGCAATGCGGACCAAGCTCTGACACCAGTTATACAGGGACCCAACACCCTGTATAAAGGGCCTGGTTCCCCATACTCCTGGAGCACCCCCCACAGGATTCCCCAAGGGACACGGTTGAACGCCTTCTCCAAGTCCACAAAGCACATGTAGACTGGTTGGGTGAACTCACATGCACCCTCCAGGACCCTGCTGAGGGCAAAGAGCTGGTCCAGTGTTCCACAGCCAGGATGAAAACCACACTGCTCTTCCTGAATCAGAGGTTCGACTATGCGACGGACCCTCCTCTCAAGAACCCCCGCGAAGACCTCACCAGGGAGGCTGAGTGTGACTCCCCTATAGTTGGAACACACTCTACGGTCCCCCTTTTTGAATAGGGGGACCACCACCCCAGTCTGCCAATCCAGTGGAACTACCCCCGATGTCCATGCAATGCTGCAGCGTCGCGTTAGCCAACAGAACCCTATAACATCCAGAGCTTTAAGGAACTCCGGGTGAATTTCACCCACCCCTGGGGCTTTACTACCGAGGAGCTTTTTAATCACCTCGGTGACCTCAGCACCAGAGATTGGAGAGCCCGCCCCAAGGTCCCCAGGCTCCACTTCCTCAGTGGAAGATGTGCTGGTGGGATTGAGGAGGTCTTCGAAATACTCCGGCCACCAACCCACAACGCCCCGAGTTGAGGTCAACAGCACACCCTCCCCACTGTAACCAGTGTTGGTGGTGTATCCCCTCCCCCTCCCCGAGACGCCAGATGGCACTCTACCAGGGCCTGCAACGAATTTGCTAAATTCTTTACTGAAAAAACCCAAAAGATCAGAGGGGCAGTCAGCACATCCACATAAACTCCAGTACCAATGTTGTCTCCAACTAGAACTGATTTTGACAAAATTTCCCAATTTCACCAAATAAACTACAAAAACTTAGAAGAAATCGTACACCAACTAAGCTCTTCTTCCTGCTGTTTCGATCTTTTACCCAGAGCTTTCCTTAAGAAAGCTTTGCCTGTAAGAACATCTGATTTAACACAAATAATAAACACGTCCCTTTTGTCAGGTGTTTTTCACCAGGCCCTGAAAACAGCAATTATCAAACCTCTATTGAAAAAGAGCAACTTGGACAAGCTGCTACTGCAGAACTACAGGCCTATATCAAACCTCCCGTTTCATCAGTAAGATTATTGAAAAAGCTGTGTTTCAACAGTTAAACAACTTCCTAACAATGACCAACCGTTTGATGTCTTCAAGTCAGGCTTCCGTGCTCACCACAGTACAGAGACTGCTCTTGTCAAGGTGTTCAATGACATCCATATAAATGCAGACTGTGGAAGAACCACAGTACTGGTATTATTGGACCTTAGTGCAGCATTCGACACTGTTGATCACTCCATTTTATTAGAGTGCCTGGAAAATTGGGTCGGCCTTTCTGGTACAGCACTCAATTGGTTTAAATCCTACTTGAAGGACAGGGACTTTTTTGCGTCAGTAGGTAACTTTTCATCAGAGACCACAAAAATCACATGTGACGTTGCCCAAGGGTCCATCTTAGGGCCCCTTCTATTCAATATCTACATGCTTCCCCTAACTCAGATTTTAATAAACAGCGTAAGTTATCATAACTATGCAGACGACACACAGCTATATGTTACGATGTCACCAGGTGACTATGAACCCATTCAAGCCCTGGGTAAATGCTTAGAAGAAATCAATACATGGATAGGCCAAACTTTTCTTCAGCTGAATCAAAACAAAACTGAAGTAATAATCTTTGGACCAAAGGAAGAGCGGTTAAAAGTTAGCACACAGCTTCAGTTAATACAGCGAGAAACCACCAGTCAGGCTCGAAACCTGGGTGTAGTGATGGACTCAACGTCGGCCTTCTATCAACCTAAAGAACATCTCCAGGATTAAAGGACTAATGTTTCAGCAGGACCTTGAAAAACTAATTCATGCGTTCATCTTTAGTAGAATTGATAACTGCAACGGTGTCTTCACAGGTCTGCCTAAAAAGTTGATCAGACAGCTGCAGTTGATCCAGAACGCTGCTGCCCGTGTCCTCACTAGAACTAAGAAAGTGGAGCAAATCACCCCGGTTCTAAAGTCTCTACACTTGCTCCCTGTAGCTCAGAGAATGGACTTTAAAATACTTATGTTAGTCTAGGGTGTCCTGGTTCCAAGAGCATATATGGACACCCTTATGCTTGAACATGGTGTTAGTAATGGACAATCCATGACGTGCACAGAAGTCCAATAACAAAACACCACTCGGGTTCAGAACGGGAGGGCCATTCCGCCCTACCACACCCCTCCAGGTCTCACTGTCATTGCCAACATGAGCGTTGAAGTCCCCCAGCAGAACAAGGGAGTCCCCAGAGGGACACTCTCTTAAGGAGACTGGTTCCAGAGCCATAGCCGTGCATTGAAGTGAGCCCGACTATTTGTAGCCGGAACCCCTCTACCTCACACACCAACTCAGGGTCCTTCCCCACCAGATAGTTGACATTCCACATCCCAAGAGCCAGCTTCTGCAGCTGAGGATCAGACCGCCAAGGTCTTTGCCTTCGACTGCCACCCATAACACATTGCACCCGACCCCTTTGCCTCATCTCACGGGTGGTGAGCCCACTGAAAGGGGGACCTACATCTCCTCTGCGGGCTGTGCCCGGACGGGCTCCATGTGGGAAAGCCAGGCAACCATGCGCTCGGCCATTGTCAGAAAAATGTAGCTGTTAAGAATGCATAGCATACTGTTGTGAGGAAGAAACTGTGCAATGGCTGAAATGAGTGTTTGAAACTAATTAACAAAACTCAACAGGCCAATTGAATTGACAGCAAGAAATAAAATGTGAAAAAAGGGTTGTGAAATATAACTTTTGAGGCAAACACTACGACAGATTCTGATCAAAGAAAGATTTAGGGTGGTGAACTTTAGTTTTGATCCTTGGGCTACATTGGAGTGGCCTGGATCAACATTTGGAAAGGAGCTGTGCTGCAATGAGCACATGGCAACAAAGATCATGAACTAATGTGTTTCCACGCCCCTTTTTGAAACACAGAAATCTGATTACTCCCCGCAGTCAGGAAAAATGAAAATAAGACTGAGTTTTGTATTTTAAAACAAACTCTGTAAGTTAAAGATGGAATAATATTTGTTCCGAGGCTACCGCCCCCTGCTGGCAGTCAGACGCCTCGGAGCTCCTCCGGTACTTGTTCCCCATGAAGCGATCACACTATCTAAAGACTTTTAAAGGAACGACTCTCAACCAGTTTCTAACTTTTAGCTCTTTTTATTCTAAGGCAGAGGAATGATTACAGAGATCAGCGCTGAGGCTCCCGTCTCGGACCGTCGCCGTCTGTTAGAGCATGACGAAGAGCCCCGATAGAAGTTCCCATACAGTTTTATAACTGGCAATCCCATGCAATGGATGTGCTCTCCCTCAGTGATTATCAGTAGACTATGTGTCACCATTGTGGCGTCTGTTAGATTGTGTAGTAGCGGGTGTCCATCCTTAATCTAAGTGTGCTGTAGCTTTCTAAACAAACCAGTAATATCAGCTGCTCCACTATCTACCCCAGGCCCCAGCTTCAGGTCATTTATGACAATCCTTGGGGTTCACTGTCCTTGTACTGTATGTCTATGAGCATTCTTATCCTATTGTAACAGAAGGGAAACAGAACTATACTTTACTTCACTACTGCATAAAAGGGAAAAAAAAACAGCTATGAGCCTATTAATAAAGGTTATTCCTAACAACCCCCTGATGAGGTGTCATTTAAAGGCACCTCACTAATTTAGATCAGTGAACCCCCTAGGAACTGGGTAGTGGACACCTGCAACTGGGTACCCACCCCCCTGAAACAATCATTCAACCTGTATGTGTGTGTTAAACTATATATGACCAGGGAATCTCCTCCACAGCTGTCACGTGGTTCCTCCCCCCCACTAGAAAAAGAACGCCATCTCTCCGGTAGACCCCTGGTTGTGCGTCTAAGCAACAGTTGATAAACCTAGTGGAGACAAGTCTAACCCCATCAACCTGTATGTGCATGATTTAGAGAAAATAGAGAACAGCCTGAAGCCACAGCAGAAATCCTGTCTAACATCATGTGAATTCAGTTAATGTAGACCTAAGTGTTGATTGTCTTCGTCCCATCTTCTCTGCCCCCTGAGTGACATCCCTAAGCGTCCTTTTGGCAGGTTCAGCTACCTGAAAAGGTGAGTCTTAACATGGAATATAGAATCATATGTTCATACCGGGCAGATATACGCCCAATTGTAGGTTAATTATCAACTGCTATTATTATCATCATTTAAGCAGGCCACATAGTGGCTTAATCAAAGGATCTTAGCCCAAAATATTAATTATTATCAAAAACAATGTACCTGTTTAGCACAATCTAGAAAACTTTTGCCACTTTAAAGCAGTCTCCCATTATTACCCAACACGTCCTAAAAATCAACCTATGGAGAGGGGAACACCTAACAAAAAATCCACATGTCGAAAGGGGGGTTACCTATAATACTTTCTTTATTCATGACATGTGTTTATTTAGTTTAATCAACGCTGTCATTAAACTTATCTGATTATCTGCTACAGCATTCATACCATTAATCAAATATTCTGATTCCTTTAATATCAATATGATTCATGTAAGTCACAAAAAATAACTGTAAAGGATATCCAGGTACATGAGACGGGCCCCCTTTCCCTTATGGGTTATCCTCGGGTTCAATACAGTGAGCCTGGATCACGGCCCCCCTTTTCTTACACCCTGACTTGAGGGGCCCGACCCACTTAACCCATCGCGCATATGACAGGCGGTTGGGCACTCTCAGTCCCACTGAGTTCCATGGTTGTAGTTATCCCTAAGGATGAGAGCCTAAAGGGTGGTTCATCCTCTTGTATCAGTTATCTTTGACTATGTGTGCAATCTTATGTTGAAATGAACAGTTAATGTGGTGTAAGCGTGTAGCAGTTGAGCGGTTGCAGCTAGATGAGCAACAACGGACACGTATATAGGTAATTAATGGCAGAAAAGAGATAATTACGAAAAGGCCCACAGAGAATAATTACATTCATAAAAATCCACCCTGTAGAGGTGGGACGCCATTGGGAAAAAACCCCACCAACACTGAACATCAAAGCAAGTGTCTGGCTGAATATCGGAAACATAAAGCAGAATATGGCGAGGCAGTTAATTCCGTCCGTAAAGTAAATCAGGTACAACAAAGCGGGCAGTGACAATTTCTCTGGGTAAATGACTGAAGACTCTCAAGGTGCCTGTTCACTCACTCTATGTGTTACCATAGAACAGCACATAGATCGATGGTCGGCACGTCTGAAACTTATTAACATTGATTATGTAATCAACAGCGCAATAGCAACAAATAATACCCTGTCTTGGAAAATTTTAACAAACAACACAAAACTAATAAAAAAAATAGGTAAGAGAACAGAGGAATTTTATTGAGCAGATACAATGTGTATCAGTATATTGTAGACCCTGAATCATAAAACCACTGTTCCACCGATTTCTATACATTGCAAGTCCGTACTGGTCCTCCTTCTTATTGTGAAAGTAGCATTCATGTTCTCCCATAGCACTTTAGTTTCCACCCGGTTCCCATGGGGGGCATCCACCATCATACACATTGTTTCGCCCTTAAAATATATAACATGGGGGGACCCACATCTAGTTGTCTGCTCTGGCAAGTCAAAATACAATTGATCTAATTATCGGTATTCCTTAAACCTATGGAATATCAATGCGAAAACAAACCGGATTAGATCCACATACACCTCTGAAGGACTTTTTGCATGGACCGAGCTGGAATACACTTTTGCACAACAGCTAATAACAACCAAACTGCGATCATCCACATAGTCAAATTGACGGGAATATACACGTCAACCCGTTAGCGTATTTTCACCATCTGTTCCAGACCATCCAAAACATGATTTCTTTTTGACCCAAATTTGTTCTACCGACTCCTTGGACCGTGTTGAATTTTAATTCAATGGATATTTGATTGCGATTCATTTTAGGGCATTCTAGTTAGAGATCCATCAGGTGTCTGTAAAATTCGTTTGGCGAACTAAAATTCCCCCCCCAACAAACAAACACCTAACTCTCTACAAGGACAACAACAACACAACCTTCTTTTTTTTCGCTAGGGCATCATATCCCAAAGCGATTCTATTGTTGCACAAGAAATAATCTTTCAACACTCCCCTTACATCATTTTTTTGCCCTTCCAGGCCTGTCCTCTCACTTGTTTTGCGATTGTGTCAATTCAAAAGATAAACGGTTAGCAGGAAGCCCAGTTGGAATTCTAGCAGACATAATCAAATCAAAAACACATTTTCTGAAAGGTTCCCCTGATGAGTAGGCCAATCGGTGTAAGGGCATCCTGATGAGATGATAACCAGGGGTACATCTTTCCTGCAGTCAATAGGTCGTCACCCCCAAAGCAATATGGTGGTGATTATTCACACAATTTTACTTTAGAAATCATTCTGGTTTCCAACTAGGTCTGCTTGATGCTTCAAGGCTTTTTGTTTTTAATTCACCAAGGAATCGATAAGGTGGTCATAGTGGGGTCACTTGAAGGTGTTATCCGGTTCGCCCAGTCTGAAGAAGTGTCAGGTTTCATTGCAGGGTCAGTGAGGTTCACAGGTCAGTCAGAACCTTGGTCTTTGGTCTCGGGTCGTTTGGAGACAATTTTAAGGGGGTTTTTCTGTGCACAGAATGTTTATAGATCCAGCCTTTGATCAGTCAGCAAACCTTGTGTATGTTATTCTGCCCAGTAGGTTTAGTTGTTAGTTCTCATGGTTGACTGACTATTACTGTTGCATTTGGGAGAGGATCTCAGATTAAAATAAACATAGTTGAGCTTCAATCCAGGTTAATTTTGTGTTTGCAGACTTTAGTAATTTTTCTTTTTGTATACATAGTTCTGTTAGCTCTCCATACTAACCCATGAGATGCTGGTTTGAAAACCTGCTGCAATTAACATTTTACTCCCATTCATCTTTCAACTTCCCCTGGATCTTTATTGGAGAAAATGAGTGCCATCGTCAGATCTCATGATTTCAGGCACTCCCATGGTATGATTTCCTGGTCTTTCCCTTTTTAGAAGGAACGTTTTCCTTTAGTTTTGTGTTCTGCTCCCACACTCTGCCCTGCATGTGGCCCTTGAGTTACAATCTTTATCAGAGCTCTCAGCAGAGACAGGCTGCTGTGTGCAGAGGTTTTATCTTTGTTTTCAGGCAGCTGCATGTCTGTGTCAAGTCTAATGCTGCAGTCATTTCACAGAGCTGAGGAGAGAATTTAGCTTCTCTCAAAAGAGGAAAAAAATCAAAAATGCACACAATTTGGGTCAAATATGGAATTATTTCCCTGTAAAATTAACCTTCTGCATGTGCTTTTCAACTGGCCTCAGCATTATGGCTATGTTAGTTAAAGGCTGCTCTTGCTGTTCTCTGTTCTTTTAGTTTTCAGTCTAGTCTTGACACTAATGCTTGAGTAGACTAGGTTTGTTTCGTGAGTTTTAACAGAAAGCAGGGGAGGTGCACACTGAGTTATAAAACTATTTTCTTCGCCTGTTATTTATGAATCGCAGTACCCCCGGCTGCTGTATGACTGAGTGGGAGAAAATTTACCTATAAAATCTCTATGAAATTTCCAAAAACATTCCCACAACCTGCATGTATTTGAACCAGCTGTTAAGAGTCCAATTGTTGTTTTGTGGTTTCAGCTGATTTATGATTCGCTGTTTGCTGTTTTCCAGCAGTGCCACCAAAGGACGCTGGTGGATAAAGGCTTTTACTCTCATTCATATCACATCAGTTTCTCATGGGGCCGCCCCCATGACTTGCTTTTTATTCACAACACTCAGTTCTGGCCAACCGGGACGTATGACACGCTATGTTCCGAGCTCCCGGTCCAATTGAAAGCTCTCTAATCGGCTTCCAAGACACCAGAACACATTCACTCCACCTGAGGATGGATTCAGCGTGCAGTCCTTGTTATCACCGCTAGGTTTCCAGACTACACAGTTGCTCAATCCACTGATCTCTTTCACGCAGTACAACAAGTTATGTAAAAACAACATCATTTACAATACTACTGTTTACCGAGGCGCGCCTGTAAAAACAGGTGGAGACTTATTTTGTATACCTTCGTACGCAAGTTTCCCGGAGTGTCAAGATCATTGAGTCATCTTCTCACCTTTAAACCCCAAAAATCATATTTATATTGTAACCCAGTTAGTTCCTAATTTATTGTCCTCTTTTAACTTGTTGCCAAAGTTAGATTTGTTCAAACCTAATGTTCCATAAACATTTTTGAAATCATCCCCAGAAACAAAGGTATTCGCATCATTTACCATGAAGGTGTCCAGTGTTTTATGGACACCTACTTTTCAAGCACGTTGATAATTTGATTATATCTACCTAAATTAGACCTTTAGGGGCCCCTTCCCCGTAACCTCTACCCCCAATAGTAGATAAAAAGTAATTGCATATTTTGTACACCCTAATTATACCATTATTTAGTTATTCATTCTTGTTAAACATTTGATCACTATAAACCAGTCATTTTTCCCCCAATATATCCATTTCCATCCTATGATTATTATTATTATTCTTTTTTGTTTTCTCTGAAGTCTAAAGGTTAGTCAGACAAACATTTGAGACAAACATTTGAAACAGAAATTTAGACAAAAATTAAGACCACACAACACATGCCGGCGTCGGACTCCCCTCTTAAGGAAGTTTGCTGCCAAATTCTTTTATTATCCAAATATTCAACCAGAACCCCTATGGCAGAAGGACAGGTTCTATTTGGTTCTGTTGTCATCCCAAAGAGAATTTAGATCCAATATTCCAACTCAAGAGAATTCATAAGAAATTTAAAGTTTTCACCCTCTAAAACTAAAACCCAGAAAATTGTTCCAACTTGCGAGCATCTGAACACATATAGAACACCCGACCTTAGAGAAAAAACAAATGAAAAACAAACCTGGTGCACTCTAAAATGTTCATTAGTTGTTCAAACACAACTATGAATCAAAACCCAAAACAAAAATGAGCTCACAGAAACTAAAACATACCATTTGATCCATGAACCTTTCACTCATGTGGCCCACATCATTCATCATTCAGACCTTGGGCCTTCATTCATTCCTGTCACACTCTTCTCAACCACACGTTTTCAACCCTCAAACACAATCTTTGGATTCCTCTTGTTCCTGAACCCCAGAAATCTTATGTCCTAAGAAATAATGTGTCAATGGACACATTTGTCAGGCTGGTCATTTTCACATTTTTCACCTTTTCAGGCCTTCTTCACCTAGGAGAAAAATACATGTTTAGGGTTATCACTTACATCATCAGGCAATATAGTGGGATGACTCTTCATCAACCTTTCCAGAGAAATTATGAGTATTGTGACCGGTAATGCCTGAAAAGAAACAGTTTGATTATACAGTCATCCCAGTACAACAAATTAACACGAACAAGAAATCACAAACTTGGGTAGTGAAATTAGCATTTTCTTTCTTTCACCTTCTTCATTTCACAACACATATTCATATTTGTAAATTGTTATTTCCATTATTATTATATACAAAGAAGACAAAAATAAACATTATTGCAGTCTTGGTGTGTACCAGCTTATTAAGGAGTAAAAGAAGATAAAAAGCAAATAGATTAGTTATAAACAGAATCATTTTGTTCAGAAAAAGAAAGGATAGCCTACCTTCGTAGCACCTGGTGGTCTGACACAAAAACTATGGATACTTGGCCTCTTGTCACCCTTTCAAGCAGGAGCGGTCAGGACTGCTTTTCTAGACCTAAAAACTCAACATTTCAATTAGTTTCATATCAGAAAACAATTTAAATCAAATGTATCCTGCCACATATCCCCTAATTTTTACATAACATGAAACAGACATTCATTTCACAAAAACAGACTGACAAAATGGACGAACATTGGCCACATAAAGTTTGATTACCCTGTAAATACAGCATTTTTAGAGTGGAACCACTTTGTGTCACTTAATGGTTAAAAATTATTTCTTACCCTTTTCTGGTGAGTCGACAATTATTTCTGGGACTCAAACAAGCTCCATCAAACTGTTGTTTTAACTTTTTAAAGCGTCTTTGTGGTTGAAATATATTTCTCCTCCCTGTCTCCAAGCATTGCTCCCACAGAACAAGCAGGGAGCTCATTTTCTAGTGATGTCTCAGTCATTCTCTCACCTCACACACACTTTCACACACTCTGGCCAACCAGGCGGTACAGCACCATTTCCTGGTCCAAATGAGAGCTTATTTTGTTATCTCTCAGACACCAGAGTTTATTCACAATAGAGTTTATCCTGTGAGCTAGGGTCTGTTAGCTTAGCCTGTAGCAGTCAAGGTCCGTCAGTCTAATGTGTCCCCTCAGTCTGCTCACCGTTATGACTCACACACATCCACACTGGCCAATTGATGTTACACTTTTACATTTATACAGCTGTTTACTCAAAATAATAAAAAAGGAGCGGGCGGCTTTTAAGCCTCTCTCTTTAACAAGGTTAGAGAGGCCTTTCAAACTCGTATCACTCCCCCCGGCAGTATTTTTGACCGTTCTTATGGAATAGTCAGGACCCAACAACCTTACCCGGATATGCGCATCTATATCCCTGCGTGGCAATTTTCAAAGAAGTGGGCGGCTTTGAGATCTTTTAAGAAGATCAGGGAGGCCTTCTAAACCCAATACACTTCGCCTCGGTAGTATCTTTTGACCCTCCTTATGGGATGATCTCACCACTGGTTTGGTAAGGTCAACACAGGTATTAGGTAGCTCTTCCCGGATAACTCAACTAACACCTTTTCAAGCTTACAACCACCCTCTTCCAGCAGGCGATGTCAACGTTCCTGGCGGGCCAACCAACACATCTTCACTTGAAGGAACAGTAGCAGCAACTGCAATAATGAACACCTATCAATAATTACAATATGTTTCACCTTCCCGAACAGAGTCCTCGCCTGGCCAACCGTCTGAATGGCTTCTACTGCAGACATGACAGGAAGCCATTCACACCTCAAACCAACTCCTCCACATCCCATTCAGGAACAAGTTCGACCAGTAAAGCAACCAACCCCCTACCTTCAGATCCTCTGCCTGCACTAACAAGTCACTGGAGAAGTGCGAGCACCTGAAAGACATCACAGGCCCTCTACTGGACGCCCTGCCAAGCAAACAGGTCGGCAGATGATGTTGTTAACTTAGGTCTACACTTCACCCTGCAACACCTCGACCACCCAGGGACCTACGCCAGGATCCTGTTTGTAGACTTGAACTCTGCCTTCAACACCATCATACCAGACATCCTCCACCAGAAGCTCACCCAGCTCAACGTCCCAGCCTCCACCTGTCAGTGGATCAACAGCTTCTTGACGGACCGACAGCAGCAGTTGAGACTGGGGTGCGACTTAAGCTCTTTGAGTGGTGGACATGACTGGAAAAGCATTATATAAGTTCAGTTTAATTTCTATTCATATCCTAACCGATACAAATACGTATATTATTTAACCCCAACACAACAATATAGTGTCTGGACTGAAATGCACAAAACATTTTTTTTTTTTTTTTTTTTTTTTTTTTACATAATATTTTTATTCCATTTTATTTAAAAATGGCAAATCTTTTAACTAAGACCCATTACCCTTGTGTTCAATATGTGATTTGCTATGCTTATTTTAATAAGGCCCTTCAGTATTTACTGAATGTTGTCTTACAAATTTGACTGTGTCTGTTCTGAGTTTCAGTTTATCATGTGGAATAGTAAGAAATAACATTTTCAAGAAAAACAAAATTGGCTTGCTGGTTTTGTTTTGTCCGAGCATTTATTTTTCATTGGCTGCTGGCAAACGTGTTTGCAGTTGGGTTGGTGATGAGTTGACACTGCGACTGCGTCCAGACTCGCCTCAGAAAATTCACACATTTGTTTGACTGCGAATGAGGTTGGTCTTAAGTTTGTGCCAACTTGCCCTGCTGCCTGACAGTAATTATTTCAGACTGATATAGACTGTAATAAAACAAAAGATCAGAGGTAAAATCATGCAAAATTGCAGTGTCTCCAGCTTAAGCATAACAAAATGGGCTTTGTAACAGCTGTCCCTTTCTTATTTAATGTATTTAGTCAATCATCAAATAATTTGTTGTCAACAGTACAGACAGCATGACAAACAACAGGATAATGACTGAAATGGTACAGACAGAAGCAGATTGCTTCTATTGTATCAGACACATCAAAATAAACTTCCAGCTTCATTCTTACAATACATGAAAGAAAATGACAAGAAAAAAAAAAAAAAAAAAAAGGTATAGTGTTTTATAAGTGAGACAACTGCTTTACAACTACAGCTGGAATATGGGCACAACTTGTCAGCCTCTTCTTGGAAAACTAGCCACTTGGTCCTAAAGTTTAAAATGTCTCCTGTTTCAAGATCTAGATTTCTAAAACCCCACTTTGATTGCTCTGAAAAACAAATGAGTAATTAGGAGAGAGCAAGTACAGTATCTACACTTTTTTGGGAACTTCAAGGTCATTAAGGAAAACAAGAAAAACTGCAACTCAACTGATTTTGAAATGAAAATAATTAAAGTTGATATATTATTTTATACCATTTTGATATGTTTTGGTTTGTTACACAATATTGCATAGGGTGTTGTTTTTAAACCACAATTTTAACCCATTTTTTATTTGTTGTAAAATGAAAGAAAGTGCAGGAATCTAAACACCTGTAGTAAAAAAATATTTTTAAATAGTCAATAAATTACTTACTGCATGTACAGTCAAACCTTTTTTCTTTATTAAACTTGCTTTACCTCATTTATGGACATTAAAGCTTAAAGTGTGTTTCTTTTGTTTGTCTCCTGGTTGGCAACATCTCTACCGTTACAGCTAATTAATCTAAAAGCCGTGCACACCTCTGTTTAAATAGTAGGTTTTTGTACAAAATTTAGACCATTGTAAATAAACTCGAAGTTATTTTCAGAATTACTCTGACATGTACCATGTAAAATTCATATGAAAACAGATTCAATAAGCTTGTTGCATTGCAGGTTACGCTATATATTAATTCAGACAATTAAAATAGTTTAAGCTAATTATGTACAAATACCTTGGACAAGTTATTTGGGTGTCTCCTTTGTGTCTGCTTGCCTTTCCAGGGAGGTGTTGTCTGCCCCCAACCTGCTTTGAGTAGAAACTGCAGAAAACATCTTTGAAGTTCAAGATAATGTGCAAGAACATGCCATACCTGTGGAAATCAAAGTAATGAATTTTCCAGCCAAAATTAAAGTGCTTGCATCGACATCTGTGACCCTTAATAAAGCAAACAACTTCCAGAATTTTGGGAAGATTCAGCTAACTTGCTGCAGAAGAACTTTATGAATTATTCTCTCATACGTGGTCTTTCCATGCTGTCTCAAATTATCAAGACATATGATTTTAATCATATATTGCTCTACAAAGGCTGATAAAGGTAAACTTCAAATTTTGTTGATGGAATAGTTGCTTTAAAGATGTGTTAAAAATAAGACAAAAAGATTTTATTTTTAGTTTTCATTACCATAAATAAAAGCTGTGAGAGATGTAAAATGTAAAACTATGTCTTATGTGCCACTAAAAATAAAAGCAAAAGAAAAATTTACTTTAAAGCTTAAATATGTTAAATAATCAATATTTGAAAGATATCCTAAACAAAGCTGAATTTGATATTAGACTAAAATTACAGGACAATTAAATTACATACAAAACTGCTTAAAGCTTTATTCATGAACAACAAAACAAATGAAACAATGAAAAGTAATGAAGTGGCCATAAATCTGCATTTGAGAACAGCAAGACTGTTTATAAACTGAATAAGGTTATACCGTAGAACACAAAATATGATCTTTTAATAATCTCAAATGTTATTTATCAATATTAGGTAGTTTAAAATTAAAGTGTTGAAAGCATCACAGAATCAAACTAATTTGGAAAGGTGAACTGTGTTCAGGGGTACTGTCTGCTTATTATTTGTTTTGAAAAATAAATGCTAAAATGGCAGACTAGACAAATCAATAAGGTCAGGCAGAGTTCTGGACTTGATGAATAAATATTAACTGTTTAAAGGTTGCTTTCAGATAGAAGCAGTTCTGTCATGCATTTTAAAACCCCCAAAATGCCCTGAAAAGATATCAAAATAACCTAGATAAATTGTTTAGTTAACTGAAATACCGCTTAGGTATTAAGGGCATTATAATTATTGTCATTTATGGTTGAGGTTTTGGCTTTGTTTCTGTACAGCATATTGTAATGATGCCGACACGGTGTTCTGTTGAAATGGGTTTTTTATTCAACCACAACAATAATAACTGCCAGTCTCTAGGCTGCCACTCGCCCTTCCTTTTTTGACCGCACCCCACCCTCTCTCTCCCGCCTTGGCGGTTTCCCTGCCCCCATGACCAGCACCACCAAGTCAGCACCACTAAGTCAGCAGAGGCATACACAAACAATATGGCAACCATGAGAACATTACACAACCTGAACCACAAAAACAGAACCCTAAACACAGAGTCGTTACAATATATTAATCTGCTAATGGACTGTCCTTCAGCCATGCTCTTAAACCTTGTGTCTCTGCGTCTCTCTGACTTCTTGTTAATGTATGTTGACATTGGTCTTTTTTTCTGCTTTGCTTGACTGCCTGCATGCCAGTTGGAAGAAACCAAAAAGCTTTTTTTGACTCCAGGACTCTAGTCGTGTCATGTTCCTGAGTTCTCTTAGGTAACACTTCATAGGTTACCTGGAAGTACAATTACTAAAAAATTGGTTTGAGCAAAAATTACAACATTTGAATGTTTGTTTTGAAAGAAATGAGATTTTTATATAAAAAGGACTTCTTATCAGGACCAGAAATAGAGAACCCAAATTCAGCCAAGCACAAAGTGATAAGTAAAAAGGTTTATTCAGTAACTCAGGATCAGAAAGCAGAAGAACGGCAGTCAGCTTCCAGGAACCGCTGAGGACAGAGAGACTAGCTAGTGGCTGAATAAAACTCAGGATTTGCAAAGAGTTAGATAAAGCCACTAACCTTCTCAGTCTGGGGATGAGGCACAGAATCCAGAGGAGGAAGAGATCCAGACGGTTAATGATGAGGCGTCCGACGGACTAAAGTCAGATTGCCGACTGATCCAAATCTTCCGGGGAACCAGCTGAAGCTGTGACAGGAACACAGAGAGCTGTGATAGTCCTCTTGACAATAATTCCAGGCGGAGTTGAAAGCCATGCGGGCTCAGGCTGAATAAACCAGTGGCTAGGCTGAGACGTAAATCCAGGGACAGAAACAGTGTCGAATTCCAGGGCTAAAAGCGTCAGACAAGGGGCAGACAGGGGCAGAAAACCAGAGGCAGAAAACAGAGTCGAAATCCAGAAAACCAATCCGTCAGACAAGGAGCAAGCAGGCAGGCAAAATCCCTAAGGGCAAGACAAGGTCAGAGAACAAGATCAGTCAGGAACGAACGCTGGATAACTACTCAAAAATGTTTTCGAAAAACTGGCACCGTCTACCTGTCAGAGGGCTGTATATAACTGCAGCTCCACAGGTGTGTGGCATGACGGTGATTGCGCAGCAGCGCAGCAGCAGACAGGTGAAGCAGATGAGTTAATTGCAAGAGTGAGAGCAGAGCAGGCAGACGGGCCAGAATCATAACACTTCTTACTGGAAATGATTCAAGACGATGAACTAAACAGTCCAAATGTATACAAATGTTTATCATCAGTTTACATTTTAATGACACATATAACTTGAAATTTTAAGAGAAGTCTATCACGTCTTTCAACAAGTTTGGAATATGTTTTAGTGGCTTTTTAGTGGTCCTTTTCAGAGAACTGCATTCATTCAGTGCTTGGATCAACATGGCTACCTTTGTCTTGAGATATTTGTTTTTAACATTTGGTTTGGCAATCCCTTATAATGTGAATTATTATTATAATGTGTTTTATTCTGAGATCCAGGCAGCAGACTTCACTAAAAATCCTAACAAAAAGCAGTATGTGTATCTCCAAGCACATTTCCCAAACAAGTTGTTGGAAAAAATTGTGTTATTGTCCTTTCAATCTGGATATATTTTCATGCAAACTGACAAAGACATCTACACTCCCAGTAGCAAAGGTAAGTTATAAAACCGCCCATTTATGCTCATTTGTTTTTTACTAACTTTCTCTTCTCTTCTTTGCAGGTACACCTCAAAAATAATCAAAGCAATATCGGTTCTCTCTAAGAGAACCAGCTCTGTCGGCTTGGCTTAGGCCCCTGTCTGAGCAACAACATTTATTTGTAACTGACACTAAGTTACAAATAAATGTCTAGATTTTTGAAATTATTTTTCTGACCAAATTTGATAACTGTTAATGTGAGAGATGGTGTAGGTACAAGATCGGCTCGGGTGGTCGGATCTGCTCAGGGCCCTACGCCTGCTGATGACGTCACACTATCTGACTGGCTAAATATTGGCACGATGAGGTAAAACACTGTGGTTGGTCCAGACAACCTACTGACGTACCTTTTGGGGGGATTGCCGTTCGTACGAAACATGGACGACTTTTAAAAGAAATCCCCCATTACCCTTCTACAGGAACTTACCACAGCCTATCCACCGTTTCTAAATGTCCTGAGAGAAGGAAGAATCAGTGTGCAGAATCAATGAAGTGTGGGGTTTGATGTTAAATGTTTGGACTTCAGGGTGGGAGGTCACTGCCTTTTATTATTTGTATCAACAGAGAGATGTAAACACTGGAACTGATATGTGGTCTAATATATTTGTTTTTTGGCATGTTAAGGTATAAGTGATATTTGGTCTAACAAATAATAGTGTGTTATGGAAATTCTTTTATTTAGTGCTCCAAAGTATTCCAAAGTGCTGTGAACTTTCATTAACCTCTCTCCTCTGACCTTTGTGTTTTTATTAGTGTTCTGTTATTTAGAGTAGATGGACTCGAAACCATTACCAGAAGTTTAATGGTTAAAACACATCCTGGAGGGTTGTGTCTGAGGAAGAGCAGATGGCTGTCCTCATAAATAATATTGTTACCTCTGACCCCAGGTGGGGTCTAGAGGACCATGTCTCCAAAACTCTTTTTAAGTTGAGGGTAACACCCACATACTGTTTAAATACTGTCTGTAAAACTGTGCTCTGGGCTCTGTTTCACTGACTCGTCAGTAACAGGGTCTTCAAACGCAAAAATGCCTTTGAATAAAACTTATAAAGACAACGTCCAGATTTTCTCTTATTGTGAGTTAATTTCTCTCCCACTTAGATAAGAAACATTCTATTATAATTTGGCATCACGAACAGGATCCGACGTGGCAGAGAGGAACGCAGAGGTTGGGGAAAGGACGCCTGGCCAGCCTGAAAAAATCAGTCCACCTCCATTTTTTACGGAGGGGGTCCTGTCATACAGAGCCTGCCTGCTACTTCTGGCCGATTGGATCCGAAATACTGTTTGTCTACAAATATATCTTGGTGAGAAAGTTACTCTGAATTTATAATATATAATTTTTTTTATTATTACATTAACCATCATCTCCTAATTAATTGATTAGGTTCCGGAGTTGGGAGAAGGAGGACATCGGCTGAGGGCCAGGTTACCCTGTAAAGGTATACAGGGAGGGTTTTATTGGTAACAACAATAAGACAAGCAAAACAAAGGGTTTTTTGCGGGTTTTTTTTGCAATTTTCTACACCTTATAAAGAGAAAAGCCAGGGGGCAGACGTGCCACTGAACAGGTAAAAAGGCTATAGCTAAATGGGTTCCGGAACCTCAAAGGCATCAGGGGTGCGTCCTTCTCCAAACTCTGCGATTTATAAAATAATGAAAGGAAAAGGTGGGGATGATTGTGTAAATGTGCTTTAATTTGGGAAGATAAGTTTGGTTTTCCACAGGGTGAAGTTTGAGTGTAAATAGGTTAAATAGTTAAATAAAAATAGTTTAAATAGTTTAAAGTGAAACAGTTGATGGATGGAGATGAGGAAAAATAAAACATTAGTAAAAGATTAAAAAGCACAGATTGCATCAATTAAGGGGTTAAAGAGTTAAAACTTTACTGCAGGAAGTTTCGTTTGTCTTAAGGTAAACGTGAAAAGGGACATTAGAGAAGGGAAAAGAAATTTGTTTCAGAAAGGAGTATAGTCCATGTTCTGGAAGGAAGTGACAGGACAACTGACTGACTTTCTGTATGCTGTATTTTGACATTGCACAAATTGAACCTATACTAAACTTTTTCTTCTGTCTCTCACACACACACACAACACACATATATGGGATTTGAGTGCAACATCTGCGTTTTTGAGTCTGGACTTTAGAAACCAGCCCTTCCCATGGCTACTCCACAGAGATGCTTCTTCAGCTGGCCTGAAAGAGAGATTGTCTGCCTGCCTGCTTGCTGCAAATGACAGTGTGAGTTTCCACCAGAACGAAACTCGGAAGAAGTCTGGCCCAAACCCACTGAGATGGACAACGATCCATGCTGTTTGCCAGAGCCAGAAGAGCGATACACTGGATTTATATTGAAAGCACATCTTATGCGGGCAGAAGAAGAGAAAAAAAAGCTCTCTTCTTTCTCTGGAGAAATTAAAGTGGACAAGGAAGGAGTGAATGTCCCACCAACACACTGAAAAGGCTTGTTTTTTTTTTTGACTGATAGAGGACTGTGTGCCATGACAGTCGAGCGATCGACAGAGCGATTAAGAAACATGATGGGGGTAACGTACAAACACACACAACGCACACACGGAAACAAGGAACAGGATTTTCACAAATGAATCAAAATTATTAACCATGAAATAAAAGCTTGCTTGAATGTCAAATGCCGGCATATGTTTGTCTAAAAATGTTATGTTTTATGTTCTGTGTCTGTGTTCATCTAAATGTTGAATCCGTCTGTCATACATGTGGGTTCATTGTCACTAACATTTGTTTATCCAATTTTTTTTTCCTTTGTTCTTTATTTTCAACAATTTATTCACAGAAGTATGACAGGTTTTTAGGAACTCCATGGCTGCGAGCCTCTCAGTGCTCACAAAGTCCGGACTTATGATTGAACAACTAAATAGTTTAAATTCAAGTGAGCGCGGAGTGGTCTGCAGTTACCTTGGAGTCTAAATTAACTTCACAAATGCGCAAGAAAATTGATAGAATGTCCATATTTAAAGTGAGAATCCAGGTTTTATCTAATTTTTTTTCTTTCTTTTCTAGTGAACCTCAAATATTAACAGCCTGATTAGGAAGATTTTTGTGTAAATACAAAGGAAAGTGTTTATATTGTCTTAACCATCAAATGAAAACTGGTATGTTGAAGTCTTTATGGGGTTTAACTTAATGGTTAAACGAAGAACGTTTCTGAAATAGAGGAAAGTGTTGCACGTCTGTGAAAGTCAGTGGGTTCAGCATGTGAGTGTGTTTAGGAGCAGAGCAGAAGGGGGGCTCCCAGTTCCCCTCCACAGAGACGGTTCTCTGAGGGGGCCGGGCCCAGAGCTTCTACTGTCTACTTTTCACTTTACTGAAGTTCATTAATATTTTACTGATAAAATGGGTCACATATCATTTTGGTTTGCCTTCTATAAAAATAATGAAAGTTTATTCATGCAATTCATTACACATTTTGGACAAATTTGATGGAAAGAAATTCTCTAAATGTATAGAATCAGAAATTATCTTTATCAAGTTATATTCCTTATTTTTTGCATATTTTGAGTTCTTAGATTTGAAAAACACTATAGAAAGCATCAACTTTAAAAAATAATTTAGTGGGTGGAACAAATTCTTGGATCATGTTCAAAAATATTTATTTAGCCTTAAAGGTGGGATAATACAATATTAGGGTTGCTTATTACCTTTGTACATAATTAAATTTTTATCGCTTTCCATAAATTCAAAATTTACTTCTTTTTAAATACTCAAAAACACATATATTCAAATGTTTACATAGGGATAAAAACTCTCCCTCAGCTTTTAATTAGCTTAAAAAAGTAATTAGGGGGACTATGCGAGGAAAAAAGTTTTGGGCTTGATAGATTAAAGTGTTATTATTTTTTACCATTCAAGATAATTTGGAAGGATAGTTCATCTGAGTAAAAAACATGAAAGGGCCCCTGTCTGTCTGGAGAGAGTTGCTTTGGGAAAAATTAGTGGGCTTGTTATGAAGGAAATCTTGTAATATCTAATTTTGCCGGTTAACTTGACAGGAGTCCGCCCCCAGAAACGTAAAGTTTGGGGTGAAAACTGTCCTCCCCTTTTTGAAAGTTTCCAGATGTTGGCTGAAGGAGGAAAAGTAGACAAAACAGTGTGTGGATGAAAAGATTATTACTAAATGATCCCAACACACCCCAATGCTTTGTAACTTGCTTCACAAAACACTTTGGGGAGCATTTTGAAACACCGGGAATGGTGATGAAAAAATGAGTTGTGCGATTTTGAAGAAAAAAGGTCCCCTCGTGGGGAGCTGGGGGGGGAGAGAATTCTCTGAGTCTGTGTTACTATCTTCACTCGTGATAAAAAACCGCCCCCTCCCTAAACTCTCAAAAGTTTCTTAACTTTTAGCTCTTTTTATTTTAAGTTAGGCAGAGGAATGATTAAGAGATCAGGCTGGGTCCCGTCTCGGCCCTCGCCCTCTGTTAGAGGGTGACGAAGAGCCCCGTAGAAAGGGCAATACAGTTTTTTTAAACGGCACTCCAATGCAATGGATGTGTCTCCCCATGTTATAGTAGAATGTGTCACCATTGTGGGGGTCTATCTGTTGATTGGTTGTAGCGGGGGGTCCATCCTTAATCTAAGTGTGATGTAGCTTTCTAATCAAACCAGTAATATTAGCTGCTCCACTATCTACCCCAGTGCCCCAGCTTCAGGTCACTTATGACGAACCTTGGGCCATTTATCCTTGTACTGTATGTTTATGAGCATTCTTATCCTATTGTAACAAAGCAAAACATAAGAATTTATATTTTATTTCACTATAGTATAAATGGGAAAAACAGCTATGAGCTTATTAATAAAGGTTATTCCTAACAGTCACACACAAAATTAAAGTGGAAAAACACACTACAGGCAACTTTGATGTAATGTCCTTAAAACAAGTCAAAATGAGGCTCAGTATTGTGTGTGGCCTCCACGTGCCTGTATGACCTCCCTACAACGCCTGGGCATGCTCCTGATGAGACGGCGGATGGTCTCCTGAGGGATCTCTTCTCAGACCTGGACTAAAGCATCCGCCAACTCCTGGACAGTCTGTGGTGCAACGTGACGTTGGTGGATGGAGCGAGACATGATGTCCCAGATGTGCTCAATCGGATTCAGGTCTGGGGAACAGGCGGGCCAGTCCATAGCTTCAATGTCTTCATCTTGCAGGAACTGCTGACACACTCCAGCCACATGAGGTCTAGCATTGTCCTGCATTAGGAGGAACCCAGGGCCAACCGCACCAGCATATGGTCTCACAAGGGGTCTGAGGATCTCATCTCGGTACCTAATGGCAGTCAGGCTACCTCTGGCCTGACTGCCAGAAGTAGCCTGCGGCCCTCCAAAGAAATGCCACCCCACACCATTACTGACCCACTGCCAACCGCTGAAGGATGTTGCAGGCAGCAGATCTCTCTCCACGGTGTCTCCAGACTCTGTCATGTCTGTCACATGTTCTCAGTGTGTACCTGCTTTCATCTGTCAAGAACACAGGGCGCCAGTGGCGAATTTGCCAATCCTGGTGTTCTCTGGCAAATGCCAAGCGTCCTGCACGGTGTTGGGCTGTGAGCACAACCCCCATTTGTGGACGTCGGGCCCTCATACCATCCTCATGGAGTCGGTTTCTAACCGTTTGTGGAGACACATGCACATTTGTGGCCTGCTGGAGGTCATTTTGCAGGGCTCTGCCAGGGCTCCTCCTGTTCCTCCTTGCACAAAGGCGGAGGTAGCGGTCCTGCTGCTGGGTTGTTGCCCTCCTACGGCCTCCTCCACGTCTCCTGGTGTACTGGCCTGTCTCCTGGTAGCACCTCCAGGCTCTGGACACTACGCTGACAGACACAGCAAACCTTGCCACAGCTCGCATTGATGTGCCATCCTGGATGAGCTGCACTACCTGAGCCACTTGTGTGGGTTGTAGAGTCCGTCTCATGCTACCACGAGTGTGAAAGCACCACCGACAGTGAAAAGTGACCAAAACATCAGCCAGAAAGCATAGGTACTGAGAAGTGGTCTGTGGTCCCCACCTGCAGAACCACTCCTTTACTGAGTGTGTCTTGCTAATCGCCAAAGATTTCCCCCTGTTCTCTATTCCATTTGCAGAACAGCAGATGAAATTGATTGTCAATCAGTGTTGCTTCGTGAGTGGACAGTTTGACAGTTTGATATTCATCTATATATATATAAATATATATAAATATATATATATATTTTATAATATATATATTTATATTATATATATTATATATATATATATTATATATATTATTATATATATATATATAACTCCCGAACATCAGTCCAATAATCTGAGTACTATATATATAGCAGGAAGATGTAAATGGGATGAATCAGTATCTGCTGTATTGTCCATGATGATGTCAGCAGCCTCAGCCTAAAAGGTCATCTCAAAAGCTACCCGTCTGTGGAGAAGTTCTCTGGTGCTGCTATCTCCTCTCTAGCTTCTGAATGCAGCAGGAACCAGAGCTGCTCACATTCCAGGCTGGTGCTGAAAGCAGAGGGAACGACGCATTGATCTGCTAGGAATGCCTGTTTGGTCCCTCGGCAATACCAGGACCAAATCTACCTTAAAACACTCCTTTCTTCTCCTCCACCAGCAGGCTCTGCTCCTCTGCTCACTTTGCTTTTCTCCACCTTTTTTTCTCTGTTTTGTTTTGGTCTTTTTACCTAACTAAACATCATTAAAGGATATCACAGTAAAATGCTGAATTTTAATATTAGTATGAAATTAATTAATATAAAATAGATGCAGTATGAAAACGACCAGCATGGAGAGTAAACAGAATAATAAGTATTTTCAGCTGAAATCAGAAATACTTTATTCATCCCAAACGGAAATTGAATGTTGTTGTAGCTCATATCATCCAAGATTTCTTCAAAGAGCCGTTGTAGATGCTGATGGCTGTGGGCAGGAAAGATCTCCTGTAGCAGTCTGTCTTACAGCAGATCTGAAGGAGCCTCTGACTGAAGACACTGTTGTTGTACCTAGAGCGTATCCCTTCCATACCACACTTTGTCATTTTCGGGCCGAAACAGCCTGATGAAGAGGATGCTCAGGGTTCTCCATAATGTTCTTCATTTTATGAAGAATCCTTCTTTGCACAATGGAGGAGTCCCCAGAACAGAGCCAGTCTTCTTTATTAGCTTGTTGAGCTTTTTTAAGTCCCTGGCTCTGATGCTGCTACCCCAGCAGATGATGGCAGAAGAGATCACACTCTCCACAACAGACTTATGGAAGATATGCAGCATCTTGCTGCAAACACTGAAGGACATAAGAAGAACAGTCTGCTCTGTTCCTTCTTGAGACGGCTTCACTCCAGTCTGTTGTCCAGGTGAACACTGTTCATCCATCCTTACACTCCTCCACCACCTCCACTTCTTCTCCTATGATGGAAATAGTGTTTGACTTATTCCTGTTTCTCTTAAAATCTACAATCATAATTTTATTCATTGTTTTATTCGCATTCAAGATGAGATAATTGTTTCCACACCATGCCACCATGCTATGTTGGGACCCAGCCATGGAAACAACATTAAAACTCCGGTACACAATTTTCTGGAACTTTCAAAATAAATTGCATTTAACTGACTTACAGCAAATGAGGAATGGGAAATAGCAGCAGACTTCCCATGATGCCACTGTCTGAATAAGAGGACCCCCTCTCCAACAAGCTGACCTCTTCCACGCCGGTGTTCATCGGGATAAGAGGGGGACAGCGCGCTGATGTCTCTCGCAAAAAGACATAAACTCTTCAAACTGGATCCAAGGGTGTCATAAGAACACGCGATCATATGCCAAGATAATTACAAATGAATCACTGTCTGTGTATCCGGTAGATTCATTCATGAACGGGAATTAAGGTATAAGCGTTGCTTGACTTTCTCTCTGAGACCTGCAGAAGCAAACTGTGTCCCAGAGAAGTCCCTGCAGAGACGCGGTCTCTACAAGCCGAGTGAAGCGGTTTTCCTTGCCTGAGAGGAGGACAAGCGAGTAGCTGCATCACCGTGTTAACCAGTGTGGTCAGCGGACAGAACGGGCCACCCACCCACAGCTACGTTAGGTTAGCTGAAAGCTAACCGCTTGTTGACTGTGGATGCTTCCTCACCACGGTTCATGAGGTTAGGTTTGGGCAGAATAACATTTAGGATGAAATGATCTGAACGTTTTCATTTTATGAAGTTTGGTTTTGTTTATGTGAAACTCTGCTATCTTAGTGCTAGCAGGCTATCTGCAGCACACGTGCTCAGTTTGTGTTCTGTGTTTGTGTGTTTTTTTAAAGTTAAGACAAACTTTATTTAAAGGGTGATTTTAAACACAGAAGATTGCTCATAATGTGCCGTCCGCGCTTATGCATTTTAACCCTTAAATTGACGGTATTTTTAAAGGTGTGTGTAATATTCTGGTGCTAAGCTATCAGCTTCTTTTGTTAGCTCAACTGCTAACCATTTTCAAGTTAGTGAATAATAGTCCCTAAACCTTATTTTACTAAATCTGATAACTAAGTAAACACCATTAAGCTCCATTTCTATTCCTTGGTTCTATTCCTTAAATATTTTACCATTTCCTTAATATTCTCTTTAAATATTATTTAATAAATAAAGGCAGCTAATGAGACACCGTTGAGAATTAGTCATCCAGAAGGTTGGTTTTATTCAGCAGATCATTCTTTAAAACATTATTTTATTAAAATAATATTTTATCTGATCTTGCATTGTGAATGGTTGTCTAAATGTTTGCTGATTATTGCCTAAGTTAGTTCCAAGACTAACTTAACTTCATTTCCAGATTCTTCAAGATAATCCTTGGTTCTCAAACATAAATAACATTGCATGGTAATGTTGCATCACTCTTCTGGTCATGATTTTTAATCAACTTGTTTATATTGTACATAGCCCATTAGTCTTCCTTATTCTTTAATTCTGCTTGGTAGTTTAGTTGGATTGTTTTAGCATAGTAAAGAGTTTGTTGATTGAAATATGTTTGACTTTGGGTTGACTTATTTTTGTTAATAAATTCTTGTATTTTAAGAAATTGTGTTAATTAATTCCATGTGTGTGCAGAGTTTTGCTGTTCAATAATGTCAGAGCTTGGCCCACCCTTTTCTATTTTGTCCTAATACCATCGCCTTACTGGGCTGGTATTCACAGGACAACCCTTAATATTATTAAATATTATTTGATAAAATATTAAAATATTAATATTAAATCTTAAATAATATTGTCAGATTAATATTCCTTACAGCTACATTCTTTTTTTTAGTAAAGAGAAATCTGTCCTGTCTGTAGAAAGGAAGGAAGAAAACACAATTCCTTCCACCAAAAATCCCTCACTTATTAATTTTATTTATATATATTTTTTTTATTTTTTAATAAATTTTGTTGACATTCATTTTTATCTTGAGATTATTATTTAAACAAAATCTATGTAATAATTTTAGGGAAGTTTAGTTTTTTTTTTTTTGCGGTCGTGACCTGTGACGTTCGTCCTTCACCAGACTGTTCGTGGCTGTTATGGAGGAAGGTGAGTTTCTCACAGAGCTTTTGTTGATTTGTTGTCTAAAAGTTGCTGTAGAGGACAAAATGTTTTACAGTCTTTCAGCTAAAATGTTTGTAAGATATTCATTTTATTTTTTTATATATATAGTTCAGCGTAGAGGGGAATGATTTTGTCGAGTGTTAGGCCATACTGTTGGAGCACATGTGATCGAGTCGACTTCTCTTCCCGAGTGGTTTTTTTTATGTGGTTCCTTTGTCATGGGCAGGTGAACTGATGTCGGCTGGGTGTTTGTTTCGTGCTGCTGAACTGTTTGATTCCATTCTGTGCTGAATAAACACGCCATCAGTTAGGCTGACCTGGAACTCCTGAGCTGCAGAGTTTTATTGGTGGTTTGGGTGATGTGACGGGGTGGCCGGTTACATATCCGGCAGAGCAGCGCTCAGAATTGTTGTCTGAGTGCCAAAAAAAGCCCAACAGATTTACTTTCACAAGTGGAGCATTACAGCTAACGCTTTAAAGCTCTGCTTGATATTTATAAAAAGAAACTTTTTTAGAAACTGCTTTGGAATTATTTCAAATGTTACCGACACAGAGACAGAAACGAAAAGGAAAAAAAATAAGAAGCATGCCAGAGAGAGAGGTGTAGCAAAAAGAAAAAATGGGGAGAGAAAGAGAAAATAATGGAGAGAAAGAAGGATGAAGAGAATACAAGATAACACCCTGCTTGCTTCTACACCTGCAGAAACATTCGTATTACCAGCTTTTTTACCAAAAAGTGCACGGTACTTATGAATGTAAGATGTATTTTGTGGTAAATGCGGCTCAATATAGAACATTTGTGTATCTGTTAACACCTGAATCTAAACACCCTTGGGTCTGAGTGTGAGCACAATATGCAATAGTGAGTGTGAGGAGCCACAGACCTGCCCCCTGGACCTGGGACAGATACGGAGGAGATCCGAGCCACAGACATCCGAAGGCCCCCCACAGCACAGGAACCCCAGGAGAACCATTGCCGGGACTACCGCAACCTCCCCAGAGAAGAGCAGGGGAGAGTCCCAGGGGAACCACCCAGCAGCCACATTGCAGAACCCCCAGGGAGCTGCAGCAATGAGCCCACAGGCCCCGCCGGTAGCCGTCTACGCCCGAGCAGATTCAGCCATGGACCCAGAGACCCGAGACCCCGGGACATATCACACCCCAAGCAGAGGCCTGACCGAGCCCAGGGGTCCAGGCCCCGACAAGCAGCAACCAGGAGTGACCCAGCACACACCAAAGCATCGAGAACCACAAGTACACCAGTGGGCAGAGACACAAACGACCGGCAGGTAGTGTGGCAGGGAGGAAATAGGCCACACATTTGATTGCCTAAACTGATCCAGGAGGGGGAGTAGTCCAAGACCCAACCTGACACAGAAAACAGGCACACACAGTCACAATCACACATTCCCACCCTCATGTGTACACATAAAAACACTCACACCCACTCACCCAACGTAAAGAAAAACAACAATGGACGTCGTACACTCACTCACACTCCCCATACACACTATACTCCCAGGTCCAGGTGCCGATACCCCATACGGGCAACCAGCCCCTGGACCCAGGAGGTGTTCCCCTTCCCTCAGGGGGTGGAGAAAGGGCAGGCCGCCCCAGCACCTGAACCTGGGCTGGGCTAGCCTGGGCTGGTGTCTGAACCTGAGGGTCCCCGGCCCAGACCCCAACACCTCTGCCCTGACCCCAGTCCCCAACGACCCCCATCCTCATCCGGAGAGGGGGTCATGTACAAAAGAGAGGTCTACATGGTCCAAACTAGCCCACCAACCAGAGCCGCCACAGGATGAAACAGTCCCAATGAATTCTGATCCCAACCCCATGAGTCCCCCACCCCCAATGAACCCCAACTTGTATTTCCCCACAGGGCCACCCCCAACCAGGACACAGATATCGAACACATGCCCCCAAACCCCATGAATCCCCTCCCCACAGCACATGGGCACACCCCCACAGATGAGCTCCATCCCTGAAAAGCCGACGAAGCCACACCCACACAGCGCAAGCTCCACACACAGCCCCTCTCCAAGCACCCCCACTGCATCCTGCCCCCCACCACACAAGACAAGGCAGGAGCCCCGTGCAACGCTACCCCAGCCCCCGCCCACTGGTGCAACAGGGCAAACACCTGAGAACCGCGCCCAAAACGGAACTCCACACCAAGATGGCACAAACTCACCCGGCAAGAGGTGCCCGGCCAGCGGCAAGCAGGGCCAGCGTCCCCCACCACGCCCCCCGCAACCACACAAGCAAACCACATGACCACCACTTCAACGATAGCCCAGGGAGAAACATTATCCTGCTCAGCTCTACCATCCCCCCTCAGCCGATCCAAATGCCGGTGACCCCACATCCAAGAAGAGGACACAACCCCCCCGCCCCACACCCTGCAGCCCCTCCAAACCAGCCTCTAGCGCGCCACCCTGATCCTCCCAGGTTATCGGACACGATAACCAGCAGAGCAGCACACCGACAAGCTCGCCCAACCATACGCCCAGCGCCAGCAGCCCCAGCCCATCAATTCATGAGAGGGAAACATGCACCAGCCGGGTAACCGGCTGGGCAGGCCAAGCGCTCCAGGCCAAGTACAACCCGGCAGCCGTCCCAGTGCTGCCCAGACAGCGTCACACATAGATACAGGGTCAACCACACCTAGCAATAGGGTCAACCACACCTCCTCACTAAGATAGGAATTGCTGTTGTCTCCTCGCATAGAGTCGCTCTCAGCAGCGAACTGAATCACTCTTGCCAGGAATGTTTACGCCAAGTTCGGAGCTCTCTGAGAGGACTCTGAGAAACTTTGTGAATACGGGCCCAGGTTTCTATCAGGAAAACATGATAACAGGAGGCTCTGAATCAGGTTCTGTGTTTTTGCCTGAATGCAAAGTGATGTTTATTCTCTCTTCAGTTATTTTATGTCATGAAGATGGAAGAAAAATATCTGAGGCCTAGATTTAACCTATTAGCTCCTTTGTTCTTTTCAAAGCACCTCTCCTGTTTTCCAACATCACATCAGCTTCAGGACAGGCATTAGAGTGCCTTCCTGTGGACAAATGTGGAAGTGCACAATAATTTAGCCTCTCCGTGGTGCAGATTTTAAAGAGAAATCTGTAGCTTGTAGCATACAGCTATGAAAAGCAGTACAATTCCGATGGAATAAAATAAGATTACCAGCAGAAAGTTGAGCTGCTCATCATTTAATCAAGCACCATATGTTCCTTTTGTTTACTCATTACGTGATTGATAGCTTTTACCTGCACTGTTCAAAAAGCTCCATCTCAATGAGATAATTACCCACTCTGCAAAAGATTGTAATTTGAGCTGAGCATTGCTAATTGGTGTCACTAAATGTAAAGATTTTAATTAGCCTCGGCGTAATTAAGCATTTTGAATAATCCAGGCCTTTTCTCTCGTATTGACATCCAGCAGAAAACATGAGAACTCTGAAAATCATGGTAGTGGATCTTATTAAGCATGTCCTCCAGACCAAGGTGAATTAATCAAAGCAGACTTGATTTATACACCCCGCCCATTCCTTTTCTTCCTCCATTCCTCTTTCCCTTCTCCCCATGTGTTTCTTGCTCTCTCTCACACCGAGCAGCCTGGGGATTCATTTGTCTTGCTGATTAATGATGAGAACCATATCCTCCACAACACCAGTAAATTAAAAGAGATTGGGGACAGAGAGAAAGAACATCAAGGTCCATTCATCCCAATCAAATTTCACAGTAGCTCCAATTCATTCATGGCTTTATTTGTATTGTCTGCTGTATACATGTGAAGAGGAGACGGGTCCCACTGTTCACTTTCTCCCTTCAGATGGCAGTCTTAGATTTCTTTAGGTTATAATCAGACTCGGTGCCTTGCAACAGAGAAAGCCTAATGTCTGTTTCAGATACGAGCTGAAGCTGTCAGCACCGACGTCTGCTTCACCGTCCTCCTGCAACCATCAGAGGAAATATATGAAGTCCTAGAGGGTCTCGGGAGGCTCCGGATCATTTATAGGCTACTGATGTACAGCATCTGATGCACTGAGGCTATATGGAGTCAGTCATGTATTTTTCCAACAAGAGAAGGTCTGTACATTCATGGGATTTAATTTCTATATAGGCAGCATTACACCATTTTGGTGCAAAAGTGAGAGGAATAGACATGATATCTTTCATGAACGTGTAAAATGTGAAAATATGTAAAATACATTTGGCTTTTATCCAAAGGGACTTACAAATCAAGATTAATATCAATGCTACTTAGAAGGACGACCACTACTCAGGTTTGGTGTAGAAATGGAGTGCAGGCATTGAGGGATGTCCAGTGTTGTCCAGTGTTCTCTGGGTCTTCAAGAGTTTCCTGCAGATTGACAGGAACCAGATGTTCTGGTAGTGCTTGGTAGCTCATTCCATCATTATGGAATGACCCATGGAACGAGTCTGGATTGTCTTGAGCGTGGTGTTGAAACCGCTAGCTGACCGGAGTGACCAAGTCGTGACATAACCCTTTAAAGGAACGGTCAAGTAGACAGGAGCCATGCCACAAAACACTTTGCAGGCTAACATCAGGACCTTAAATTTGATGTTGGCATCTGAGGGTAGCCAATGGAGCTCAATGAACAGAGGGGTGATGTGTGCTGTTTTAGGCTGACTGAAGACCATAGATGGCGTCATGTTCTGGACCATCTGTAGTGTAGAACATGGCTCACAGTACAAGCTTGGAGACCAGTTAGGAGGGCTTGGCAGTAGTTAAGACAGAAGTTGATCATAGACTGCAGCAGGAGCTCGGTGGCATTGTAGGCCCAGTACAGCCTGATCTTTCTGATGTTTAAAAATGCAAAGGGGCACACAGGGATGGGTACCTTTCACATTTGAACCGATATGGTACCGATGCTGGTACCTGGGAATCAGTATCGGTACTCAACGGTACCAATTTTTTTTTGTTACTTTTGTGTGTGTTAATGCGGTAATCCATTTTATTTCATTTAATAAGAAAATCTCAGTGTTTTTCAATTTAACATATTTATTTCTCAATATACAAACTCCAATGAATATATTAAAACAACATCCAGCTATTTGTTTTGTAACATCTCAGTTGTTTCAAACATTTCTTCTCCCATGTTGCTGCAGACGACGAGTTGCTAACGGATGCAGACTTGCTAAAGAAGCTGAATACAGGAGTTGTAGCCGTAGATCTAAGGCTGACGAGAAAAATCTTGTGCTTAACCAGGTGCTTCCTCCGATTAGAAGTATTCCCGCCGCTGGCCTTGCAGTTCGCGTCACAAATATTGCAGTGAGCATAATCTGCTTCCACGTTTTGAAAAGTGGAGCCATACTTTCGAGCGCTTTCCGTCAGCCACGCTATATTGACGGTGCCAGTGGCTACTGACGTCATTACACTCCTGTGGGTGCAATGCTGTGTTCATGTTCATGAAAATCACCCACTCTTCCTATCCCTCAGTGTCACAATGATGCGTTTAGATACTGAAACATGGTACCGTTTGATTTTAGGTGAATAGGTACTCGGTATTATTGGTGGAATTCCGTCGGTATCTATAAAAGTCCCAAATTCGGTACCCATCCTTAGCGGCACAAACGAGCAACGGAGGCAACATGACATTTAAAGGTCAGCTGGTCATTGACCATTAAACCCAAGAGATAGGGATGCAGCTTAGATGCAGATGTTGTGGTTTGGCTGGAAGGACAAGCAGCTCAGTCTTAGAGAGATTTAGTTAGAGGGGTGGGAAACACTGTCAACAAAATGTTACATTTAAAATGTAAAAGTATTGTTAAACTATCTCTTTAGATGAGTTTCTTGTCTGAATGTTGCATGTAGGTAAGAAACAAACCATAGAAATGAATGACACAGTTATTCTTTACTTTTTTTTAATCTTTACATTGATAAATTTGATTACTCACACAACAGAGAGACAAACAACCATGCACACCTAAGGACTGTGGGAGGAAGCCAGAGTACCCAGAGAGAACCCATGCATGCACAGGGGGAACATGTAAACTTCATGCAGAAAGACTCCTGGCCAGGAGTCGAACCCAAGACCTTCTTGCTGCAAGGCAACATTGCTACCAACTGCGCCATCGACCAGCCTAACATAAAACACGCCTCTATACATTTTTGGGCCTGGAGTGAAAATGAGTCAAAAAGCAGCCAAAGAACGTCTGATCAACACCACATTAAAACATTACAAGCAGGTCGGGTCTTTTTGGAGCCCACATATAGAGTAACGAGGGATGATTCTGGACTTCTGCATCTCCTTTCAAATCCATTAGAGATCACCAAAGACTGAGATGCATCATTAAAAAGTGGTGAAACACGATTCATGTAAAATAAATGAGGCATTCCTCTGTTCTTCAGAAGCTACATCACTCTGATTTATGGATGCTTGTCTCAAAGGCTACATTAAAGTAAGCCGGCCTATATATCTGACCATCCCTGACCTGGATGTCTCATTTGTTCATAACGCTGATCTCAAACAGTCAAACACTATTAACTGCTTCTTTCAAGCATAAAAATCTCTGAAAAATCTGCTAAAATAAATATTTCAGCATTATTTTTACAAATATTTAGTAAGATTGACGCGGTTTGGTCAGGCAGTTGTCAAGAAGCAGTAGACCAAGTCCAAACACAGATTACTACATCATACTTGTTGCTGGTGCAAAACCCACAACAGCAGGTGTGTGAAAATGAAAGTGTGCCATTGTTTTTATTCTACTGGGTTTTAGCTTCTGAGTTTTCCTTTTTCCTGAGTTTTCCTGTTTTAACTTCTGAGCATTTTCCTGCAAGCATTCTGAAACATTTAAAAGATTTTTACAAAGTTTAAAAAATATTTTCTTGGAAATCTGGTACAAGAAAGTTATTCTTCTCCAGTCTATCTGGTACGTTTCTAGAGTCCCATGTCCAGAAATGTGCTTTGCTGTGTCAATTTTCACAGGACAAGTCTCATACCAGAGTGTAATTTAGTTTTAGCCGTGATTTAATCAGCTATAGTCACTTTACATAGATTTTAGTCAACAAATTGACAGAAAGCTTGTGACAGAAGTCATAAAGGAATACATTTTTAGGGCCTCCTACATCTTTAGCAAAATACATTTCTTTACATCTGCTAAAATGGGATGGACTGGGATTACAGACACATCTAAAGAAATTTGAATATTATTGAAGAGTCACTAATGTCAGTAACTCAATTCACTAAGTGAAACACATTATATAGATTTATCACACACATACTGATGTTTTCAGCCTTTATTTTTTAAATTATGATGGTTTTCTGCTTCCAGCCAATGAAAACAAGACATTAAAGATGAAAATATATACAGAAATGTGGGAATAATGAGAAGTATGTTTAATAGCTGCATAAGGGTTGTTATTTTAAAAGGTACATTTAATCTGACAAACGAGTCTCATCGGAGACAGAATTGCTTCTGTGTCCTTTAAATGAAGACATCTTGCAGTTTGGGAAAAGCAGCTAACAAGACTGTTTTTCCAGTTTCGTTCAATTTTCCTCGTATTGAATTAGTTCTGATTGGATTTCCTCTCCATTCGATGTTTTTATTTGTTGAGCAAAATTTCAATCCGTTTTCTTGCAGTTCAAGTCTTTCTAAATGAGTTTTTATTTCGTTTTTGTCTGGAAAAAAGGTTGTTGTGGAAAACCATGATGACCTTAACCAAGACTGCTGGATTGTCTCACTTCAAAGAATAAACTCAGCTTTAGCTGTTGTTAGACTGTAAAAATAAATCTGATTATAAGTCAGAAAACTATCAGTGTGATTATGTTTAACAGCTAAAAGTTGTGAAGATGATTCATATTTGAATAAAGCAGAAGTGTGACAGACTGAGCTGTCAGCTGTCTCTCAGCATCGGTGCTGGTTCTGCAGATCAGATTTCCCACCTCACTCGGTGAATCCACCTGATAAGAAAAATCAACAGCAGAATCAAAATGTTTTTCTGCTTGCTCTTACTCCTTTCACTTTAATCCGATGGTGGGGGTGATAGTGGCTCAGAAACCTTCATCGGCACCTTCATCTCTTGTCCAGCTCCTCTTGACTGTACACAAGATTAAACTCAGCTGCTGTGCTTGAATCAGTCCATTGGATTTATCTGTAAACTAGTTCATTGTTTCAAAACCAAATACCTCAGAGTAATGGTAATGTGCATAATAGTTCCTTTTCATTGATGATTTAATGTCTTGATGACATATAAGTTAAAGGTTTTGTTTGAATTTATAGTCTGCCGTTGTGTTATTGTACCAGCTTCTTGTTGTTTTAAAGCTCTAAAGTGCCAGCTCTCGTGTTTATTTCCTTCCCTGCTGAATCTTATTACTGCAGCTGTTGCAACAAACCATTTCCCAACATTAGGAATCAATAAGCTCTCATCTAATCGCTTTTTGCTGGATGTTCTGGCTGCTTGACACTCAGCGAGACTACACACTGTGCGGACAGTAAATCCAGGTTGTTCGGGAACTCAAACAGGCCCTAAATTTTTCAATCATCCCCCACAGCGTCTGGCGGCTTCCCAAAAAGCAGCTCAAGCAGCTGGCTTCCAGAGAATATGGAGTGAGGGTGGGAGAAGCCTACGGGTTGCATCTCCTGAATTACTGCTGTTTGTTTGTGCTGTTTGAGAATCAGCTCTGGTTCTGTCCGTTTCTCTGGGATGTGTTCATTTCTTTCTTTGCTTAACCTCCCTGCCTGGTTTTCTACTGACTGGAGGTTCTAAACTGGATCTGACTTTTGATGGTTTTCATTATTATTTCCAATTTCTGAGTTAAAAAAGTGAGAGAAGCTCAAAATAATAGGTTTCATCTCCATATGAACCATCCATTTTCTATACCCACCTCTTCCATACAGGGTCACAGGGGAGCTGGTGCCAGTGTCTCCAGTGGTCTACGGATGACAGGCGGGGTCCAGCCTGGACAGGTCACCAGTCCATCCCTGGGCACCACAGAGACACACCTAAGAGCCATTTAGAGAGATCAGTTGACCTAACAGTCATGTTTTATGGCTGTGGGAGGAAGCCAGAACCCATGCATGCATGGAGAGAACACGCAAACTGCATGCAGAAAGATGCCCGCCTGGGAGTTGAACCCAGGACACTCTTGCTACAAGGCAACAGTGCTAGCAACTGCACCACCGTGCAGCTCCCGTATAAACCAATGCATTGGAAACACTGATCATTCTATTCCAAATCCTAAACAGGAAAGAAAACTTATCAAATATTAGAAAGTTAAAATAAACATCAGAGTCAGCATTAGTTCCTTTAGTTAACTCCAACATTTATGGTATAAACAGAAAGATGCTTAAAGACTGAGCTTCCTGTAAATGTATTTAGCTGTATAGCCACTGTTTCTGAGAGCTGCGTCACATCTGTGTTAGATGGAGTCGACCATCTTCAGGTATTCCAGCCCAGGATGGTTGGACTTTATTCCCTAGTTCTTCTGTTTTTCAGCATGTTTGATGTCGCCGGACATGTTTTTTACTGGGCTGGATGCTCCATAACATTAATGTTGTTGATCTCGACACCATCATGAAGACCAAGGACCACAGCAGACAGGTAAGGGAGAAAGATGTGAAAAAGTTTAAAGCAGGGTTAGGTTCTACATCAATATCCCAAACTTTGAATATCTCCCAGAGCTCTGTTCAATCCATCATCTGGACATGGAAACGATTAACCAACTGAAGGCCTACCAAGACATGGACGTTCACCCAAACCGACGAGCTGTGCAAGAAGAGCATTAATCAGAGAAGCAGCCAAGAGGTGTTGCAGAGATCCACAGCTTATGTGATAGAATCTGTCCATAGGACAGTTATTAGTGAGCTCCAGAAATCTGATCCTTATAGAGGAGTGGCAAGAAGAAAGCCACTGTTGCAAGAAAGTAAGACGTCCTGTTTTCAGTTTGTCAGTAGCCATGTAGGAGAGACAGCAGACATGTGGAAGAGGTGCTCTGATCAGAGACCAAAACTATATTTTTGTTCTACATGCAAAAAATACTGTATGAGGTGAAAACCTAATATCTGTAACACTGTGACACATGGTAGTGGTAGCATCATGCTGTGTGGTTCGACTCAGGGAGGCCGAATATAAATGCTACGCCCGTTTTTAATTATTTTTATGGTGATTTGTAGTTGAAATGTGATAAAATGTGAAAAGTTCAGAGTATAAATGCTTTTGCACGGCGCCATATTCTCACATAAATCTAGTGTTTCAGCCAGTTTTGACTAAATTAGCCAGAGTAAAAAGGAAAAATAACATTTAAACATATAATAAAGCTTACAGCCCTTATTGATCATGAAAAACTGCAGGGCTGTAGGGAATGCAGTAGAATAGTGTTTACTCTCTTTTGGACTTCATCATGTTTCATGTTTCTGATGCCAGCTGCTTTCTACGTCCCTCATTAACAACTCATGCTTCCCCCATGAGCATTTTTGGACATCATGGATAGATGATGTCTCTGTAAAAATATACCATCAAGTCCACGCAGGAACAGAGGCAGAGTGTATTCATGTGTTTTCATTTGGTTTCCAGTTCGATCCCAGCATCTCTGCCAAAAATGCTGCTACCACAGCTGATTGTGCTGCGCTCAGAGCTCAGCAATACTGGCTTCCTTCTAGAAGCAGAACACACACGCTGAGACACACACCACCACCACCGCCGCCGCCGCCGCTGCCACTGCCTCCACCATGTGCTATTTTGCCAACCGCAACCCCTGGCAAGATAATAGGATAGCTTGCAGACATTTTGTCAATATTTCTGTCTTGGCTCGGGGTACATCTGCCTGGCCCTCTGCTTTCTGAGAGATGCAATGCTGATTTTTTATTTTTTTTTTCCTCTGTTTGGGTTTGCCAGGCAGAAAGAGTGAACGAAGAGGCAACAGGGAGGAAAAGAGGAGTTTGCAAATGCAAAGCAGTTCATTAAAATCAAGCACAAAGCATCTATCAGTGGGGAGGGATGCAGCTAATCAGTGCTTGAGGTCCGTCCAGCATTATAAAAAAGAAAGGAGGAGATGGTGCACTGCTCAGCTGTGATCTTGTCTTGGGAGCATCAGAGATGGTTGATGCTGCAAGATGATTGATTTTCCACAAGGATGCTTTGAGACACTGCTCTTCGGCCTCTGTCTGATTAACATTTGCAGCATTATTCATGTCATGAATATACAAGGAGGCAGGGAGCAAATAAATACTGACATGCATCCAGGAGCTGATGAATAGTAAATGGAGCGCACATGGGTTTGTATGTCACCGTTTTACAGTTTGATCATTCATGCTGTGGAGCCCTCAGCCAAGTGAGGACACCAAGAAACAACTGCTTTATTACTCTGTTGATTTACTTAGGATGGAAACTCCTAGTAATAAAATAATAATAATAAAAAAGAAAATAATAATAAAAAACTGTTAATAATAAATATGAACATAAGGTTTCAAGGTTGACTTTGGCTATTTACATCTACTGTGGTGTTAAAAGTATTTGCCCCTTTAAAATTTCTTCTGATTTTAAGTTTTTTTTCATGATTCATTGTTTCAGATTAACAAAAACGTTTTAGTATCAGACTAAAAATAGCCTTAATAAATACTAAATGCAGTTTTCAAATGATGAAATCATTTCTCAAAGGAAAAAGTATCCAAACCAGCCTGATCCTGAAAAGATATAATAGTCATTTAGTAGGTCAGGAATTAACTGTGATTAATCCTAATGTTTAGAACGCATCAACAACATCATGAACAAAAGAAAAACAAAGTCATTGACATCTATCAGCCTGGAAAGGGTTACAAAGCCATTTCTAAGGCTTTGTGACTCAGAGAACTACATGAGAATGTTTTCCACACATGGAGAGATCCTGGAACAGTGGAGAACCTTCTCGGGAAGTCTTTTTCAGAAATGAGACTGTTACCTGCAATCCCAAAGTTTATCCGCAATTAGTTTGAAATAATAATGCACAGTTGTATTAGTTTCCTGGTCCCATTTCTTTAGTTTTATATATGGTTCTGAGCGCTACCTATTGGTCACAAGAATAAAGAGTTTAAGCAAAGTGTTTAATGGTGTTTCTGAATCAAAACAATTTAGAAATGTGCGTTTCTCACCAATTACCCAATTGTTTTCTGTGGAAATATAAGAGTTCTGGTAAAGGATGTTCGGTGTTAATTACATTACTAATTGCATAAAGCTTGTAAGCTAGCTTACTGGTTCAGTTCTGAATCACCTGCTATTTCAGATATATTTCTTTGTTCATGTTGTTTATTAGCAGAGCGGCAGCTTAACTATTAATACCATGTTAAATGGATCTAGTTTATTCTAAACATTCGCTCACTGTTAACTGACTGTATAATTGCTGGGTCACTGGTAGTTCAAGGTCTCTAAATTAGCCCAACTAATTCATATTGGTTGGTCAGTGTGCTCTTTAAGCTGTACTTTATTTGAAAATTTTAACTAGTTAAGATTCTTCATGCTTATTGGTGAGTTAATGACTGTAGGAAAGAGTTTACATTGTTATTACCTTGTTTTGTATTTAAGGACCACATTCAGAACCCACAAAAACCCACATAAAGAGATATACAAGCCAACCTGAATGGAATCATGGTTGTCCTCTGAATTATTCTTAAATAACAAAACAATTATGAGCTTCAGTTTTGTGCCCTGACCAACCTTCAGTGGCGAGCGTCAAACTGTCCACCATTACGGTATTTTTTAGTTCCTCCAACTCACCAGGTATGATGTTCCGTTCAGAAACAGAACATCATACCAACAGTCAAGCATGGTGGTGGTAGTGTAATGGTCTGGAGCTCCTTTGCTGCTTCAGAAAATAGACGACTTGTTATAACTGATGGAACCACGAGTTCTGCTCTCTATTAGAAAATCCTGCCGGAGAATGTCCTACCATCAGTTTGTGATCTGAAGCTCTCTTAGGTTCGGCAACAGAACAATGATCCAAAGCACACCAACAAGCACCCCTCTAAATGGCTCAGATATCTAAAATGAAGTTCTTTTGAATGACTTAATCAACATCTGAACTTAAATCCAAGTAAAATGCAGTAGCATGGCATTAATCAGATCGTTCCTGCTTGAAAACCCTCCAATATGTCTGTATTAAAATATTCTGCATAGCAGAGTGGGTCCAAATTCCTCCATGGTGATGAGGAAGACTTTACCAGTTATCATGAACACTTGAAGGGGGCAAACAAGCAGTTACTAGGTTTAGGGGTAATTACTTTTTTCACATAGGGCCAAGCTGGACTTGATACCTTTTTTCTTTTATAAATTTAATTATTTGGAAACTGCTTTTAATATTTACTGAGGTTATTTATGTCCAAACATTCCAGCAAGACAACAGAGCAATAACAAATACTTGTTCAAAGCGCTGTAAAATGCTTCTGTCAGTCACTTGGACATAAATGGTCGTTATGTCTGCTAATTTAAACCTTTCTGCATTAAAATGTTTGATCTTCATAGCTCATTAACAGTTACAGCATCTTATACAACAAACCTCATCCTTCACTTCAGCAGGTAATGGGCCTTGGACCTTGATGCAACCCTTTCATTAACAAACTCGAGTCATTTTACAATACGAGACTTATTTGCAAAACACACATTAAATCTGTCCAACAGAGAGTCTTTTTTCTCCCAGGGGTCTGGTATGCTCTCTGGCCTTTGCTCCCTCTGGAACCTTGCTCACCTTGCTGCTTCGTTGTTAGGATGTTGGTACGACCTTTTTCTTGGCTTCTCTGCTTTTTAGATAAAATAATGAACAAGATGTTCAGGGTGAGGGGTGGAACATTTCATTTCAGCAGATGTGAATACACCGGCCCTTTCATTTGTGGCTTTAGAAGGTTGTTAATGAGAAAAGTTTGGTGTGAAGGCCAGCCTTTCTGCACACTGGGGGCTACGTCAGGGTCATTGTAGGAGGAAAACACATCACTCCTCTTCACAGTTTGCTGTTTTATTGAGTCCATTTAATACGCAGTGCCACAGATAAGCAAGGTTCTCTTTTTCATTCTATATATACAGCGCCTGAAAAGGTATCTATCTCCTTGAAATTTTAAAAAATTGTGTCAGATTTCAACTAAAAAACCTCAGTTTTACTGTGATTTTATGACAGAACAACAAAAAGTAGTGCAGAAGTGTGAAGTGGAAGGATGCATGTTTTTCACATTGTTTTTATAAATAAAAATCAGAAGTGTGATTTCCCTCATTCAGTCCCTCTTTCTCTGAACCCCTAAGTCCAGTCCAACCAGTTTCCTTAGAGCTTTAGTTAGTAGTAAGTAGAGCTTTGAACATCTCCCAGAGCTCCGTTCAATCCATCATCTGATCACAGAGAGAGGATGGACCAACAGCAGATCTACCAGGACAAGGAGGCCACCCATACTGTCAGGCTGGACAAGGAGAGCATTAATCAGAGAAGCAGCCAAGAGACCCATGTTAACTCCGGAGGAGCTGCAGAGATCCACAGCGCAGGTGGAAGAATCAGTTGACAGGACAACTATTAGTTGTGCACTACACAAATCTGGCCTTTAGAAAAGTGGGAAGGAGAAAACAGAAGAAAAAAAAGAAGTCCTAATTGCAATTAGCCCCCAAGCAGTGTTGGAGACTTAGCAAAACTGTGAAACAAGATGTTAGAGACTAAGAGGGAAGATTTTATCTTAAAGATAACACTGAGGATACCATCCCCACAGTGAGACACTGTGGTGGCTGCATCATGCTGTAGGGAAGCTTTTCTGCTGCCGGGCAGGGAAGCTGGTCAGAGCTGATGGGAAGATGGATGGAGCTTATTACAGGACAACCCTGGACAAAAACCTGTTATGCCCCTTTTCCACTGTTGTGATTATGATTATGAATATATTATTTAATATTACTACTTTAATATTTTCTTAAATTATGATTTGGTCTGTTAAGGGTTGTCCTGTGAATACCAGCCCAATAAGGCGGTGGTATTATGACAAAATTGAAAGGGATGAGCCAAGCTCTGGCATTATTGAACAGCAAAACTTTGTACACACACAGGATGAATTCATAATTTCTTAAAATACGTAAGGTAAGGTAAGGTAAGGTAAGGTAAGGTTATTTATATAGTGCTTTTCAGTAACAAGACATTCAAAGCACTGTACATGAGGAAGAAAAATTACAATACAATCACAAAGAAAATAAACACAGAAGGTAGATAACAGTAATAATCCTTTGGGTTTTACTCGTAAGAGCTGGTTCTAAACCAATCTTTCTAAAGAGGTAATTATATCATTAAGTCCTCTATGTAGGGGAAAAGCATCTTGTTTTGTTTTTTTAAAACTAGTAATATTTTCCTTTCACTGGTAAATCTAAAAATCTATGAAAAGGAGAATAAATGAAATCCACATTTAGATAAAAAATAAGGAAAAGAAAATCATATTTCACACTTTATCCCTTGCAGGATACAGTTTGAGACATTGAAAAAAAAAAAACACAAAAAAACCTCAGCATGGAAAAGCAACACACATAAGCAAAGATTTTGCAGGGGCATGGTGGAGTCGTGAGGGTGCCAATATTTAAGTATGATCATGTTTGCAAAGATTGTCAACACTGACGAAGGTGCCATTGTCCTTGAAAAAGAGATGGAAGTATTATCAAACAGCCACACAGTTCAGTTCACAGATGAGGGGGGTTGCTGGGGCAGAGCGTCGTATTTACAGAACATCCAGGAGAAATGTTTTGATGAGAAGCCTGTGAAGGCCATATCAGGGCGCCTGAATTAGACAAACAATAAATGTTTTGGTTCAGGCCGGCTGTGATTTTCCGCCTGCCTTCAAAGTCTTTCTGGCATTCTCAGTTTCAAATCCAAATGTAAGGAATATTAATCTGACATTGTTTAATATTTAATATTAATATTTTAATATTTTATCAAATAATATTTCAGTCTGTTAAGGGTCTGTGAATACCAGGCCAGTAAGGCGATGGGATTGGGAAAAAATAGAAAAGTGTGAGACGAGCTTTGACATTATTGAACAGCATAAACTCTGCACACACATTGAATAAATTAACACAATTTCTTAAAATACAAGAATTTATTAACAAAAATAAGTCAACTCAAAGTCAAACATATTTCAATCAACAAACTCTTTACTATGCTAAAACAATCCAACTAAACTACCAAGCAGAATTAAAGAATAAGGAAGACTAATGGGCTATGTACAATAAAAAAAGTTGATTAAAGATGGTTGAAACTCATGACCAAAAGAGTGATGCAACATTACCATGCAATGTTATTTATGTTTGAGAACCAAGGATTATCTTGAAGAATCTGGAAATGAAGTTAAGTTGGTCTTGGAACCAACTTAGGCAATAATCAGCAAACCTTTAGACAACCATTCACAATGCAAGATCAGATAAAATATTATTTTAATAAAATAATGTTTTAAAGAATGATCTGCTGAATAAAACCAACCTTCTGGATGACTAATTCTCAATGGTGTCTCATTAGCTGCCTTTATTTATTAAAATAATATTTAAGGAAATATTTTGGAAAAGAGCCAAATCTTTCTGGAGAAATGGGGCGTTCGCTCTGTGAACAAAAGGGTTAGCTCCGTAGCTGTAGCTGGGCGGCCCGTCCTGTCCGCTGACCACACGGGTTAACACGGTGATGCGGTCTCTGCTGTCTTCCTTCCAGACTGGGAGACCGCGTCTTTGCTGGGGCTTCTCTCGTTTGCTTTTGCAGGGCTCGGAGAGAAAGTCAAGCAATGCTTGTACCTTAATTACCCCCGTTCATGAATGAATACCGGATACACAAACAGTATTTCATTCGTACCTAACTTTGCATATGATCGATGATCGTATGACATCCTTGGATCCAGTTGAAGAGTTTATATCTGTTTGCCAGCAAAGAGACATCAGCGCGCTGGGCCTCTCCTGACCGGTCCCACTAGAGGCCGTGTGGAAAGAAGTCGGCTTGTTGGAGAGGGGGTGCTCTTATTCAGACAGTGGCATCATGGGAAGTCTGCTATTATCCCCCCTTTCTCGGTTGCTGGAAGTCAGTTAAATGCAATTTATTTTGAAAACTCTAGAAAAGTGTATACCGGAGTTTTCATGTTGAAATCCATGCCTGTAGGTCCCAACACAAATAACCACATTTCTGGTACTTTCCGTAGATCTTGAGCATACAACTTTCTCCAAGATTAAATCATATCACCTTTGAGTCCGGGAAACGTAGCCAGCCTGCGATTCTGTTCAAGGATCGCGTCCAGCTTGCGATTCGGCTCTCTTAACATATCAGTCTGAGTGCTAAGAGCTCTATAGATCCCTTCAAACATCCCAGGCAGCTTTGGAGTGCTTTGAACAGCTGCCGATGTTTTACGAATCTTTCGATAAGCCAGGTAACCACCAACTCCAATATGCAGAAATCCTGTTATCAGAAATCCAATTATGTACAAATCTTCCACGTCCTCGACTGAGATTATTGTCAGACACACAATCTTCCACTGCTGCCAGGAATTCATTGCGTATCCGGAGAAGAATGTCCCGTCTGGACAAGAGGGTTCCCCTTTACCCTGTCTTCCCGTCGAGAAAATTTGATTGATTGCGTTGAGAGACCAGCTGACCAAATCCATAATGAACAAATTAGGAGGATATGCGAATAGAGGCTCTAAGAAGAACATGGACAAAAAGCTGAAGCAGGGCAAAAATGGGGGAGGATCAAGGAGAGAGTGGAAAAGCTTCTGACCCCACCGAGAACAGAAGAGAAAATACAAGAATTTATTAACAAAAATAAGTCAACTCAAAGTCCAGCATATTTCAATCAACAAACTCTTTACTATGCTAAAACTAAACTACCAAGAAAAATGAAAGAATAAGGAAGACTAATGGGCTATGTACAATATAAACAAACTGATCAAAGATGGTTGAAAACCATGACCGAAAGAGTGATGCAATATTATCATTCAATGTTATTTATGTTTGAGAACCAAGGATTATCTTAAAGAATCTGGAGATGAAGTTAAGTTAGTCTTGGAACTAACTTGGGTAATAATTGGTTCAAACAACAATTGGTTCAAATAATTGGTTCAAACAACCATTCACAATGCAAGATCAGATTAAACATTTTAAAGAATGATTTGCTGAATAAAATCAACCTTCTGTATGACCAATTCTCAACGGTGTTTAATTAGCTGCCTTTATTTATTAAAATAATATTTAAGGGAATATCATTTTGAATAAGAACCAAACCTTTTGGATAAATGGGTCTTAAAGGTGTTTAATTAGTTATCACGTTTATCACTCTGGATCCAGTTTGAAGTGTTATGTCTGTTTGCCAGCAAGGAGACATAACAGCGCGCTGTGTCTCTCCTTCCAGCTCTGCTGGGGACCTGCATGGAAGAGGTCTGTTTGTTGAAATGCAGAATTTTTATTCATACAGTGACGTCAAGGGAAGTCCACTGTTACTCCCTTCTTTTTCCTGTTCCTGGCTGCCCTGGAAGTAGGTTAATGCGATTTATTTTGAATGTTCCAGAAAAGTTCTTACTGGCCTTTAGTGTTGTAACCCATGGCTGGGGTCCCAACACCACTAGTCCCTACTTAGCCTGGTTTGGCATGGCTCTACTCGCTTTAAAGGCGTTTCCATCGGTTATGTGGAACCATTACTATTGTTAGTACCTGCCTGTATGCGGTTCAAAGCAAGACGTCAAAAGACTGTCGGTCACTGGTTGGGTAGCGGGCGGTGTCACTAGTCACAGCATATTTTAATAACTAATATCTTCAACTCTTAAATCGTTGTACGCTTATTGTGCTTATGACCACTATAACAAGCAGGCATTAGGTAGCGTTAGCTTACCCTCACATGTCCTTCAGGTCGCATCACTCCTTGGCTTCCCTCTCTCTGGTACTGATCCAGAGTGCTTCGTCTTGATCCCCTCAGCCTTGTCTGGCTCTTCTTAACTGAGTCTGACAGCAGCGATAGACTGAGCAGCAGCCAGGGCTGATGTTACATTTATGTCTCTATAAATCACATCACGTTACTTTTTCAGAGTGTGGGGCTGCTTTGCTATTGACAGTCCCACGCAGATTGAGATGGTACTCAAGTGTAATGTAAAACAAACCAAATTATGTAGAGCCGACCCAAGATGAGTTGAACAGAGGAGAGTTGCGTAGAGTAGAGTAGAGTAGAGTAGAGTAGAGTAGAGTAGGCATTAGAGGCTATATAAGACTTGAGACTGGGGTTGGAAAGTCCAAGTCCAAGTCACCTCTCAAGTCTCTAAAGATTGAAATGAACATTTTCTCACCAAATCCTCAACATCTAGGTCATCTCTATTCCTTTATATCTGAAGGTTAGCATTCCAAACCTGTACAAAATTATTACATGAACCTTTGATAAATATCTTTTAATATTTAGTATCAGTTATATTTTAACATTTTCAAAAATCTGAGTATTTTGAAAATTGCTCAAATGTAATATGCACAATTAGAAATATAAATAGGCATGTATGAACTAAAAAAAGCAATAGAAATAGATTAAAACCTGTTATTGTTGAATTTATGCTTTTTTAAGTCAGCACTTGTTTATTGCTGTTTTTATATTGCCCACTCCATTATATATTGCACTAAATATGGTTTGGATAGAGCATGATTCTCTGCTCACTAAGAGCTAGAGAATTTTTATAATAATGGGAAACAATTTTCTTAATTCATATTTAAGATCTTTGTTCTAAATTCTAAATATTAAAGATGGTCACATTAAGTATGACAAAGATGGAACAAAGAGCACCACAATAAATTAGTGTTAAACTTCTAAACGAACGGAACAGGAAGTGCTTTTATTTTTCCAACCGGAAGTGACCTAGCCATGACCCAGTAAGCTTACCAGCAGAAGATTGTCTGGGTGAGTTATGTTTATTTTTTTTTTAAGTCATTTAAAACAGCGTTCATTAGGAGGGACATTCATGTGGTCATTATTATGAAGCTACAGCTTCCATGAACAGGTTGTTATGAGCATTAACATCCCATAATAATCCACCAACATCTCTGGCTAATAACCAAGCTCATCTTTTCACAGTAAAACATCAGAATCAGTGCACAAAATGTCTCTGAATAGAGACATTTTACATATAAATGAGAGAAAGGAAGTAAAATTAAATATGTATCCTTCAGGAGTTTCTCAGACGGGTCCGCTGAGGTCCAGTCATTTGTGTAGAGGGAGAACAGAAGTGGGAAGAGAACACACCCCTGGGGGGCGCCGGTGCTGATGGTTCTCGAGTGGGAGAAGCTCCCCATCCCCCAGCCTCACCTGCTGCTTCTGGTCAGTCAAGAAGCTGGTGATCAGCTCAGTTGGAATATATGTACTTGACTTGGAATCTGTTTAATTTGGTTGAATTGAGTTTGTAAAGTGCCTTGAGATGAAATGTGCTGTGAGTTGGCGCTATATAAATGTACTGAATTGAACTGAATTGGTGATCTACTGACAGGTAGAGACCAGCACTTGAGTGAGCCTGAGTGAGCTTCTGTTGGAGGATGTCTGGCTTGATGGTGTTGAAGGCCGAGCTGAAGTCTACAAACAGGATCCTGGCGTAGGTCCCTGGATGGTTGAGGTGGTGCAGGATGTAGTGTAGTCCCAAGTTGACTGCATCATCTGCTGACCTGTTTGCGAACTGCAGGGGGCCCAGCAGAGGGCCTAGCTGGGGTCCTGTTTCCTTCAGGTGCTTTAACACCAGATGCTCAAATGATTTTAAGACCACAGATGTTAGGGTGACAGGTCTTTAGTCATTTAACCATGGACTTACTATGGTTCATTATAAGTCAGGAAATACACCTGCTTCAGATTTATGTGACATTTAGATGGAACCACAGCTAACATCAGCCAAAAAGCTGGTTCCTTTAACTACCAAATATCTTAATGTGAGTGTGATTCTGATGAATAAGGTATGAAAACATATCCCGGGTAGGACAAACTTCCTCTGCAGTACATAGCCCAGAAAAGTTGCCCCCAAACTCCACAGAGAGAAGCAGAATCTCCTGCACTTACCTCGGCATATTGTGCATGCATCTCAGAGGTTATTAGCCCAAAGTCTGCAGCTTTTACCTTTGAATCATTAAGTAAGGGGGTGTGTGTTTGAAGCTCCTTGATATAATGATCTTTGGCAACTCCTAGAGTTCAAAGTAAATTGGCAAGGGTAAAAAAGACTTTTCTGCCACAGAACAAAATAGAGAAATCAGCCAGCTATGTTTAATAGAATTTTCATCAGTGCTCAACCAGTCTCTCGAATGGGTTATCTAAGATAATGGCTGCACAGGTTCATTACCTCGTTGTCAAATTAAATTTCTTTTTCTCCTTCAGGCAGATTGGATAGTGATTACAGATCCAACCAAAAGAAGCCTCCAACTTTCTCTCTCTCAAACTGCGAGGCAGAAGCAGTGACAGTAAAATTAGTCTATTTCATCTCAACACATTTCTGCGCTGACCTGTTCACATCAGAGGGAAACTCAAGGGACTGCTCCAAGATGCTGCGGCACTGAGGGGGGCTTTGCTTTCTTTCTTCCAAGAGAAGTTTCTGTTTTCGTCTTCTATTAACAAACCATAAAAAAGCAATAAAACACAACAATAATGAAGAAAAAGAAGTGAATGACAAAGGAAATATTTCATATCAAAAATAAAAAAAAACCAAGAAAGTGTCAGAGACCAATCTGTATCTGTGTATCTGAGTGGATGCTGCATGAGTGGATGAAGCATGAGTGGATGAAGCATGAGTGGATGAAGCATGAGTGGATGCTGCATGAGTGGATGAAGCATGAGTGGATGCTGCATGAGTGGATGAAGCATGAGTGGATGAAGCATGAGTGGATGAAGCATGAGTGGATGAAGCATGAGTGGATGAAGCATGAGTGTCTGCAGCAGGAAGTGAGTAATGCAGTTATCAGACAGTTGCTGATGTGTTCGACAGTCATTAAAACAAGCAGAGTGAAGGTCTGCAGACACAGAGGGTACACGTTAGACGCACTGGACAGCCTCACCAACAACAGACAGATTCGTGAACAGTATTCCTGCAGTCTGGACAAGTCTGGAATATGATTTGTGTTTTCAGGATCTGGAAAAGCACAGAAAAAGAAAGCGGTAATGGAAAATATCGTTCCCAGACCCCCCCTTTCATCTCTCTGTATTGTTGCAGAGCTTGCTTTCAGCGGACCGCTGCTGGAGGACTTTTGACCATGTGGACGGTGCCACTGCCTCCACAGAATAAATACTTTATCTCACATCAGCCTGTGCCTCGACGCTGCAGAAAAACATGTATTGCTAACAAGTTTAAACGGGATCAGCCGTTCTGACCAAGCTTTGGCGGGGCGTCTTGGTGGGTTCTCTGTCTAAATCAGACGTCAGCACTGCTCTGTGGGAGTCAGCGTTTATGAGGAAGGAGCAGTCATGAGGGCTGATTAGCCAATCAGAGACGGACTCAAGGATGCAGACTATGACCAGAAATTTCAACAACTACTATTTTAGCTAAAATACCATGTCCAGGCTGGAGCTGCCGTCACATTTAAAGTTTCATTCTATTAAATAAAACATTCAAAGTTTAACATAGTAATCAATATTTTAAGTTAGCTAATCGTAAATTATATAATCTTTTTCTCATTTTCTAAACTACCAAAATAAAATGATTCACAGGAGAGGAACTTTATCTTCAAAGGGTTAGGATTACGGTTAAGGTTACTTTGTTACATATTCCATACAGGTAAATATAAAAATGAATGTTAAATGTTGAAAAAAAGTTAAATACTTGTCATGACTCATTTCAGAAAGTTAAACTCATATATTATATAGATTCATTTCACATAGAGGGAAATATTTGAAGCCTTTATTTCTTGTATTTTTTAATGATTCTGGCTGACAGAGAATTAAAATTCAAAATTCAGGACATTTTAAACAGAAATGTCAGGCTTCTGAAAAGTATGCACTCTGGTCTGGGCTCCTTTTGCATGAATTACTGCATCATTGTGGCGTGGCCTGGAGGAGATCAGCCTCTGGTTCTGCTGAGGTGTTCAGGAAGCCCAGGTTGCTTTGATAGAGACCTTCAGGTCATCTGCATTGCTGGTTCTGGTCTGGTCTCAACTTCCTTACTCCACAGATTCTGTATGAGGTTCAGGTCAGGCCAATCAAACACAGTACCACCATGGTCATTGGACCAGCGTTTGGTACCTCTGGCAGTGTGGACTGGTACCAAGCACTTCCTGCTTCCTTCAGCTTGTCAGCTGAAGGAAGCAGGAAGTGCTCTAAAATTTCCTGGTAGATGGCTTTAATAAAATGTCATTTTGCTAAGTCTTGTTACCAAAACTCTGTCCGATAAATCCGTTGATAATGTATTTGCACAGCATGATCTGTGCTTACTAGTCAATTCTCATTTCATGAAATCGACTCAACTTTATCTTCAGATCCCAAGAAATACAAATCAGCAGCAGCTGTGGACTGCAGTAACCGAATCCAAAGAGGAAACGGGGCGAGGGAGTTCTTGCAGGAATTTTTTGGGCTGAAGTTCTACATATCCTCTGAGACGGTTCTTTAAAACATCAGAGAAAGATCCAGATAAATGTTTTTCAAAAAAGTCATGATTAAAAATTCTCTTATGTGCAAGTGTAAACATTTAGAGCTGCAGAAAAAGAGGCAAAATGTATCTTTCTGGTTAAGTTAAAGAAGGATTCAGGTGACCGAAGAGTGCCAGAAGTCAGAAAAATGCCAGGAACTGGACACAAAGGTGTTGTGAGGACACTGGTGGCAGAGGTGTAGCTATGCTGAGCCATGGAACTGTGTTTACCCCCTCTGCAGATTTCTCTGCACTTTTCTTTTTGCTTTTTTTGTCACATTTAAATGTTTTAGATTATCAAACTCATTATAATATCCAACAAAGATAATCTGAGCAAATAAATACACAACGCAGTTTTTAAAAGATTATATTTTATAAGTGAAAAAAAAACTATTCAAACCAACCTATGTAAAAAGTAATTGCCGCCTTGGACCGGCTTTTATTGCATGAATCTACTGGACTGGACTGGCGAGTGATAAAACGTGGATTGGATTTATTTTAAGTTTTAAGTTAAAGAACTGATTAACATTGGAGGATCATTATTGTTGGGTGTAAATATTTTTGAGACTTGTGAAAGAAACAGTTTTTTGGGGGGATTTATTTCATTGTTTAGGGTGTTAAGCACTGTTATATGTGTACATCCTTTGTGAGGTTTATGTGTTTCAAGGGAAAAACACTTTTTCATAATAATCTAATATGTCATGAGAGAGACCTGACTGGCACCCCAGACCTTGTATATATGTAACCGTTACACAACCAGTTATTAGATTAAGGGGGTAATTACTTTTTCACAGAGGGGGCAGGTTGATTTGAATAGTTCTTTTTAACCTTAATAAAATCATATTTTAAAGCTGCTTTTTGTGTTTACTCAGGTGATCGAAAGCAAAACAGAAGAAATCTGTGAGGAGCAACTACCTTCTTATGTAGAAGATGCTACGATTTGTGGAGAGATGAACCATCATGGTAAAGATGAGAGGGGAGTTAGAAGAATGTGATTTCTAAACCAGGAATCATGCATGTCTGGTTTGGAAAATCAGCAACAGGAGAAGGTGGATGTTCTGCAGTAGTGCCTCCTACTGGGAGCATCTAAAAGAGGAAAAAATAACTGGATGACGCTGGCAGGTTTTTCTTGGTTCTGATTAGACTGAGTGCTGAAGAAGACGATGAGCAACAGGTTCTCCAGAGCTCAGCGTGAGTGGTGCTTCTCTGCAGATCTCCTGATTGTTTCATGTTTGTCAGCACATGGGGGAGAAGCCTACACAGACTGTTATGTAACTCCTCCTTTATTCAAAACACAGACTGAGCTCTGATGCATTGATAGTTTCAGGCAACTGAACATTTCTGAACTTACAGACATTCTTTAACAAGTGGTGCCCTCAGCTAAAATGTTGTTCCCCTTTACTGATTTTAATAAGGCTTTTTCTATTTGTTTAATCTCCTGAAGTATTCATGCACCTTCAACTTTTCCACATTTTCTCACCTTAATGTATGTAATTGGAATTTAATGTGACAGAGCAACACAAAGTTGGCTGCATTGGTATTCAACCCCCTTCACTATGATGCCCTAAAAACATCCATTCATCGAACAGCAAACAGAGTCCAGCTGTGTGTAACTTCATCGGAGTCTAACCGTAGATCTTCTGTTTCTGGCCTCAGAGGTTCTTCAGAGAACATTAAAGAACAACCAGCATCATTAAGACCAAGAAACAAAGCAGACGGGTCAGGGAGAAGGTTCTGGTTCAGTTTAAAGCGGGGGTTAGGTTCTACAACATCATTTCAAGCTTTGAACATCTTCCAGAGCCCTGTTCAATCCACCATCTGAACATATGGACCAACTGCAGACCTACCAAGGCATGGAAGTCCACCTAAACTGACAGGCTGGACAAGGAAAACATTAATCACAGAAGCAGACAAGAGGTCCATGGTAACTCTGGAGGAGCTGCAGAGATTCACATCCCAGGTGGGAGAATCTGTCCACGGGATAACCATCAATCGTGCACTCCAGAAATCTGACCTTCATGGAAGAGTGGCAAAAAGAAAGCTAGACGTCTCTCTAGTTTGTCAAGAGCCATGTAGGAGACATTACAAACGTGGAAGAAGGTTCTCTAATCACATGAGATCAAATTTGATCTCTGTGTGATGGCTGCATCATGCTGTGGGGATGTTTCTTACGGGGGGGCAGGGAAGCTGGTCAGAGGTGATGAAGAAAACCTGCTAGAGGCTGCAGAAGACCTGAGACTGGGGTGGAGGTTCACCTTCCAGCAGGACAACCACGCCAAACATGCCGCTAACTGAGAATCTGTGGCAAGACTTGAAAACTGATGTTAACAGATGATCTCTGTCCAGTCTGACTGACATTGAGCTGTTTTACAAATAAGAATGGGCAAAAGTTTCAGTCTCTAGATGTTTAAAGCTGGTCGAGACAAACCCCGAAAGACCTGCAGCTGCATCTGCAGAGAAAGGTGGTTCTGCAGGGTACGGAGTCAGGAGGCTGAATAAAAATGAGTTAAAAACTCCGAAATTTTAACTCTTTCAAAGAATTAACATTTCTTTCAGCTTCACACTGGGCACTAGTTTGCTGTTGGTCTACAAAACAAAATCTCTATAATACAGTGACATTTTTGGCTGTTGTTAAATAAAACATTTTTAAAAAATCGAGGGGAAAGAAGAATTCTGCATGGCTCTGTAAGAATTGCATCTATTACTGAAGATTTACAAAGAAGTTAATTATAAGGCAATGGTTTATGACTATGAGAAAGGAATGCATGGATAATAAGAAATGGAATAAAAACAATTAACTCATAATAAAATAAAATTAAATGAGTTTCTGTTAGTGAGTCCATGAATAAATGCATAGTCTAAAAGCAAAAATGCAAATCCATTTCTAATACAGAAGAAAACTGAAATATGAAACACAAATAAAAATAATAAAGCTGTGGGTCCTTCTTCTAACTGTCTCCATCTGACAGTTTTCATACTATTATTAGTATAAGGTCAATGGTGTATATATACACTACTTAAAGGTTTTAGATACACTTTCTCACTTAATAGGTCTCTTTACTTTCATGAATATTTATATTGTAGATTCTCACTAAAGGCAACGTAACTATGAATGAGCACACGTGTGAAATAACTCTAAACATTTTTATAGTTTAGATTCTTCCTAATAGCCACCATTTGCTCTGATCACTGCTTCGCTCTCTTGGCGTTCTCTCCATGATCTTCATGAGGTGGTCACCTGAAATGATTTTCCAGAGAGTCTTAAAAGAACTTCCCAGAGGTGCATTGAGAGAAGGTCAAAGGTTAATATTTCAGTCATCAAAGCAAAGGGCGGCTACATTAAGGAATCTAAAATATAAAACATATTTAAAGTTATTTTACAGTTGTTTGTTTGCGACATAATTGCATGTGTTCATTCACAGTTTTGATGCCTTCAGTGAGAATCTACGTAGAATGTAAATAGTCACAAACATAAAGAAAACCACTAAATGAAATAGTGTGTCTAAAACTTTTGGCCGGTAGTATATAGATATGAACTCATTTCTGTTTAGTAAATCCTTTCCTGTTGTCTCACTGCTGCAATTCAACAGTTTTTAGGGAAGAGGTCAGTCCAGAGCAATGCTGACATCTAGTGGCTGGATAAGATATCAGCCCCATGGGAAACTTCTGTTAGTGGAGGATCGCAAATGATTCTGTGTGGTAGAGGAAGCCCAAAGGGTCCAGCTTTATAGCGCATAACAATAATTCACGATGAATGGATCCAACAAAGCTGCAGCTCTGGTGGAGAGTCACAGTCTGCTAGAAGGTACTGTGGTAGCCATAGGCGACCAAGGTTCACCGGTGCTCACCCTATGATCCAGTCCAACAGATGCTCTATTGTCGTTTGAACTGCTGAAGAAGGTATTTCCGGTTCTGATAGAAAGGTGTAAGAATACGTAGTGCGTTGATAATTAAAGACCCAAAGCACTAGCCAGTGCGTTATTGATTGCAATGAAGAATACTGTCTAATAAAGGAAAACTCCTTCTTTTCCGTCCTAACCAATGCATGGCGGTCGTCTCTATGTGCCGCAAATCATTTTATCCTCATGTGATTCATTGATGCTTCCAACAATTCAGTCTTTCATCGAGAAAACCTTTCATTAAATTACGTTTGAAGTTGGTTTCTTGTATGTTTTAATATTTGTAATCATGTTTTTAGATATTGTTTAGATTTTATTCATATTATTTTACTATGTTTTAATATTTTTTATTGGAATTTAGATTTTATTCATGATGATTTAATTTTTTATCTTTTCAGATTTTGTGTATTTTATGATCTAACACTTGTTTGTATAAATGTCTCTTATTTTTAATTGCCTTTAGATATTATGTATGTTATACTTTTATATTTTTGTTGTAATTTTATTTACATTACATTTATATTTTCTTGTTGTTTTTGCTTGTGTATTTATGAAGGGGAGCCTGCTATATAGGTTGATTGAGTTACAATTAATATTTCTGTTGCATGTTTAAATAGATACACAAATGTTGTGATTATTAAACTCCTGTCAATCCGGAAACATTTTGTTGTTTCGCCTTAAACAAATGTAGGAAAAAAGTTTTCAGGGTCAAGTTATCCAGCTATCTTGTCTCTCTGTGTGTAACGCCATGAGCAGATCCTCCGCGTTAGCCAATCAGAAACAACAATAAGCTTTCCAGAATGGGTGGCTCATCGCCGATTGGGCTATATTTAGATGACGCAATGTGCAGCTCGATTCTAATTGGTCCGTCTCCTTGCTTTAGTTGGTCGCCTACGCCCCTTACCTTTGATCCGGGAGACAAGCAACACAGCGGCAGGAGGTTCGTAGTTCCGATAAAAACTATTTTTAAAACATAAAGTTAACTTAATAAAACTACAGCTAATGTGTTTAATGTACTATTCAACCTTCAGGAAGTGTTTTATGTCGGCTGTTACCGATACTGTTGAGTTTTTCTGGTTTCGTTTTAAATCTTAACGGTTTAGCCAACAGTTCTCTATTAAAGATAAATTATGTCGCCATGTTTAATAGACATATTTGATTTTACTGGAGTTTTCTGTTTAATGATGAGCGTAAGTGAATGCATTTGATAAAAAGTTTTAATCAAATGAATTTTACGCTGTTTAAGGAAGATAATGACTGACCCACTTTTAAGACGAATGATAAAATGTTTCACATATTTCCACTGAGTAAATAAACTAAATGTGCAACAATGAACTGCAGGAGTGCACTAGTTAATTCAGCTTATGGCTTTTAAGGCTTTTATGATCCCAAAAAACATTCATATTTTACATTAGACCAATAAAAATGTTTTTTGTTTGCACAGAACTGCTCTGATTTATAAAATCACAGGGAAGCCTGCTGGCTGAGCAGTTGTCCAGCAGAGTCGCCAAGCACAGCAGCTCTTTACTAAGGAAGCTCACAGTTTACAGTGGTTTATCCAACTATGATAAGAGAAAATTTAGTGGAAGGAAAAGTGTGTTGGGGAAATGCGCATAAGCAACAAGGGAGCTGCATCCTTGAGAGATTATAAGGAAAAACTCATTGAATAGTTTGAGGGAGATCCACAAGGTATAGACTGCAGCTGAAGTCAGAGGTTCAAGTCCCAGACGTGTTCTGGATATGGATTCACCCCCTTTGCTTAGTGTCTCCTAAACCAGAGACAGCAGTAGCATCTTACCAGGGCCAAGGAGAAAAAGGACTCGACTGTGGCTCAGTGGTCCAAAGTCATCTCTTTAAGTTCAAGTTCAAGCTTTTTGTTTGAAAGTCAAGGTCCCAGAGTCTGGAGGAGGAGTGGGAAGGGTCATAATCCAAGCTACTGGAGGTTCAGTGTGAAGTTCCTACAGTCAGTGATGATTTAGTGCGCCATGTCAACTGCTGGTGTTGGTCCTCTGTTGTCAGTCTTTGTTATCTTATGTTACTTTAAGGTTTTTATTGTATGAAGCGTTTTATATTGCATGGTGTTTTCATGCACAAAGTTTCCTTTAATGCTGTTTCCAACCCCTTATTAACAGAATCAGCCATGGACCTCGTGCTGAAGGTCGCTGACTACCACGTCCTCACTCCGTACGTATACCCTGAATCATGGCCCGAGGGCGGGGCCCTGCGGCAGATCATCAGCCTCTTGGTGGTGACCAACCTCGGCGCTGCTGTCTTGTACCTCGGCCTGGGGGCATTGAGCTATTATTTCATCTTTGACCATAATCTGATGAAACACCCACATTTCCTAGAGGTATGGAGCCCATATGTCATCGAATGGTTGCTGTAGTAACAGACTTAGTGCCAGCCTCACTGAACCCTGCTGATCAGTGAACTTTGATCCTTCAGTGTTTCGAGAGAATTAAACGAGCAGCTATGAGTTATTCCTTTCAAGGCTGGATTTGATTTTTAGTTTTTAATTTGAGCTGTAATATAGTTTATATGTGTTTGGGTTACTTGATGTTTAACCTCTGTATCGCCTCTTTGTGAGTATGAAATATTACAGGATTTATGTTGTGTTTTGCAAGAATCTATGTATTGTATCTAAATATTTAGTTGCACCCTAATATTTTGCCTTCATAAAAGTTTTGTACGTTCTTGAAAGGTACAGATCATTTAGGGTTTTGAAAAGAATAAAAAAGAATAATGCAACAATGCATAACAAATATGGTCTCAAGGCACTAAGGTACGCAAGTCAGTTCAGTCCAATCATACAGATTCCAAGTCAACTCTGCACATTTTAATGGATCTCAGATATCAAACAGCGCAGTCGAATTCAGTTTATTGTTCAAATTGGTTAAAAAGCTTCTATCTAAACAGTGGACACTCACTTGCATTGACTTTGCAGCAATCTCTCATAGCAAGCATGCATGTAGTGATTACTGATTACTACAAAAAATAAGCCAAAATGCACAATTTGGAGGTGTGCACCCTTCTCCCCAGCTGGGAGTTTGTGGTCCGCAGGGAACAGAGCACACAGCGATCTGATTTTGCAGAGAGCCACAGCATTTAGCCAGAGTCTTTTGTTTTTTACTTTTAGAGATTGTGGAAACGATAGCAGGTTTGCGTGCTCACAGCAGTTCTGCAGTAAATTACTTGAAGCGCTGCCAGGCCCAGTTCGGGTGTGATCATCGACATCAAAGAGTAGTCACCCCATTAGCGTGCCTGCAAGAAACTGTGCAGAACAGTTGTGCCCCGAGGGTTTTAGGCTAGGCTCTGTTGTGATACTGGGAGACATTAACAGCCCGGTTCTATTGTGTCTCCTAGTAAATGGATGCATTAAAACATTAAGTTATGTCAGATCGTTATGTTAAATAGTTGGTTATAATTATTCATACCACTGGATTTAGATTTGAAGGGATCTCAGTTCTACAAATAAGTTTGTTTCTAACCAGAAACTAGATGGGCATCTCTCAAAAGATTTCATGTTAGAAATGATTTATACTCTAAATCTTTATTGGTATCACAATTATCCAACCCTTCCTCTAATGTTTCCATGTTTTCCTGGTGTTCGTGATGATTTATCTTTGCTGATGAGCTGCAAGTCTTTGAGGTCGGAAGGTGTCCTTACCATAACCCTAATCTTTACCTTCCTCTACTTTCTCTATCAGATAGAAGTGCGGACTCTGGCTGAGCCGCTCTGAAACGTTAATATTGCTTCCAAGAATGTTTGTTAAATTAGGAGATCATTTTATAAAAAATAAATCTGGCTGGGGTATGAATAATTTTGGGCCTAACCATATTATTTCTGAACATGTTGGCAGAGGACGGTCCTCTCGGAACCACCTTCATTCCTTATAAACTCAACACTTGTGATGTATTTAATGTTGTGCTCCGTTAAACTAGCAAACACCTCCAGGACCCAGAGATGCTCCCGCCTCGATAATGGACCACCTTGATTTCAGTGTGCTGAACAACGTTCTAATTAATTTCCTTTGGCACTTATTAATAGTTGTTCTCAGCCAAACCAAACCTATTTTTGCACAACACTTCCTTTCCCAGAATCAAGTTGGGAGAGAAATTAAATATGCGATGAGCTCCCTGCCCTGGATCAGCATCCCCACAGTGGCCTTGTTTTTCGCTGAAGTCAGAGGATACAGCAAACTGTACGACAACGTCAGCGACTCGCCACTGGGTGAGTTATGGAGCCCACATGTTTTTATCCCTGTTGTCTTCTGTTTGTCTGACTGCATTGCAACCCTAATGTTCTCCTCCTCTGTGCTAACAGGTTGGTCAGGCCTCCTCCTGAGTATGATCTCCTTCCTGTTTTTCACTGATATGTGCATCTATTGGATTCACCGCTTCCTGCACCATAAGCTAATTTACAAGGTGTGTATACCTCTGTGTTTGTTTGTACTGTGCAGCTTCCTTTAGTGTCTGCATATGTTTCAGCACCACTCTTCAAATGAATGTCTATTCAGGAAGTTGGCCCAATAGAACACAAACGGATCCATCATTGTTCTGCAGTTTTTGTTTTAAATAAAATCTAAAAGGAAACTTATTGGGTCACTCGGCTCTTAGATAGAATAACTGGTGGCAGTTTTTGATATGGCTGAAATAGTTTGCTGCCTATGGGGCTCTTCCATCACAGGGTGAGACCACCAGTCTGTGCTCACAGTGTAAGAAGGTGTGACTTGATTTCAGCTGCAACTTTCAGATGACCGGGTCAGAATTGAATGGAATCAGCATGAAAGCTTGGATCCGTCCTGCCAGGCTGGTTGTGGAGGTACAATGGTGTGGGGAATATTTTCTTGGCACAGTTTGGGCCCCTCAGTACCAACAGAGCAGCATTTAAACCCCACAGCCTACGTAAGTGTTGTTGCTGACCATCTCCATCCCCTATGACCACAGTGGACCCATCTTCCGATGCCTACTTCCAGCAGAATGATGCTCTATGTTGAAAAGCTCAGATCATCTCCAACTGCTTCCTTGAACATAACATGGAGTTCCCTGACCTCCAGTGATCTCCACAGTCACCAGATCTGCTGCTGTCTTTTGGAGGTGGTGGAACCGGAGGCTCCCAAGTCATTGTGCACCAAAGTCTTTGAGGATTCTTTCCCCGACATCTTCTCTGTGCCACAAAGAATTAAGGCAGTTCTGAAGACAGAAGTGGGCCCAACCTGGTGCTGTAGTTCTCATTAAGTTTATGATGTCTGGACATTCCTATGATGAACAGATGAACGTGACTCCTCCAGGCATCTGGAACTCGGACCCAAAGATGAACCAAACTTGCCGAGATCCATAATTCTCTTCCTGACATCTGAGCTTATTTCCTTTGTTTTACCTATGATGACACATGATGAAGCAGTGTGTTTGAGGTGTTGCCTTAAATTACTTTAAAAAAAGTTATGGACAAATAAAAAAATAAATGCAGATTTTTTTTATGTTAATCCTAACTGACCTAGAACAGGAAAAGTTCTGTCCAGTTAATGTCAGACAGTGAGAAAATGACTGGATCTGTGATTCCTGAGAGCCTTTCTTCTCTGTGTTTGGTAATGATTATGGGGTAAACTGATCTCATTGTTCTCTCATTTCAAACAGATGTTTCACAAACCACACCACATCTGGAAGGTCCCCACCCCTTTTGCCAGCCACGCCTTTCATCCAGTTGACGGCTTCCTGCAGGGCCTCCCGTACCACATCTACCCCTTCCTCTTCCCCCTTCACAAGGTCCTTTACTTAGCTCTCTATGTGTTCGTCAACATCTGGACCATCTCCATCCATGACGGCGACTATCGCGTTCCCAATGGCCTGATTAGTGTCATCAATGGCTCAGCCCACCACACCGACCATCACCTCTTCTTCGACTACAACTACGGCCAGTACTTCACCCTGTGGGACCGGCTGGGAGGCTCCTACAGGCACCCGTCGGTTCTGATGGGGAAGGGCCCCATGGATCTGATTCGGAAACTTCAAGTAGAGGGAAAGTTAGAAAAAGAGCAAGTGAAAGGACATGATCAGAGAAGAGCCACGTGCAAAGAGGAGTAACAGAGTTCAGGTTAATCACTGGAACTCATCAGTGCATTTAAAGACATGATGTGTTAATCAGCTGCAAAACTGAGGGGAAATATTTTCAGTTCATTTTTGCCAAATCAGTCAATTCTGAGGGGGGAACATAGAGCTCTTTCTTCAGCAGTGGAGATGTGTGCAGTTAATGTTTTTAGACGCCACTGATTTAAAGGCATTACTTGTTGTTTTCATGGGCAGACTCTACATGCTATCTCCTGGTCTTTTTAAAACTTTCTGTGAGTGGCCCTTAGCTTCTGGACAGCTTATCTCTTAAGTTTTTGGCCTCTTGTGAGGAGCGCCTGGTGATGGCTGCTTTATAGACTAATTACTTTCTTTCTACTCAGATTTTGGCTCCAAAGATGCTCACTGGAACTTTCAGGAGTTTAGAAACACATCTGTAACCAATGTCTTTCATTTGTTTGCACCAAAAGGGTTCTGACGGTGTTGAGAGCATTTTGCTGTAACCAACAATGTGGTCCGTCTTGTTTGACACCTTGGTAATGGGAAACCTTTTTGTAGACCATCAGTTAAAACTAAATCAGCTGATATTACCTTGCACTGACAGGAGGCAGGATTGTTTTCTAAATGCTGACAGATTTAAGCTGCTTTCTCGGCTTTCTGCCATTTTGGAGCCTCTCCTCGTGTATTCAGAACATGTTTCTGGTGTCATTCCACTTTATTAAACATAATTTATGGACAAACTTGGCTCACTTTCTTTGTATGTGTGGTTTACTCTGATTGTTAGCATGATCTGGTTTGAATGTCCTGCCTCTTTATTGAATATATTTTTAAAGAAATGTTCCCTATATTTGCTGCTGTGTAGAGTTCTGTTTCCTCTGAGTTTCAGGGTCAGAACACGCAGGTTTCCAGACCCAAGCTTGAATGAAATATGCTGAGCAAACTTTTTTTTTCTTTCGTTACCAACTTGTCAACAAAAAGAGGAGACTCCACAGACGAAGCTTAGTTTGCCCAATTAGTTTATTTAACAAAGAAACCGTTAAATGTGAGCTGGGTTAACCCCGGGGAAATCTGAGGGGAAAAACAACGGAGCCTGAAGCAGTGATAACAGGCCGTCACACTCCCTCCTATACAAACATAGCTTAGCTGGCCATCCACAGAGCTGCTTTATACTTTTGTTCTTCGTCCATCTCAGCCATCTTGGTACCTAAAGAAGCATAATAGGAGCAGGAAGAAGAGAAAATATTTGCTTTTTGCCAACAATTAAAAAGTTAATTACTGCTTGATAATATCTCCTGAGCATTGACAGTGGCTCATGTCAGTAACTTTATTCATATATCACATTTACTGAGAAACTTTGCAGAGCCTACCCTGTCTGCACAGTTGTCCACACGTGGTAACGAAAATGAATCCGTTTTTGTGACCCCAGTCAACAATAGGGAGGACTTTGTGTCTGGTGTATCCTATCCCTGTTTATGAGTGCCACATTTTGAGAAGAAGAAACATTTTTACACACTTCATTCCTAAAATCACAGTCTTTTAGATGTGTTCATGCAAAGTAGAAATACTGTTGGGGTTGATCTGGGATAGAAGCAGCTGCAGTATGCTTCCTCTGGTGGGTGCCTGGACTCAACATGACCCCTTTGTACAGGGTGAGGAAAGATGCTACAGCTAGAGTTCTTACAAGAACAAGAAGAGCCCAGCATATCAGTCCAGTTCTTAGGTCTTTACACCGACTACACTAGAGCTCAGAGAATAGAGTTTAAAATCTGGTTTACAAAGCACTCACTTGTCTGAGCCCTCATTACATCTCTGATCTTCAGTGCTTCGAACTATCAAGATCTTTAAGGTCATCGGAATCAAACCTACTCACCATTCCACGACTCAGAGAACAAAACACGGTGAAGCAAGCTTCAGTTTTTATGCCCCAAAAGTCTGGAAAAAGCTTCCTAGACACTGCAGATCTGCTCCCAATCGGAGCTCCTTTAAAACAAGGGAAAACCCTTTTTGTCATTAGCTTGTTCTTAACTGCTTTTATTTTAACTGCTTTTTATCTTTTGTTTTTATGTGTTATCTCTGTATTTGTATATACTCTTATGTATAAGCACTTTGAGTTACCTTTGGCCAAAATGTGCTTTATAAATAAAGTTGCCATCATCTGAGCTCCATCATCTGAGCTTCATCATCTGAGCTCCATCATCTGAGGGTAGCTCAAAGTAGAGCTGCTGCTCCTCCTTATTGAAAGTAATCAGTTGAGGTGGTTTGGGCATCTGATCAGGATGCCCCCAGGGTGCCTCCCTTTGGAGGTTTTCCAGACACGTCCCACAGGGAGAAGACCACGTAGAAAACCCAGAACTCACTGGAGGGACTGTATATCCCATCTAGCCTGGAAACGCCTTGGAATCCCCCAGAGTCAGCTGGTGGACTACACTGGGGTGAGGGGTGCCCTTCTGGAGCTGTTGCCCCAGCGACCCGATCTCGGATAAACAGAATACACTGGATCGACGAATTGTTTTTTCATATACACTCACTGTTAAAAGAGAGTACACCCACCTTCAGTCAAAGAGCAAAACAAGCCCAAACCATCTTCCTCCACTTCTGTGCTTGACAGTTGGTATCTGCTTTTCTTTTGTGTTCGGTTTCCTACAAACATGGTTCTGTCCATTATGACCAAACATCACCACACTGGCCTCATCTATCCAGAAGACATTGTTCCAGAGGTCTTGTCCTCCATTCAGATGCAGCTTTATGACCGAGGTCCTGCAGTTATCTTCTTTTTGAGAGTAGAGGCCTTCTCCTTCAAACATTCCAAACAGTCATAGTGGTTTACTGTTTTTCTAATTGTTAAAGGTTGACCTTTAACCTGTTGTAGAGTCTGAAATGGAGATCTTGGGTTTTTCTGTCATTTCTCTGAGCTTCATGCTCTGACCTTGGTCTGAATCTGCTGGGACGTCCACCACTGGGAAGACTGGCAGCTGTCTGAGATGTTTTCCACTTGGGAATAATTTTTCTCTCTATAGGATGATGGACTTCAGATAATTTGGAGAAGACCTGAAAGCCCTTCCCAGATAGATGAAAAGCGAAAGTTGTTGCTCTAAAGTCATTGCTGATGCCTTTCCACCCTGACACTGTGATAACACACTACTGCTCCTTTATGCAACTCTTGCTGTTATAGCAGTGGTCATGTTAGATGATGAGACTAAAGTACAATTTTTACCATGATAATGTGTTTTTATTTCATGGAGATTTATTATCTGACAGTTAATCCAAAGAGGTGTTTAGTCATAAGGTTAAAAAAAACAACCAGAGGTCCATTTATTATTATTTTCTGCATTGTCCCAACCCTGCCAGCCACATTACAGCCACTTCATCCACAGAACGAACCTCAAAGCGAACTGAAACACCTAAAAAGTCACCCTCCCATTGAGCTGATACCTCCACTCATAACATCTGTTACCTAAGGCAAAACAATTTGGGAGCAAAGTAGCATTTGTTTTAATCGTGCGATTTATTTTCTAATACAGAACAATACTCACAATAATTAACTACTATGTTTTTAAGCTTGCAAAATGTGAAACAACAGATAAAAGACCGTTAAATACAAAACTGGCTTGTTTTAGAAACGTCCATTGGGTAGTTGTAATGTCCTGAATGAACAAGCAGCCTGAGCAGGTTCCGATTAAAATCTGCACCTGAGAAGAAAAGCAGACCAAACAATGATAAAGAAGCTTTTCTACACATTTTCATCAGGTTTCCAGGAGTCCTCCTGAGGCAGAGACGCAGAATAGGTGCAGTGTGGTGGCTTCAGGGACATCTCAGCAGAAGAAGAAGGGCATCCAGAGGAAGGATCGCATAGCTACCCCGGCTGCCATTCCCGCCAGTAATCCCAGTGCAACGCTCTCTGCAACTCCATCAAACGGATCTCTCTGGACAACCACCTGGTGGGTTCCTTAAACAAAACAAGACGTGCAGCTGTATTTACAGCTTGCGTCCTCACCGTCATGTTTGTTGTATTATGTAATAATAAGTACATACTGTATCTATGCAGGGCTTAGTTAATATCATCAATGCTAAATATAGTAAAGATAGCTTTTGTTTTCTTCTCACTATGTGCTGGTTAGGGTTAGGTTTTGAGATGCTGGCTTCAAAAACTTAAATTTTAAGAGTTTCTACACCAATAAAAGTAGTTATTTTTCTGAAGACAGATGAAGGTTTAAATATATGAAGTTGTTCCACCTTTTAATGAATTAAAACACTGATCATTCTATAAACGCTCCCCTGTTAAAATTCAAGGTTTTTGTAAAGTTAAGAAGTCGGACCAACATAAATCATTGTCAGAACCTTTTGTCCCTTTAATATGACCTGCATCCAGTGCAGTTTAACTAAAAAAAACAAAGCAAACTGAAAGAGGTATAAATATGAAAGATAAAAACCTGCAATAATCTGTCTGCACACCTTTAAGCACTTTGTTTAACATCTGGCTCTTTTTCATCATGCAGCCCTGTTTTATTTCATATCTGCCATTAATAGTGAATGTGACTCACTATAATCTGACTGTAATAAACTTCAGCTATTTTAGAAGGATTATCCTGACATTTGGGCCTTTTAGCAAAGCCACAGTTTACAGAGAGGTTAGAAAGGATCACAAGGATCTCACCTTACAAACGTACCAGTCGGGGGAAGAGTGCAAAAAGGGACTATGAAGTATATACAGGGCCAACAGTGACGTGACAAAAACTCGACGAGTTGAACCAATTTCCAACAAGAACTGGTTGTGTTCTATGTAACAATCTCCAAACTTGGGTTGAAAGACAGCGGCCTTTTCTTCCAAAATATCCCAAAACCATGTGAATGAATATGTGATGGTTCAATGAAACCACTGTGAACTTTTCTGCCACAAAAAAATACACACTCGCAGCAAAGCATAGTGGTGGCAGCATCATGCTGTGGGAATACTTTTTGTTGAAATGGATGGAATGGGGAACAGCACCAAAACTGGTCTGTTTAAACCAGAAACCTTCAAGATGAAGGAGAATCACTTTGAGTCCTACCTTACATCCAAATCTACAAAAGTGCTTCAAAGTATTCAATTCATTTCAATTCATTTCATTTCATTTCATTTCATTTCATTTCATTTTAATTCAATTCAGTTTTATTTATATAGCGCCAACTTACAACATATGTCGTCTCAAGGCACTTTACAAAGTCATGTAAGGATGTCCACACTGAAATAACCAGACTGCTGTAGCTTTTTGATTTTGTATGTTTACCCAGGAATTATTTTTTATGTTTTTTCAGTTCAATTGCTCAGGATGTAAGTCTTATTAAAGGGTGTAAAAAAAGTGGAATTTTTTTATCAAGGTCTCATGTTTTAACATCACAAAAATCTGCCATTTTAGAACTTTTTAGCTCCTCTGCTTTTGAATGTGACAGAAGTTCAGAGAAGCGTTTAGTAATTAAACTAAAAGTCACTGAGGTTTTATTTTAATCATAACTTTAGGGAACATTTGATGCTCTGAGCTCTTTTGTGTCTGACCACAATAAGGTGACACGTTTTGTTTCATATCAAATCCAATTTCTGCTGTTGACTTCACCTGCAGATCAGCTGTACGCACCTAAAACAACTGCTCTACAAAATTTGGATCTCTATGGCTGTTCCTTGTGGGAATACTGTTCCACTTGGATAAAAAATGTCTGCTTTTGTCTTGTTTTTTCAGTCCTGATTTAAATAGTGAGGAAGCTGTGGCCCAAATCGAGTGGTCTGCATCTGACTCAAACCACACAGGCAGCAGGTGTATGAAGGGAAACTGAGGACGAAGAGCTGTGTTTGCAGGAAATATCAGGGTTCACATGCACAGAAAAACACTGATTGTTTTTGTGTTTGCTGTCAACATTCACGTCCGTCTGGATCATGAAAGCTTGGTTGAGTTTGTGCTCTTACCGGGGCATGGGGCTTTGAAGCTCTACTGGAATAAGCTCATTCAGCATACCTGGTCCTGCTCCAGGTGTGATATAGACAGTGTGGTAGCCGTTCAGGGGGATGGCCTGGTAGGAGTCATCATAGGGGTCATATGTGAACACCTGCACAGGAGAAAAAACACTTTTATCAAAGGGGTGGAAAGAATTGATGGACGAAGCTTCAGAACTGACAGGGAACATGCAGAACTTACCGGGCTTCTCCGGGTTTCAAGCAGAGTTAGTTTCCACGCTCTGAACGAGAAAAAGGAAAAAACTGAAATGAGAAGCTGATAAATGTTTTTAAATCAAAGGCTGGCCCAACAGAAGTAATGTACCTACAGAGATTCGTCTTCGCTATTTGCACACAAGTTGAGCGTTGAGCCACCTCTGAGATGAACCGTGATAAGGTTCTCCCTGGGATTACTCTCTGGTGGGCTCACACCTACAGATACAGAGCACATACTTTTACTTCCCTCTGTCCAGGTTCCAAGACTGTTCCTCTAGGATTTATACCCAGCACAAAATGTAAGGAGTTTTGTGTTTGGTCAGTTACATTGGTTCAATAAAGCTTGTTGGCAATAAATCTAAAGGCTAGTTTGTTTCTCTTTAAATGGTGCAACATTTGTAAGGATAATGTGTTTGTGGGTTGAGCAACAGAGCTGAGTCTGTGGGTTGCTCCTATGAAAAACTTTCCAAATCCTCTCCGCTAAACTGTTTATTCTGCTATTGACTCTTGTTTGGTGTCACTAGTTCAATCAGATGATTGACATACTGGCAGTTTAACTATTTATTTATTTAACAAACAGGGGTCTCAGAAGTACGTCCTCCTCATACTGGTCACACACTGCTGTGGGACGGCATTCGATTCCTCAACCAGACTTTGCTGCAAGTCAGCATGTGGTTGTGTTGTTCAATCTGGCATGAACAGATCTCAACCATGATGCCACAGATATTCCTGGAGGTAGAGGTCCGGTCTGCATGCAGGTCATACTATTCCCTCTACTCTCTACAGCTAGTCTCTCTCAGATAAGCCATGCTCTGTGGGGTCAAGCATTGACATCTTGGAGGACAGAGTTTGGTTCCTACGAGTGGAGAGATGAGATCGCCACGTTTCAGAATCTCATCTCAACATCTCTCTGATTGGTTCCAATAAAGATGACAAGTCTTTTTTTCTATTAAAGGAGATGCCGCCCCACACCATCATACTCCCTCCACCCAAAGCTGTAATGCATTGGCAGAGAGGATTTGACCCAACCTACACACTGAACTCTTCTGCTGAACACAGAAAAGCATTTTCCTTACAAATGTGGAAATAAATAGACTTTCTAGAGTATGAGATTTACTGCCAAGAAGCATCTTTACGGCAGATAAAAATAATCGAGAGTTTTAGAGTAAACAGAAAACACACACTCTAGTTTTATCTATCAGGACACAATAAAACGAGCTGATCTTTACTGGCTTCTAATGTGAATTCAGCTTCATAACAAGTTTACCAAATCAAACAGCAGATTTCATGCTGTCATTATTAATTAAATGAAAAGGAAAAGCTGAGTTTGAATAAACTAATTACAGCCTAATTTCCACCAGATGGTAGAACCATATTTAGCATCAATAGATGGCTTGAGATGGAGCTCTTGAGTTTTTGGTCATTTTTCTGAGCTTCATGCTCTGACCTTGGGCTGAATTTACTGGGACGTCCACTCCTGCGAAGATTGGCAACTTTCTGAGATGTTTTCCTCTTGGGAATAATGTTTCTCTCTACAGAATGATGGACTTCAGATAGTTTGGAAATTACCTTTGAGGTAAAAGTGGACAAGGAGCTTAGATTTGATGCTCGGATAAGGACAGCCATCAGATCAAGCTTTTATCATTTGAGGCAGTTTTCAAAAATCAAACTAATTCTTTCTCAGAATCACTTTGAGGTTTTAATTCATGCCTTTGATTAATGCAAGCACATTATGTAGGGGTTAGGGGTTCTTCTGTTGCCCAGCTCCAGAGGGTACGAAACACAGCAGCTCGTCTTTTAACTAATGCAAACGTCTTTTAACTAATGCAAGTAAATATCAGCACATTACCTCAATTTTAGTTTCTCTCCACTGGCTTATTTAAAAATCCTTTTATTTGTTTTCAAATCCACCATGGGCTTGCCCTATCCTACCTGCTCAGCCGCTCCTCAGTACTCCAAAACAAGTGTAAGCTCAGGGGGACGAGGGACAGGCCTCTTCGCTCTGATTTTAAATCACTCCTTAAATCTAATCTCTTTGCTCTCGACCTTGACACCTCTTGAGATGCTGATTTTTACTCTATTTTGTTTGTTGTGTTGTTTTATCTGTTTGTGTTGTATGATTGCTCTTACCCCTGTTTTATGTATGCCCTGTTTAGTTTTGAATTTTCCCCTGCTCCTGTATTGTGTTTTAAAGTTCCTTATGAATAAAGCCGGATTGGATTGGATTATTAAAATTACTGCATTTCACTAGCAACACTTGGCATCAAGGATGTACAAAGATTTTGTAGGTTTATCCTTTTTTCAATAAATAATGAAAGTGCCAGTTGTGCTTTGTTTTTTTGTACACTTGAGGTTAGACATAAATCATTTTAGACACTGGTAAAAAGCGTTTTTATGATGTCCTGATATGAACTGAAACAGGGTGCACATTCTTTTTGCGATGACTGGCTGTAAAAGCATTCCTGCAATGTACCTCCACATTCCTGGCCAGAGTGAACATCGATGCATGTTGTCTTGAGGCCAACACGTTGCTCTAATTCTCGCCTGTTGTCACTCTTGTAGAAGCACAGACTCCCGTCTATCCAAAGGTCGCACCAGTTTAGCTTCCAGCGCTTTAGGATGGCGGCTAGAGAGCAAACACATGAAATGTTAGTGCTTGTCTTTAAAGGAATTTGATGTAGGATCTGGGATCTCATTGTTCATTCTCATAATTCCTCCTTAATGATCCAGCTGAGTTGTGGTGTGCCCCTAGGAATGGTCCTTGCACCCCTTTTATTCTAGAGTCTGTGACTGAATGAATTATTTATTATTTAAATAATTTGGTACAATTCTGTATTCTTCAAGAGTTCTTGTGATCTTACTTATAAAGTAAATTTGCAAATAGGTTTCTGAGATGTACAGTCCCCTTTTCAAAATACCTGTGAAAAAGTCTGGTTATCATGAAAAACAATTAACAATAAATAAGTGAAAAGTCTCCAACAAACTGGCTGCATGAGTGTAGACATCCTTAAACTAATACTCTGTTGAAACACAGTTAATTTCATTTTAACAGTGTTTATTATCATCCTACATTTAGACGTGGCCCACTCTGCCTCAAAGTTCCCTGAATCTCTCAGACTGTGAGGACATCTGTTGGCCACAGCTGCTCTTCAGGTGAACCAGTAGATTTAGTTCTGGACTCTAGCTCAAATGTTATTTTAGCGAAAACAATCTTTTCTTGAAAATCATTTTTGATTGGAGCAATGTTTTGTCGCAATCATGTTAGGTTTTGGTTCTGATTTGTGTTATCATCTGCCTTTTGTTTCTTATGTTCTATAAGGTCTTGATGTATCCTGTTCATTTATCTGTGTTCATTAGTGTTAGTTCTTGCCCTATTAGTTAATTTCTTAATTTTTAGTTTTCTAGTTAATTTCCTCCTTTCTCCCTCAGCTGCTCCATGTTATACCCTGATCACTCACACCTGCCTTCTGTTCCATTCTCCACACTTCCCTCAGTAAAAATGAAATCCATCTTTATCTTTAGCTTTCTGGCAGACATGTAAAGGTTTTAAGTCAAACTGATAAACCCCAAAGCATGATGCCGCCACTGCCATATGTCACTCTAGGCACTTTTGGTGATGCTCAGTGTCTTTTTTTGAATCAAACATGCTGTGCCTTTTGGACTTCCATCAGGCAGGTCCGGCGGTTACGTTTTGGTTTCATTAGATCATTACAGGTTCTGGGATATTTTTGCCAGGTTCCTTGGAAGAAATGGTGTCTTTCCTTCAACCCTACGTCTTATTCCAGACACGTGGAGAATATAGAAGACGGTTATCCAATTTAAGTCACAACTAGTACTTGTAAGAAAGTCCTGCAGCTTCTTTCAGGGTCACTACCAGGCTCTCGGCAGTCCCCCTGACCAGTTTCCATTTTTTCATTAGTTTTATAGATTTCTTTCCAGTTCTAGTGTTGTTCCTGGTTCCCATATCTTCTCCACTTACGGATGGCTGTCTTCACTGTTCTATGGTAATGCTGTGGTACCAATGTACAACTAAACCCTCTCTCTCTCTCTCTCTACAAACTATGGCTTTAAATGCAGGAAACGAATGAGCAAATTTCAGGAAAATGTAACTATGACAGCTGAACCTTATTTCAGGTTCATCCGATTCTCTTCATTTGATGGCAGGTGTTTTTCTGTCGAGTTGTACACAATATACAGTGGGAAGAACAGGTATTTGATACACTGCCGATTTTGCAGGTTTTCCCACCCCCAAAGCATGTAGAAGTCTTTAATTTTTATCATAGTTACTCTTTAACTGTGAGTGACGGAATCTAAAACAAAAATCCAGAAAATCACATTGTGTGATTTTTAAGTAATTAATTTGCATTTATTGCATCAGTATTTAATACATCAGGAAAACTTAATATTTGGTACAGAAACCCTTGTTTGCAATTCCAGATATCACACGTTTCCTGTAGTTGTTGACAGGGTTTGCACTCACTGCAACAGGGATTTTGGACCAACTCCTCCATACAGATCTTGTCCAGATCCTTCAGGTTTTGGGGCTGTCGCTGGGCAGCAGGGACTTTCAGCTCCTTCCAAGGGTGTAGGAATAAGTTAAACATGGGGGGGGGGGGGCACATATTGGAAACCTTGCTGATCCGAAAATGGGTAAACATGTTTTATTGGTCAAGATTGCCTAAAACTCTTGATTTCCCTGCATGCATTACAACATTATATATGGTATTATACAGTATCAGGATCTGACTTACGTAAGATTAAAAAAAGCAACACCTGTTGAGGATAGATACCAGATAGACACCACAATGGTGACACATAGTCTACTGATAGACACTGAGGGAGGGCACATCCATTGCATTGGAGTGCCAGATATAAAACTACATGTGACCTTCTTTCGGGGCTCTTCGTCATCCTTCTACAGACGGCGACGGTCCGAGACGGGAGCCTTAGCGCTGATCTCTGTAATCATTCCTCTGCCAATTTAGATTAATTGTGCTAAAAGTTAGAAACTGTTTGAGAGTCGTTCCTTTAAGAGTCAGTGTTATATAGAGTGTGATTGTTTCTGGGGACCAAGGACTGGAGAGACTCCAATGTGTCTGACCGCCCGCAGGGTGCCGGATCTCAGACAATAACCTCACCCTGAGATTAAAAGTGTTCACTGATGTATTTTAAGACCTCACCTCCAGCCCTGTACCATCTTCTACTTTTTCTGTTTGTGCTGCTGCATCACTGCTCCTAAACATACAAAATAGCTTCAGAGATGCATGTCTAAGGTTCCACTTCTGAGCATAAAGGTGGCTCATTTTAAAAATAAATTGGGGAAAAAATCCACCTCTCGGTTACTATGGAGCAGCATCTCAACATATAAATGTGCAGAACACTTGTTCTAGTGCAGCTGATGACCTCATATTCTGACCCAAACCTTTATTGTACTGTGGAAATAATGACAAAAATTGTCTTTAAAAAAATCAACCTGGCATCAGTCCTCACCTGTTCTCCTTTCTGGATCTATTCTATCAATAATGTGATTTTTAAACCTTACCCCCCACCCTGAAGAAGCCCCTGGCTCTAATCATATTTTTATCACTAATCATTTAATACCTCACTCCAGCTTCCTCTGTCTCTCCACCTTTTATTGCTTCAACTGCCTCACTACTTATGTACTATCATCCTCCTGATGAGACATTATTGCACACAATATCTAATATAATGTCAGACATGTTAACTAGCCGAGTATGATGAGGACATCTTGATGTGTTACCGTTACTAACATTGACGATACTCTTTTTAAGAAAACAAAGTAAGTCCTGCTGTTGTTTAAGCCTTTTCTTTTGTGGTGGTATTTTGCTGAAATAAGATGACAAAACATTTTTTGAATGGTGTTGACGTTACTTGGGAAGCCTGACAAAGTTAGCAGTTCAAAATGGACGGGCGCCCATCCCAGGATTAAGATGACTTAGCTTAAAAGTTGTTAAATATTAATGTAAACTAACAAGACGTTATAAACCAGCCATATTCATGATAACATTCCCTGCAGACAGTTTTCGCTCATTCAGAGGTCTGATCAGACTGTAGCTGATACCGCTGTTTCCCGCGTCTGTCCCGCATCCCAAACACTCAGAGCAGCTAAGGGAGGGGCGAGTTAGTGATATCCCCCCTGTACCCCCCGGTTCCTACACCTATAGTTCCCTCCAAAGATTTTCAATTGGGTTCAGGTCTGGAGACTGGTTAGGCCATTCCCGGACCTTGAGATGCTCAATGAGCCACTCCTTAGTAGCCCTGGCTGTGTCCTTTGGGTCGTTGTCATGCTGGAAGACCCAGCCACGACCCATCTTCAGTGCCCTACTGAGGGATGGAGGTTGTTGGATAAGATCTCCTGATACATGGCTTCATCCATCCTCCCCTCAGTACGGTGCAGTCGTCCTGTCCCCTTGGCAGAAAAACATCTCCAAAGAATGATGTTTCCACCTCAATGCTTCACGGTAGGGATGGTGTTCTTGGGGTTGTCCTCATCGTTCTTCTTCCTCCAAACATGGCAAGTGGAGACTAGACCAAAAGGCTCTATTTTGTCTCATCAGACTTCATGACTTTCTCCCATTCCTCCTCTGGATCATCCAGATGGTCACTGGAAACTTCAGACGGGCCTGGACATGCACTGGCTTGAGCAGGGAGACCTTGCATGCACTGTAGGATTTTAATCTAGGGTGGCGTAGTGTGTTACTGATGGTCTTCTTTGAGACTGTGGTCCCAGCTCTCTTCAGGTCATTGACTAGGTCCTGCTGTGTACTTCTGGGCTGATCCCTCACCTTCCTCAAGATCATTGATGCCCCACGAGGTGAGATCTTTCATGGAGCCCCAGACTGAGGGAGATTGACCTTCATCTTGAGCTTCTTCCATTTTCTTATAATTGCTCCAACAGTTGTTGCCTTCTCACAAATGCTGCTGGACTGTTTTCCTGTAGCCCATCCCAGCCTGGAGCAGGTCCAGCATTTTATCCCAGATGTCCTCACTGTCAGGATCTGTGCGTTGTCTGTCTGTATGGTGCTGTTAACTGTGTTTAGCCTCTAGATGGCGTTGGGACCTGGGAGGTGTTTGACAGGTGTTCTCTATCTTCCTGATCACCACTAGAGGAGTATTTAAGGAGGAGGCTGCCAGCAACTCATTGCCAGAGTGTTGCCCTTAGTGGTACAACTCCAGCCACATTATTCTTTGTCTTGTCCTCGCCTATGCCTCTTGTAATCTTTGGCTTTACTTTGCAGGCTGACCTGAACCTGACGTCGCCGTCAGCACTGAACACTTTTGGATTATCATCTTCTGGAAAGAAGTCATCCAACCTCAAGAACAAAGACTCAAGCCTCCAGTTACTTTGGTGGATCTTACTGGCTGGCAGCTTCCTGATTCCTTCGTTCCTCGGTCCCTCCTTGGCGAACCCTGTCCACCCTCCTAAGTTCACAGCATCCACTACAGAACTCTTGGACATCCCAACATCCTGGCAACCAGTATTCACAATCTCTGTTTGCACTGGTAACAACCTTCTGGTGTTTTTCTCCACTTCCCCCCCCTCTGGCGGATTACTTCACCTTCCCAGTAAGATTGAATTATCATTTCATCAGCTTAAGTTCCAAATTATTCCTTGCTTACCATTTTGTTTATTTTACAGTTCATGTTCCGGTTCCAGTTCCTTGCTCTTGCCACGTCACTGTAAATAAAACCCCTTAGCGTAACAGTCCGTCTCCTGATTGTTTTCTGCATGTGGGTCAACGCAGTTAAAAAAAGCATTGACACTCACACAGCTCTCTGGTCTTGGTCATGGTGGAGAGGTTGGAGTTTGAGGTGTGTAGAGTGTGTCGGTCTTTTATACAGATAACGAGTTCAAACGGGTCCAGTTAATCCAGGTAATGAGTGGAGAACAGGACGGCTTCTGAAAGAAGAACCAACAGGCCTGAGAGAGCCGGGATTCTTACTGGTTGTCAGGTGATCAAATACTAATGTCATGCAATAAAATGCTAATTATTTATTTAAAAATCACCTTTTTGTTTTTTTTTTTATTTTTGTTTTAGATTCTGTCACTCACGGTTGAAGAGAACCTATGATAAAAATTAAACACTTCTACCTGCTTTGATAATGGGAAAACCTGCAAAATCGGCAGTGTATCAAATACTTGTTCTAAAAGGTTACTTGTTTGAAAATGATTTCTCACCATCTTATATTTACACCACAAAACCCTGGTATTTTAACAGGGTTGTGCGACCTCTCTAACTGCTTTTAGGTGGATTCCGCCCCCCAGTAGACAAACGTCCACTCATGATCTGTGAGCCACTGAAAGACATCACCAAGGACAATTAATAGGATTAGTATCTACAATGGCTGTAGTTTCATTACGGATACAGTTCAGGGTTGTCGTAGAGGGACCCAACCGCAAGCAGGACCAACCAGATGTAAAAATAAAAGGGTTTCATGAATAAATAAGCTGGCAGACTAAACATGAGGTTGACCATATGGCTACAAACATGAACACAAAGAAGAACACATAAGGATTCAGCATTGATTGAACAAAACAGAGGAGTATATGTAGGGCATGAAACAGGTGAACTGAAATGAAACTAATTGGCATGGTGCAGGTGGACCAGATGAAGCTAATTACGGACTGAGACACAAAGCATAGCTGGGCTAAACAGAGAAGAAATAACACAATCTACCGAAAGGAAGTTCTTACAGAACATAAACTAAAATACACGAAGAACAGAAAACAGGACTAAATAAGGAATAAAAGTGACAGCTAGAAAGCACAAATATTTAAGTAGAACAAGAAACAAAACTCAAGGCAAATACGCCAAGGCACCACATGGAAAATAATCATGAACCAGGTACAAAACAAAACCTAAACATCCTCAGATCCTGACAAGGGTTTCTAGAATATTCTCGCTGTATTCTCCAGAAGCATGGCTCAGATTATCCCCAATAATACTTGTAACGAAAGAAGAGCAAATGAATCAGAAGGGCTATAGTAGCTGATGTTGGTCAGTTAAAGAACAACATGTTTAACCTTTAATACAGCAGAAAAAACTATCACAGTAGTTTTCTTATTTTACACTGAATGTACAGTAACTCACTCTGTCTCCACAGCCAGCCTGACTTCAGGAGAGCCATGTTTCTCAGCAGCAGTCCGTTTTCTTGTTTTGTTTAATAATCTTCCCACTGAAGTAAAAATAGGAAATAGGAATTTATCTGATATGATGATCTGATTCTGAATCTGGCTTGGAGCTCCTGGTCTGTGTCTGTTTATATTCCCTGTGCCTGGCAGATTATTCTGAGGCTGACTGACAGAATCCTTCTGGATTAGGGTGCCACGCCCTCTCATCAAGTTTTCCCTCGCTCCTTCTGGGCTGATGTTTCCCGCTGACACTCACATCATGTCCATGTCTTTATTAGGGTCTTTAACTCTCAGAAACAGAAGCTCTGTGCCTCATGTGCCTCTGATTTCTGGTCTAAATTACAGCAAGTTCTACATGTTAATCCCTACTGTGAGATAACAACATGAGGATTAGCCCAATAGTCCCCAGGTCATTTATGAGAGTCTGTCCCCGGTGGCTTTCCAGGTAGAAAGCAGTGACATCATTTCCTTCAATGGCCCAGAGGAAGTGTTGATCTCCTTGTGACATGTTTGTGACACATTTTCTTCCTTTAAGATGAATATTTTCTAGAACGTTTTTAGATTTATGCTCACTGTCTCCATGGAAATAATAATTTAAAGGTCTGAGGAAATGTCATTCAAACGGTTTTAAAATTACAGTTTCAGAAACAATAATTCCTTAATTCTTTAATATATTTAACATGACAGCATTAAAAAAATGCTTCTATGCTCAAATGAAATGTTGCATAAATATAAATTACACCGCACATCACCATGAACACACCATCTTTGCAATAAAGCATGGTGGCGGCAGCATCATGGTGCTGGCGATGGTTTTCTTCAGCAGGGACAGGGAAGCTAGTCAGAGTTGATGGGAAGATGGATGGAGCTACAATCCTGGAAGAAAACTTGTTAGAGGCTAAAGAAGACTGGAGACTGGGGTGGAGGTTCACCTTCCAGCAGGACAACCACCCTAAACCTACAGCCAGAGATTCAATGGATGGTTTTTATTTAAGCACATTCAGGTGTTGTTTAAATTGCCTAGTCAAAGTCCAGACCTAAATCCAACTGAGAATCTGTGGCAAGACTTGAAAACCAATTCACAGGTGTTTTCCATCCGATTTGACTGAGCTGGAGCTGTTTTATGAAGAAGAATGGGGAAAGTATCAGTCTGTAGCTGTTCAAAGCCGGTAGCACCCTAAAAAACCTGCAGCTGGACCTGCAAAGATAGGTGGTTCTGCAGAGAATAAATCGGGGGCTGATTACAATTGCACACCACTTCTAGGAGTCGTCCTCTTAGGCATGCTACTGCGCCGACAGCCCGGTTCCAAGAAGAAAACTTGACCAGACGATCTGAAAGACTGAAATGTGAAACAGCACTTGTATGGAGAGTCTGAACCTTTTTCACGTCTGGGTCTCCAACAGGCAGCTCTAGAATGTATTTTCTCCTACAGAATGTAGGTCCCGTAAGCAAGCTGGTTGACAACAGCTCCTCCACTGTTGTTCCTTTTGATGACAGTCTGCAGGGTTTTCAGTAGTGGATACATAAAACCATTGTTGTAGGTTTGTGCTAATACGTACCCTCTGACCTGACAGAGCTTTATATTATGCCTATTAGTAATAATAATAATAATTAAAAATGTTAACATGATAAACTAAAGTTGTCATTATGAAAAAGAAAACATGTGCCCCTCTGCTTTAAACCTGAAAGCCAGCAAATCAAAAACGGGAAATGTGTTGCTATGGCATTGTGTGGTAGCGCCATGGCAACACATAGTAGAAAGAAAACATTATGTATTTTATTTCATCTTTATTTATACAGGTTGTCTCACTGAGATCCAAGATCTCATTTATAAGAGACAGCCGTAAGACGAAACAAACAGCAACGTTATCTAAAGTTACAAACACAGTACCAATACAAAAAGTTAAAACATTCAACTCAAACTAGTAAAATATGACCTAAAAGCAAGAACAGGAAGATTTCTCTACTTATATTCAACTCAATTCAAAAATATTTTATTAATCCCAAAGGGAAATTAAATGTTGTAGCTCATATTCTGCAGGTTTCTTCAAAGAGCCGTTGCAGACGCTGATGGCTGTGGGCAGGAAGGATCTCCTGTAGCGTATAAATAGCCCTCTCAAAGGAATCAACATGGATGGTCTCAGATCCTGCTGTAGAGCAGTCCAGGTAGAAGGGGCAGAGTAAAACAAGGCTTTTTTTCCAGGTTGTAATCGTGCCATCAGACCACTGAAGGAGATAAAGTCCTGAGAGGAAGTCTGTGGGTGGACTATCAAAGTGACATGGAGGAGGATAAATGAGATGGGAACAGTCCAAGGATAGCAGATGAAAATGAACCATTGCATGAGTCTATGCATTGATTGTGATGGCCAGTTTACTCAACAATATGAAGTAGAGTGATGAGTAAGAGATTTATTCCATGTTATAAACCGTAATGCTCCATGATAGACAGCATCACAGTTATCTAGCAGAGGCAGGAAGGTCATTAAGACGAGATGCCTCCTGGTTCTGAAAGAAAAGCAATAGCTAAAGAAAAAACCCTAGTTCAAACCTCAACTTCTTTACATATTCAATAAGTTCCCTTAATGAAAAGGTTATTGTTAATTCCTAAGCCAAGGTACTTTTAGTTTCAACAAACTCTATTGGTGTACCGGTTTTTTATGGTTTTTGTGCTTCCGTTTTGTTAGCAAACAGCATAACTTTGTCTTATCGGCATTTAGTTTCAGACTATCTAAAAGCACAGGTTTAATTATTCATTTTACTCGGTCCAGTAGTTGTTGTTTTTCTCATCTACTATTGCTTGATGTAAAAAAATAAACATTTAAACAACGTAACTTCCGGTAGAGTGGGCGTGTCTTAATCTGTCAAACTAACCGAAGAAAAACAAAAACAAACCGAAGGCTGAGGTTCCGGTGGACGGTGAGTGGGCTCATCTCTAACCTTACCGTTTCAGAACCAAAACAGACTGTAATGTTCCGTCTATATGTCCCAAAACACCAGCAGCCATCGACACGTTCTCCCTTTTACCGGACTGGATGGAAGATAAACCAAAGTACTGCGTGTTCTGATCCGCTTTGTCGTGGTTACAGTTTAAATGGCCTGTTTCCAACTGGAATCCCTTAAAACACCCGAATTTGCTGGTTTGTTCTGTGTTTTTATGTCTTTAGCTTGAGCTGCATTGTCCGGGCAGGCTTTGTTTGCATGCAGCTCCAACCAGCCGCTTCCTCGCTGACTTTGAGGCTGATGCGCCAAACTCTGTTGAAAAAAACCGATAATTTAATTCCAGATTGCTTTAAACAAGAATCTGAATATGCAGGAATAAAACAATGACCTTACTTTAGGCCAAAAATCCCAAATGTATTTATCGGGGCAATTTTTCAGTCGATGCTTTCTGTGGTTTAGGGAAAAAGGAGAAAAACAATTAAAATATGAAATGTCAGTGCCGTACAGTAGAGGGCAGCAGAGAGCGGCGTTTAAAGTTGACATTTTTTATGAAAAGTAAATTCCTGAATTTTTCTTTGTGACGAATTTAACAAAAGCCCAATTGGTCCTTTTCCTTTTTTAAAGGACTCCAGGTGCCTCTCAGTACAATAGAATATCAGCGAAAAGCTCATTTATGTCAGATTTTTAATTTAGAATGTTAAACTATAGATTTATTCCACAGAGTGTGATATATTTTACATGTTTATTTCTGTTGATTTTGGTGATTACGGCATACAACCCATCAAACCACGAACCAAGTTTTTCAAAAATGAAAGAGTATTAATATATTGTCAGACCAGTGTTTTAATAGAGAAATGTGGGCCTACTGAGCAGTATGTCTATGTTCTGTACTGTATCTGCACTCAGTAGTTTGCATGGAATGCTGCATCAGTGCAGCATGGCATGGAGGGGATCAGCCTGTGTGTGTTTTTTTAAGGAAGTTCAAGATGCTTTCAAGGCCTTCAGCCCTTCATCTCATCTGCATTGTTGCTGTTTCTCATCTTTCTATTGACAACAGCTCACATATCCCGGTCAATGCTGGCCAATCAGTCACAGTGATACTAGTGGTCATTAAAACAGGTATTGCTGCTTTTAGCATTGTGGGTAGGTAATGGGAAATAAGATCACCATCTACATACAGATTTTCTTCACCTTCTTTCCTTTAAATGTTCCATTATAGTGCTTGGATACAGCACTCTGAAGAAACAGCTGCTATTTCATCGGTCTTGTGTCACTTACCCTCCTTGAAAAGGATGTTATTAACTGTTTGCTGGACAAGGGTCACGTTAGCAGTCTTTCCCATCATTGTCCATGCCATAACAACATTTCTGCATTAAAATTCCTTGTTTTGGCCTAATTTTCTGAAATTGAACTTTGAGTTTTCATTTGCTTGACAAAATGATCCAAATGAACAGATATAAATGGTTGAAATATACCCCTCTGTTTAGAATGAAACTATGTGAGTTTCACTGTTTTTATCTGAATTACTGGAATATAAGTTTTGATGATTTTCTAACTTATTGAGAAACGCAGTCTACCTCTCAGGTTTTAAGAAGGTTATGTTTGTATGACATGCGTGACCTTTACTAGGAAACAGCATTACATTAATTTGTGAATGAATGTGAGAGAAAAAGATTAGTTGCAGTATTTATATTTTTATTTTCACTATTTTTATTAAATCTTTTTTCTTCTTTCATAGTGACCCTTTTTCTGTCTGTCACTCACCTTGGGCCCCGCCCTGAAATTATTGCAGAACCACATATTTAGGTTAAAAATTCATTGGTTTTGTTTGGGCTAAAATAGGATTTGCTAACAAATTCAATTAACTGATTTTTTGTGTGTAGACACTTTAAAACCAGATGTTTTAAAATAGTTGTTTAAAGAAATGTTTGTTTTTTAAATTGTGTCTAAATTTCAAGTTTCTCCATATATGGAAACATATCTAAATAAAACGTCAGAAATTCTGCCATGGTTTTTGATTTTGCTGGGCCACCAAGATCATGAGTGTCAGCCCATATAAAGGTCCTGGATGTGCCCCTGCTTTTTAAAGGGGATCTGGCTGTTTTATTCTCCAGACTTTAGTTGTTTTTGGCCATGCCAGCAGCACAAATGTCACTTTAACTTTCTGTTGTCATTTAATACAGGCTCCAATTAATCTGATTAGCAGGTAACTCCCTCTTTGTGTTTTCTTTGTCCTCATCATATTAGATGAGACCATTTCTTTTTTCATCGTTAAAGAAAAACGTTTATCTGATCTTTTTCCCTCTTTTTGTTTCTCTCAGCAGGGATGGGGACGTGGGGTTTGATGTGCTGATGAAAATATTCTTTCCTCTGGTCTCTGCTACATCTGAGGTAGGAACCAGGGATCTGTGTAATGAGAAACTGTCTATGACAGAAACATCAGGCCGAGTCCGAACTCGAACCTCAGACAATTTGGCAAGCACACCACGTCAGACGGGCAGAACATCAGATAATTGGACCATTGTTTATCAGACACTGATAGGCCTGATCAGGGCCAATGAAAGGCACCTGAGGGATGTGTTTGGACAGACACAATCAGGGTTGAGTGTTGAGAGAAGGCTCGCTTTGAAGGAGATTTTTATGACATAACCTTGAGTAAAAACAATATGGTTGCATCATATTTACAGAAAATGTTAAAAGAAAATGTATCCCACTTTGGTTCTGCAGCACAACAATGATCCAAATAATGCTGACAAGTCTACCTCTGAATGTTAAAAAACACAGAATGAAGGCCTAGTCAAAGTCTGGACTAAAATTCCATTGAGATGCTGTAGCATGACCCTAATCAGGCCATTCGTGCTCCAATGTGTCTGAATTAAAACAGTTCTGCTAAGCAGAGTGGGTCTAAATTCCTCCAGAGTGTTGTTAAACACCCATTAGTGGGGAGCAAACCGTTCTTAGGTTAAGGAGGTAAATACTTTTTCACATTGAGCCAGGTTTGTTTGGAGAGATCCTTTCACTTAATAAATGGAATCATCGCTTTTAATGTTTACTATTTTTGTCTGATTTTTTTTTTATGGTCTGAAACATTTAAGTGAGACACATGTCTGTATGGGGGTAAATACCTTTTTTCATAGCATTGTATTTTTTCTGATTAAACAGCATCTATTTCATTTGATGCTTGAAATCCAAACCAAATAATATCACCTGTGGGGTTCTCCAGGGTCCAGTCGTTGGCTACATCCCCTTCATCATCTACCTAACCCCCCTAAGTCAAAGTTTCAGCTGCCACTGCATTACAGTTTGCTCTTAAGATGATGACTCTCAGTTTATCAAACTCAAAATTCATCATATTGCTTTGTTTTCATACAGCTGTCATTGGCCTGCGGTTGTTTAGCTGAGCAGCTCCTCTTTTATATTGCATGCAGGCACCATGACCAGCCCTTTGTGTCAGTTTATAATAACTTTAAAGGAAAGCCGTTGGTGCACTTCTAACCCTGACCTTTACGACCTTTGAGCAGGTCAACCTGCAGGGAAACAGTTGATAAAGCTCTCATTGTTGTGTTGTTGCAACTGCAGCTCCATGCAGTGACAGAGCTCCACCTACGAACTACTACAGGTACTTAGAGTACTAATGTTACTAATAATATTAATAATAAACATCTTTTAGGGTTTTTAAAGATTATAAACTATCTAAAGTATTCCTGCTCTTGTGTATAAAAAAGAAATTAGAAATCTCACAATGCCGGCTCTGGGGAGCAATACTGATTTAACTCTGAACTTTATTTAAGCTGCTACACAACAAGATGTCTCAGATGTTTTACAGTTTAATAAATAATTCCAGAAGTTGCCTTTATTGTCTTAATTAATAGGTTTTAATTCTCCAAAGAATCTGCAGCTTTTACTGATGATTGTGCTCCAAAAAACCTGCATATGTAACGAGGTTTCTCAATTATCTTTATTATATCTGTACCCACACCAGTTCAGCTGGTTCTGGTGTCATCCAAACCAGTTCAGCTGGCTCTGGTGTCATTGTTTGACTGTTGGTATTTTGAGATTTTTAAACCACAAATTTTCTGCATCTGCTTTCAGTCAGCATATTGTATTTTTATTGTATTTTTACTGTTGAGACCCAGCAGTGAAATGTAAAACTGAGGAACTTTATAAAATGAAAAATTGAACATTTTGGCTACGTTTACAGATTGATTTTGATCAGTTTAGGGTTGAGGTCTGCAGATCAGGACCAGAGAAGTTCTTAGTTGACCTCCATGTATCTACAGTTGCACTGCTTAATTATCTCTAAGGAGAAATTCTATTTTCTCTTCTCTGGAAACCTGTGAAGCTGTGGAGCCATGGATTCCTCTGATGAAGAGGAGGAGCGCACCTTCATCCGGGTACTCAGTGAGAAGTACAACCCAGAGAATTTCCCGTATGGACAAGGTGTGGTGGTTCTGCCCAGTCCTCCAGGATCCCCTGTTAAAGGTAAGAGAAAGGTTACAATACTTTATGCCTGATTGAAAGTCCCAAATGAATCAACCGTAGTTTTCGTCCGCTGCAGACCGCCTGTTCTTGCCCAGCGTTCTGGTTTTGAATGACTGTGGGATCAGTAAAGCTGGTGACAGGTCCGACATTGAAGCTTTCTGTGCCCATGTGCTGGAGCTGGACCTGGCCTACAATCAGCTCAAGGACTGGGGAGAGGTGGGTCTGCTTCAACAAATCCAAAACCTTTACATACAAAAATATTAGTAGCACTACATAAAAGAGCCGGTACCGCCCCTGATGTCAGAGGCTACCTTCCTGAGACTTAGAGGCTACTTGTTCTGAATTCACCAGTAACTTTGGCAAACCCACCATAAACTTTCCAGAATGTAACCGGTTACGTACCCCAAACTTACCAATACTTCCTTTGAGCTGGGCACACAACTTTCAGAGTCTTCAGAGGTTGAAGTTCACACAAACGGACACGTTTCAGCAGATTTCTGATTCACGACTGAAAGACCGATCAAACACTTAAAGCTTCACCTGCTGAGGATTTACAGACTGCAGGATTTATCAAACCACCTAAAACCAACCGAGTGCATCAAACTTCAGAGGCATTTTATGTGTTAAAGAAACCCACCAGTAGGGGGCGGTAATACAAGATATTGTCCGTATTATGACTGTATTTCCATTCCACTGCCCCATAAAATAAGAGAGATTTGAAAGACTTTCAGTTTATCCCACAGATTATGATGTGGACAGTGCTGACTGTGTTGGTTTTATGCTCATGTTGAAAATTTGGAACATTTATTGTTATTATGAACTTAAAAAGACAACATATAATGTTTGGACTGGATTGTGTAGACAAAAACTTTCAATTTGTGATAAATAACTCGATCCTAATTGGAAAATATTTTATTGTCATCTCTTTAATTTATTTTAGAAATAACTGACGTTTGTTATTTTAAGAGCCTGAATGTTTAACAGCATGTTTAATAATCAAAATATTTGCTCCAATACTTACTGTATTTTATTCTCTGTCTTTTATGTTTATAATGTTGAGAAGTTACACACAAAGTTTAAAGAGAAATCGCAGACGTTGCTGTTCTCCAGCTTATCTTCTCATTGGCTGCTGGCAACATGTGCAGCTGGGTCGGTGATCCATTCACGCTACCTGACTGCGTCTAGATCCATCTAAAAAAATGTACCATGTTTGTTTGACTGCAGCTGAAGTCGGGTCTGTTCCCCTCACACGCTTGCAGACTCCAGTCTTCAACTCCTCTCACACTGTGCCGACACGCGCAGACTTTCCCCGGGAATCAGTGGGAAAATCAGGAAAATTGATCGTGTAGCGTGTCCCCAGCTTAGAATATAAAAGTCAAATTCCCAGAATTTAGCACAATATGGTTCTGACTTGCTGGGCCTTTCCCAGAACTTGCTGGGAAAGTTCCTGGAACTGCCCCGCTCCTTTCCTGAACTTACATCCTAATTGGCTGGAACTCACCGGGAACTTTCCCAGAACATAACCGTTTACATTCCTCTATCTTCTTGAGAACTTTCCTACAACTCACAGGGAACTTTCTGGATTCTCCTGGATTTTCCCAGTTTTTTTCTCAAGAAACGTTCCCGGACCTTAATGGTTATTTTCCTTGATCTTACAAACAACTGTCCTGTAACTTACTGGGAACTTTCCTGAAGTTTACCCATTACAACCTCTAAACCTAACGGTAAATCATCCACAGGGTACCATAAGTACTTTAAGCTCTCGCCAAATAAACCAAAAAATCTGCCAAAATCTCTTGAAGTTAGGGCGTTTAAAATCATGAATAGTTAGATGATAACCATGGCAAAAGACAATCTAAATATATATATATATTTTTTTATTACATGTCCATTCAATACAGGTATATTTATCTAGGCAAAAAGCATCTACTCAAGAGCCCAAAACGACAAGTTGAAAGCAAAGTAGGATTCTCTCTTTAAATATTAACAAATGTTTAAAAGCATTTTTAAAGATAAATAAAGTTTGATGCATTGTGTAAATGTGTTCATTTTGGTTCGTGGTTTGACAGATCAGCACCATCGTCTCCAGCATCCCTCACCTGGACTTCCTCAACCTCAGTATGAACCCGCTGAGCGGTGTGCAGCTGGAGCCCAGCTTGGCCGACGTCTTCTCCAGGGTCCGACGACTTGTCCTCATCAACACACAAGTCAGCTGGGACACCGTGCACACACTCACGCAGCACACACCAGAGTAAGTTAGGCCTGGTGATGTTTTCTGTGGTTGTGCTGAAAGATATTTAGATTTCTCAGACCATGCTCTCCTCTGCACCTCACTGTGTCCAGGCTGAAGGAGCTCTTTCTCTGCCTGAATGGCTACGACACCGTGTCAGAATCTCAGGCGTCCTGCCCGTCACTGAGCCTGCTGCAGATCACAGGCAACCAGCTGCAGGACTGGGCCGAAGTCAGGAAATTTGGGCTGCTGTACCCCAGCCTGAGCACGCTGGTGCTGGCCAACAACAGCGTCAGCTCTGTGGGAGACACCAAGGAAACCCTGGAGCGTCTGTTCCCCAACCTGCGCAGCATCAACCTCAACAACTCCGGTTTGTTTTGTCCGGTTGTGGTTCAGGGTGTGGTTCAAAGAAAGAATCAGAGTGGGAAATAAACATTTTTCCCTTTTAAATTCAGGTCTCAGTCAGTGGGAGGACATCGAAAGGCTGAACTTCTTCCCTAAACTGGAGGACGTCAAAGCTCAGGGGATGCCCTTATTACAGTCGTACAGCACCCAGGAGAGACGCAGCCTCCTCCTAGCACAGTTAGTTAAACACTCCTTCATGCATCGTGGCATCATGATGCATGCATCATATTTTTAATTATGCACTTCATGATATAAATATTGAATGACCCCTGAACCCCTCCCCAGGCTGCCATCTGTGATAGTTTTAAATGGGAGTGCTATTTCTGACGGGGAGAGAGAAGACGCAGAGAGGTTCTTCATCAGATACTACCAGGACGTTCCGGAGCAGGAGCTTCCTCAGAGGTACATTCTACACTGTGCTTAAATTTAACTTTGCAGGAATGAGGATGGTGATGTCTCTTTGGATTGTAAAGCTTCTTGGCCTGTCTCAGGTGACATTCCTTTATGCCCCAAACCATTAAAAACTTGTGATTTTACTTATGGTTATTTATTTGGGACACCTCAGATATCCAATAATCATCTCCACTCTCTGTCGCCTGCATTCCACTTAACCTGAGCAGAATGTGGGGGGGGGGGCTTTCTGAAGGAAGGTGTAGTCCCCGGCTAAAGGAAACTAAGCTTTGGGAGACAATGCCGCCACTCTATGGCTGCTCAATGAACTCTTTGTGTTGGGAATTCTCTGATTGGGAATCTGATACAGCAGCAAGCTGCTAGATGTTTCTTTTATCTACACACCAACACTGTCAGCCTCAAACGTTAAACTTGGTGCTTTTACATTTTCAGTGGCGTAACGTCTCCTCTGATGCTGCAGATGATGAGCGGATCTTCCTGGCTGAAGTTTTAACCTCCTGTCGTCTCTTCGCTTATCTTCATCTCTCCGCTTGATATTTCCTTTCATTCGTTTAACCGGTGCTGCTGGTGGACCTGGTTTGGTGGCCAGTTCTCAGTGTAGGTCAGAGGGTCAGTGGGTGTCAGACATGCTCAGTTAGCAGTGAGCACACAGGTACCCCCTTTCCTCTCAGGTAGGCTGGATCTCAGGTGAATACACTCTGAGAAAGCAAATTAGTTCATCAAGAATTAGTACAATTAAATTAGTTATTTAGATGTTTTCATCTTTGAAACCCCCACCTTGGCTGTACCCAGACTGATAGGAAGTTCTGGCTCTGTGCATGTTATTATTGGATGTACCAGTATGGGCTGTTTACTGGAACCACATTACCACCATAATGGTCCATCACAACCTTCCTGAAGTTTAACGTCTTCTTAATGAAAGGTCAAAGAAAGGACTGGAGAGACCAGGGTGACCTAGGCTATTACCGTGTTTCGCCCTCCCCCACCGGTTGCTCTGCACTACAGGTCAGCTGGCTGAAAGATGGCACCAACCCTTTTTTCCTTGCTTACAAGAAAGACGAACAAATATTAGGTTGCGTACTTAGAAGTACATTATTATGAAGTAAAATATCTCAGAAATAGGGCACATACAGGGGTTGGACAATGAAACTGAAACACCTGTCATTTTAGTGTGGGAGGTTTCATGGCTAAATTGGACCAGCCTGGTAGCCAGTCTTCATTGATTGCACATTGCACCAGTAAGAGCAGAGTGTAAAGGTTCAATTAGCAGGGTAAGAGCACAGTTTTGCTCAAAATATTGAAATGCACACAACATTATGGATGACATACCAGAGTTCAAAAGAGGACAAATTGTTGGTGCACGTCTTGCTGGCGCATCTGTGACCAAGACAGCAAGTCTTTGTGATGTATCAAGAGCCACGGTATCCAGGGTAATGTCAGCATACCACCAAGAAGGACAAACCACATCCAACAGGATTAACTGTGGACGCAAGAGGAAGCTGTCTGAAAGGGATGTTCAGGTGCTAACCCGGATTGTATCCAAAAAACATAAAACCACGGCTGCCCAAATCACGGCAGAATTAAATGTGCACCTGAACTCTCCTGTTTCCACCAGAACTGTCCGTCGGGAGCTCCACAGGGTCAATATACACGGCCGGGCTGCTATAGCCAAACCTTTGGTCACTCATGCCAATGCCAAACGTCGGTTTCAATGATGCAAGGAGCGCACATCTTGGGCTGTGGACAATGTGAAACATGTATTTGTTCTCTGATGAGTCCACCTTTACTGTTTTCTCCCACATCCGGGAGAGTTACGGTGTGGAGAAGCCCCAAAGAAGCGTACCACCCAGACTGTTGCATGCCCAGAGTGAAGCATGGGGGTGGATCAGTGATGGGTTGGGCTGCCATATCATGGCATTCCCTTGGCCCAATACTTGTGCTAGATGGGCGCGTCACTGCCAAGGACTACCGAACCATTCTTGAGGACCATGTGCATCCAATGGTTCAAACATTGTATCCTGAAGGCGGTGCCGTGTATCAGGATGACAATGCACCACTACACACAGCAAGACTGGTGAAAGATTGGTTTGATGAACATGAAAGTGAAGTTGAACATCTCCCATGGCCTGCACAGTCACCAGATCTAAATATTATTGAGCCACTTTGGGGTGTTTTGAGGGAGCGAGTCAGGAAACGTTTTCCTCCACCAGTATCACGTAGTGACCTGGCCACTATCCTGGAAGAAGAATGGCTTAAAATCCCTCTGACCACTGTGCAGGACTTGTTTATGTCATTCCCAAGACGAATTGACGCTGTATTGGCCGCAAAAGGAGGCCCTACACCATACTAATAAATTATTGTGGTCTAAAACCAGGTGTTTCAGTTTCATTGTCCAACCCCTGTAGATTGTTTCACAGCAGGAAGACAGATCTATGGTTTAGGAGTCAGCATTGCAGTTTATGTGTCTTCAGAGTTCTGATGGCCCAGTTAAAGAAGCTGTGTGACCCTGGCTGTGCTGGTTGTAACTGACCCGTTTCACCTGCCAGAGGGAAGCGGGTCGAACAGGTAGTGGGCCTGGTGGGTGGGGTCGGACAGGACAGCTTAATGCTCATCTGAAGGAGAGAGCACAGCTATTTTTAAACAAGCTAAATCTTTGCATAAAGGAACGTATCTGTGGTATTTTTACAGAATGTTATCATACAGTGGGAATTTTATACCAACCAATGCCTAGCATGGTATGAGGCAACTGAACACGTGACTTATTTTCTAAGTAAATGTATTTTCTAATGTGTGATTGACATGATACCAACACCGACATGTTGGTCACATTTAAAAACTGCCTTTTGGAATTTACTCTGTTTATCTTTGTCTGATAAGAAAAGAAGAAATCTGGAAGGGAGCAAATACTTTTCCACAGCATCGTTTAAATAAATATGTTGCTGGCCTGGAAGGTTTTACTGTGTGAAAATGGTTGGAAAAAAACGGAGAAAGAAGTAGACAGAGTCAGAGTTTCAGGTTGGATGTTGGACCGGTCCAAGAGTAGAGAAACCTGAGAGCTCAGCACCAATCTGAGCTGGACAGCTTCTCCAAGACCAGCTCTTTCTGCTCACGATTTCCTTCTCATTATAGTCAGAAGGCTAAAAAGACTATTAGAAGGCTGACATGTATTACCTGCAGCATTTTTTCACCATGCCTCCTGCCTTAAATAAAGTGTCTTGTTGTCGTTAAATGAGTTCTGTTAGAAAGGCACTTTGTGTGCCGCAGCCTCAGAAGAGAGTTCCCACAGTGGTCCGTGTGTTGTGGCCAGAAATCTCAGGTCAGGGGGATTGGCTTTGTGCACGAGTTTTGAGTGAGGACATGAAATTGGCTTGATTGGACCAGCTCTTACAGTCTCTTTGAAAGCACGGCCCTTTTCTCCTGGATTTTATTTAATCGTTCCCGGGTCTTTATCTCAAGCTTTGATTCCCCTGAGACGGCTGAGTGCTTTCTCACGGAAAGCGAGAGGCCGACGGTTTGGTTTTCTCTGCTCCTTCAGCTACGGTAAAAGCACATTTCCTTCTACCAGCAACCAGAAAACAACCTGAGTGGAAATTAAACTAATGATAATTAGGACTTAAATACTGAATTAGATTTTCTTTGAATGTTGAAGGTCTTCGTATAAAACAGAGAACTCATTTAAGTTTACTGATACACATCTGAAGAGATGCATAAGCAGTTTTATCTTTACCTTGTACTTTACCTTGTAAGGTGGCAGTACGATTTTAAACGTAGAGTACAGGTTTTTTACATTCAAAACTAATTGCTTATTTATACAGAAAACCATTTATTCTGGCCATATTTCTAAAATGACAGTAGGCTGATTATTGTCCTTTTCCTGAGGGTTCCCAGGTTTTTGCCTCCTCTGTGGTCTTTATTAGCCTCATTGAGTCTAGTAGCTATACAGCAGGGCGTCGGGTATGTTAACGTGACACATTAACAGTTATTCAGCTACACAGTCGAGGGAAGAACATTCCTGGACGGCTAAATCGGCTAAACTAACATTACAAGCCAGCAAGTCCAATAAGCAAGTTCACCAATCTCCCAATCTCACTCCAAATCACAGAATCCATTGAATTGTTCATCCTTGGTGTCACTTCTGAACAACTCCATGAACTCCAGAGGAAGATGAAGGATCCAGGAATGGGGAATGGGTCACCACTTTTCCATGGCAACCATTTGACACTGTCATCACGCCATGTAGTGTTTTGAGACTGATGGGAGATAAAAAGCCTTTTCGGTCCTACCATCACAATCATAAATGCGGAGTTTGTGAGCTCTACTGGAACTTTGACTGGACATGTGTGCTTTGGTCAGATGAGACTGAGAATCATCTGACCAAAGCACACATGTAGGAATCTTCCCTGCTTAAATCGGAAACTTTATGTTTTTCTTTCAAGCATTTACCAAAGAAATGCCCATATGTGTTCTGTTCTGTCCCAGGTACCACGTCCTTGTGTCAAAATATGGCCACCTGGCTCCGCTGGCTGAGGTGGACCTGAGCCCCCGCTGCACCGTGGTGGATGTCCGCTATGGGGACAGGGTGGAGCCAGTCACTCTGCGCCTGGAGCAGACGGTGGGCGACCTGAAGAAGCAGCTTAAGGCTCTGCTGCAGCTACCTACCAACGGGATCAGGCTCTTCCACGTCGACAAAGAGATGAGTTCAATGTTTGGACCCGAGGAGCTGAAGTGCAGCTTCCGGGCCCTTCATTCTTACAGCATCCAAGATGGGGACGAGATTCTAGTGGTGCCCAAAGTGAAAAACCGCTGCAGCTCCTCAGATTTCTGAGGAAGGAGGCTTTAAAAACTAACAGAGATGAAGCTTTAATCTGATAAGATAAATGTTTCCCAGTGACGGATGTAACGAGGTTTTCCTGAGCATAATGGAAAATAATGCGACATTAAATTTGCACAGTGAAGCTCTTCTATTGACCCTAAATAGCTTTAAAATAATTTTCTTCAACTTTTAATTTTGCTGTCTTTTTTTCTGGTGTAAGGTGAATCTACACAGCAGATCCATCTGCAGGTGTTCCAGCGATGGGGGAATTATCAGTCATTTACTTTTGCTTTAAGCAAACATTTGATCTGCTTTCCTCTGGATCATTCAGGGTTTAAAAAGTTCAGTTTTGAGCCAAAAAATTCAGAATCATTTTGCTTTTGAGGAAAGAGATGCGTTTGAGCATCTACTTTCTGGACGGCCATATGAAGGTGCCAAACGTAAACCGGACTATGCAAAGGGTTCTACAGGTGCATCTCAGTCAATTAGAAAATCATTAAGACATTAAGATTTTTCAATAGTTCAGATCAGGGAGATTATATGAATTATTTACATTCAGTTATATATTAAAAGTGTTTATTTCTAATAATTTTGATGATTCTGGCTTGCAGCCAATGGAAACACAAAATTCAGCTTCTCAGAAAATTAGAATATTACCTCAGACCAATAAAAATGATAATTCATGTAGAAATGTGGTGGCCTACTCAACCATGGTTAGATTTCACTGTTGACCGGGCAGATAGTCACTGACCCCTCCTCAAGGAGGGTAGGTCATAAGAGATAATGCTAAAGAAGCTCTTTTGATTGCTGTATCCAAGCATATTATTAGAAAATTGAGTGGAAGAAAAAAGTTAGGTAGAGCAATTTGCACAGCAGTTCTTTAGGCGCCACCACACAGGCACATATCTAGGAGACGGGCTACAATTGCCCTTTAACCGCTCCAGAACCAGAGACAATGTTAGAGAGAACCTCAGCAGAGCTGCAGGCTGACACATTACACTGATGCAGTAATTCATGCAGAAGAAGCTCCAACCAGGTATACGCTATGTACTGTAAAGTACATGGACATACATTTCAGCTGCCCCACATTTCTGTATCAGAATCAATATTCAAATTTTCTAAGAATTTGGGTTTTTTTTAGCTGTCAGTCATAATCATAAATGAACAGAAAAAACACTTTGAAATGCGTCAACGGTGTGGAATAATAATCTCACTTATTAATGAGTACGAGTACGAGTACTTTTTAATGATGTTCTAACTTATTGAGATGCACCTTTATAGACCCAGTAACATCCTGTACAGAATCAAGGCACTGATGAGGACATAGATAAAATGAATATAACCTCCTATAAAGGGTACAATGTAGCAAAAATTTTAAAAAATTGATTCTTCAGAATAAATCAACAGAATTTATCATTTCCTTTTTACTTTGACCACTTTCTCCTAGAGCCAAATTTATTCTTTAAAGTTGTAAAAAAAAATCCCCCACGGATTTTAATCAGGTAGATCCATCTCACATCAGAAAAATAAATAAATATATGAACTTCAGGTTGGGAAGAGTGAGGTGATCCTATGTCGCGTGGTTTAAACCAGGGCTGCAGCTCATTTTGTATTAAGGAAAAAAAGGAGGTCTAATCTTTATAAATGCATAGCTGACAGATAATATATGGTAGAGATCTAAAGATAATATTTGCTATTAAAAATATACATCAAGTAGTTGTAACGATCAATGTTTCATTTTTAAATCAGCAGCTTTAAAATTCTTGATCATTTTTCTGATAGTAAATTATTTTAGCAACAAAAAGAAGCAGAAAGTTTGCTTCTTAAAGCCAACAGTGAACCTTATCCTGCAGCTGGGACTGCAGTCAGTCCAAATGGAGCTAAAACAAGGAGTTTCATACAACCTTTCCAGGTTTAGTTGTTGGTATGCACAGAAAACCCCTTAATAATTCATGAATTACATTTCTTTGCCATTTTAGAAGTATGCCACTCTCCAGAACACTGTGCTTAAGTTCAGCTGAGCAGATTTAGATTTGAAACTGCTCCTTTGTTGAATTTAGGGCGGGAGAACAGGTCGTTCAGTTTTCCTGGTTACCCAGACCGGATTGAACTGGGTATCCTGGGATAACCCCCGGGCGGATGCAGAAATGCCGTTTGTTTGGGGTAAGACAGAGCGCACGGTTCCTGCTCCCTGGAGCTGCCTCAGAGGAAAGACGAGACGGCTCTGAGGGTAGCCGGGTCTGGGCCGGACGCTCGGGTTACCGCAGGCCTTCAGGCTGTCGAGCTCATGAATGGAGCGGCTCTCCCTGACTCACGCAGGCAGCTGAGAAGCGCCGAGAGACTTTTCTGGTTGGTAACCACACACCCGCTGCTGTGTCACGGAGACTTCCGCTCCATTTGGGTTAGACCGGGTTCAACCAACAGGATTTCTCACTGACTTCAGCCCAGACTCTCTGTTACATCCGTCTCATGGAGCTGACACTCTACCTTTACCTTTAAGGTGTTTTGAGACTCTGGTTCAGTGTTTTTCCTTCCAGCTCCCTTCCTTCCACAGGCAGCTGTAGCACCGAGCATAATGTGTCATAACCTCCCGTGTGCGATGTTCATACGCTCACCGGGTTAACGCATCACCCACAGATTCAGAGGAAAGAATGATATTTCCTGCCAAGTTTAAAATACATTATTAGGGTTTTAATCCTATAGAAGAATGTAAGAAGCAGGTTTTTACACTGACATATTCTGCATATTTCCTTCCTTTCCGTACGTCTTGTGTACTTCTTGAATCTTTGATGTTCCCATAAATCTACCGGACTCCTTAAAATCCCCTTTTCTGTGGTTTCACTGCATCATTTTGGAAATCCTGATCTGTGGGATTGGGGGAGTCATTCATGCTGCTTGTTGGAGTTAATCTGTTCACTGTTGCTTGACTGTTAGACTTTAAGCGACCCTGCTCCTAACTTTAGGAAAGTCAGTGAAGCTCTATAGGCTCCTTCACAGGAGGGAGAAAACGTGTCGGCGGCGTTTCAGAAGTGAAGTAAAAGTAAAGATGAGAACAGAGGATGTTTTGGTCCCCCTCCTACGTCCTTTTAACACCCGTAAACAAACCATTTCACATGCTTGTACTGGAGCCCTTACATATTAATTTATTTATCAGTAAAGTTAAGTGTTTTCGTGAATTATGAACAGAAATTGTTACAAAAATATCACCTGTAATGTAGTGTGTATTATTTTCTTAAAACTTGGTTTTATTCTATTTCTATCTTTTTTGGGGGGTTCTGATCCCTGTTTGGACCCACCAACTCTCATGAAAGGAGGTCCCGGGTTTGAATCTTGGCCAGGGAACGTTCTGTTTGGAGTTCTCCCTGTGCATGCGTGGGTTCTCTCCGGGTACTCCCGGCGTCCTCCCACAGTCCAAACACGCGACTAATAGATTAACTGGGTTTTCTAAATGAGTGTGTGTGGATGGTTGTCTGTCCCGTGTGTCTCTGTGTTGCCCTGTGATGGACTGATAACCCTCCCCAGGATGGACCCCACCTCTTGCCCAATGACAGCAAAGCATGGCCACCAGTCAGGTGTAGGAAATGGAAAATGGACCCCATTTAAAACCTAAAATAACTAACCAACCTCACACTGGTACATATTGTTTATTGGACCTTATAACCACATTTCCATGTAGTAAACTATGAGAGGAATATTGCAAAGTACTTTAAAGTGTTAGTTAAATCATAGTTGGGGAATTGATGAACGTTCGATTAAAAAAAACGTCTCGTGACGCATGGCTCCACTTCTTACCAGAGATGGCTGCACGAAACAACCAAAACTGCAAAGGTTTGAAAGGGCGACCTGTCCGAGACCAAGAGTTCACCAAACATGCTGGTGAGAACAGAGGGTGGTCTTCTCTGATACTTAAAGGGATATTTGGGATTTTTGTGAGGAAGGTGTCTCTGCCTTAACTGTAGTAGATGGCTGAAAGGGACAAAGGTTTGGAACATGCAGCAGCGCTAAAGACGTGTTAGAGCTGGATGGAAACTGAAGCGGACTTCTGTCAAGCTAAAACAACCCCAGTCTAGGAATTGGTCGGGTATAAGTATTAAACAGAGTAACATTTCTCTTAATAAATATGTTTAGAATGGGGTTAGCTGACATGAAATTGACACCAGATGTTTGTAACAACCCAAGTAAACCCACACATACAAAAAGACTCACACAAATTGGTCCATAATTTAAGTCTTTGATAATAAAGTGGAATTACACACTTTGAATATTGAACCCATTTAATGAAATGTATTCATAACTCAGTGGAAAAACCTTAATTGGTAATGAGGGCCTAAATACGTCTGATGTACTGAAAAACTAGCTGCATACATTGCTCAGATGTAATTTCGACCCAATCTTCTACCCAAGCTGTCCTCAGATCTTTAAGGTTCTCTGGGCCTCTTCTAAGCACTCTGATCTTCTTTCGCAGCCGATTTAGAAGCTTCATTTTCTTTCTGTTGATTTTTCCAGATTATGGCTCCATCACTTGTCACCGGAACATTCAGAAGTTTAGTCTGAAACCAATTCTGTCTGCATGCTTAGCAGCAATAACATTGTTAAGGTCTTGGGAGAGTTGCTCTTGTTCCTGAGATGCTTCTTATGAGATACCGTGGTATAAGGAACCTCTTTATAGGTCATCATTAAACCAGCCAAAGTAGTATGGGTTGCTTTCTAAATACTGACAGATTTCAGCTGTTTTCTTGGCTTTCAAAACCTTTTGCTGCTTCTTCTTCATGTCTTCGATACTTCATTACCCATTTTATTTTTACGCAACTTAATTTATAGACTAAGTAATTTTGTACCATTGTATGTGTGAACTACTTGTGTTGATACTGAGATCTGGTGTGAACTTCATCTCATTAGCCCCAATAGAAAAATATTCCTGAGAAAAACATGAATGTTTCAAAACTGCTAAAATCTTCAGTCATGCTGTTCCTGCAGTTTAAAGTCCTTTTATTAAGATACCTGAGAAAATTCCAGAGTGATCATTGTTTTCTCTGGCCTGATCGAGCATAACGCAGAACTGTTTGTGATTAAAAGACGGTTGCCTGCTCTTACTATTAAATATGTGCCTTTGCACAGGATCAGAAATGGTGCCAAACATTAAAAAAATCAGCCTGGATGTGGATGATCTTTGCAGGGTCTTCTTATAGGGTCTTTGTTCGGTCTTGGCAAGGTATTCTGGAGCATATTAAGAACCCAATGGGCTTTTTATCACACAGTGTGTAGGTTTCCCCAAGATTTTTCAGTATGCACAGATTGTCCATGGCAAGGTTCTGGTGGTTCCTTGTCGTGGTGGGTGGGAATCGGAGTCCTGGGCTGAGTGTGTCCATGAGTTGGGGACTGTGTGCACTGATGTGATTGTCAAGAATTATGAACTTCTGGCATGTAGCTGCACTTTTAGAGGGTTCTGGCCACCTGAGGGTGGTGTGATTTGTGGGCTTAGGATTGTCAAGAGCATCACGATTGGAACATCGTGCTGACTTAAAGTGCAGCGACGGTGCAGGAGAGCTTCCTGGGAGGTGGTGAATGTTACGAGCGTAGCAGCGTCCTCGTTGCCTTCACACTGGAGGTTTTACAAATTCGCCACAATCCAGCTACTTCCCAGCAGATCATGTTGGTCCAGAGCTTTACTGGGAAGGGAGTGTAGGTGTGCTGTGTTTGAAAATGATAATCTAGTTTTTACTTCATGAACGTGTGGTTTGCAGCATGATGTGCACTGATGGCCTGTGCACGTTTTGGTAATTGGATTTTCTGTTAAGAAACCAATAATAAAAAAACTAAAAGTTTGATCTGTTAGTTTTCATTTTAAAATATGAAACTGAAATCCAACCATTTTCCTTTTTTTGGTGAAACAGATATTAGCAAATATAAAAACAAATAAAATCACCAGCAACAACAAACAAAAACCTGTCCTGTTTGCTCATATTCTGACATTTTCTGAAACCTTCCACACCACAGTTTGCTTCACCCCGTGATGTCACAGCCCATATATGGTAGGGGTGAGAGTTTTCCATATTAGGCTCCCAATGTGATTTAAAAATAAACAACTATAGTTATCCTGGTATGAACTGATTAGAACTTTACATGTCTTTATTATACACTTTTTCTCTTTCTTTTAAAGAAGAAATTAAACCAGATTTAGATTTCTGTTCATCCATATTCGACCTCCCAAAAAAACAATTTGTATTTAAGATTTAGTATTTTAAAAAGAAAGTAAAAATTTTCATCACTGCTGGTGGATAAGAAAATCCAATTACCAGCAAATGCACAACTGATGCTCCTAGTTCTGTTTTTTGGGTTAATTTCAAGGTAAAAAATCTGATTTTAAATGATCACAGAAATTAGGTTGAGAGTTTAACTCCGGAGGTGCAATAGTCTAAATCTCTGCTCACATTTACTCTGGTTCTGCCCCGACACAAGTGAGAAAATGCCTTGTTTTGTAACCGTCTGGATTGACCTGGTGTAGTAAGTGACTGGAGCTGTGTTGTGTGTTATTGGTATAACTACATAATGCTGAGTTTGTCTGGTTTGCATGGCGGGTTAGAGTTCAAACGTCTCATTTCTGGGAAACAAGATTCTTAGTGGGCGATTGTGATTTTCATGTAAGCATGTTGTCATCCTCGACTCTTCGCCTTCATTAACACCAAATAAGATTATACTGACAGATTATTAGAAAACGTTAAAAGGTTGATTCATAATGCAGTTCACCTTGTGTGTTTTTAACTTATTTCTTGTGTGCTTTCAGTTTCTTTTGTGGATCTCGACACTTTAATTCAGGTTTGTTTCCTTGAGATAACGAGACTGTTTCTTTATCTGTACTGTGTATTGATGCTTTTACTTCTCCTGAATAAATAAATCATTCTGATCACTGGTTTCACTGTCAGCATTTTAAAGCTCAAACTTTATTCATTATTTTTATTCATTACCTTTGCTAACATCTATTTATTATCACAATTATATGGTTCAGATTATCAAACTATTTTTAATGTTGGAAAAAATTTATAAGAGAACCTTCCCAGGAGTGGATGACCTACCAAAGTTACTCCAAGAGCTCATCAACGACTCACCCAGGAGGTCCCAGAAGAACCCAGAACAACATCTAAAGCTCTGCAGGCCTCGCTGCCTCAGCTACGGTCAGAGGTCATGATTTAACAATAAGAAAGAGAGACTGGCCAAAGATGGTCTTCATGGGAGAGTTCCAAGGCCAGAACCACTGCTGACCCAAAAGAACACAAGTTTTTGTTACTTCACTTGAAGGTTGGATTTTTCAAAATTTTTAGTGGTGACATTATCCTGCTACACTGAAGATTAATTTATTTTAAGGCATTGTTGTGCCTTAACCAGGCGTGGCAACAGATTCTTCAACTTTGTGCAGAAAAAGAAACATTTAGTTCATGGCTTATGATTTTTACTCCTTTTGTTTGAGAACCGGGCGTCTATCCCCAATTAAACTTTTGTGGAGTAAAAAACGGGGAAACTGTATGTTTGTACAGTGGTTTTTTTTTTCTTAGTTTTATTTATTGAAAAAACAAAAACTTGGAGGAGAAAAGTAAGTCTGTTCAGATGATAAAATGTATTCATTAAACAAAACAGTAACTTGCCTTTCAGAGCTAATGTACAGCAGCCAGGAGCTGCTGAGATTGGCATCTAGGTCTCAGAGTGTTTGCTTCCATGTTAAATGGACCATTCCAACATGTCGACTGAAAGACGAAGCCCAGAGCAGGACATCGCTCGTGTTACTGGCACATCGTACAAGTGATCAACACGCAGCGCTCTGTTTCTCAGGCTCAATGCTTGGCCGTGGAGGAGATGTAATGCTGTTCACCTTCTCTCGTTTTGATGGGGGGGTTCATTCCATATGTGTCGGGGGTGTTGTGTTTCTGGGGCATTCTCGCTTCCCTCCCCTGCTTCTATTCCAACTACTCTAATCCTCTGTGAGATACCTGTGCCACCCACTTCCACCCACTCCCTTTAAATTGTGAAAAGATGACTTCTTAAGGATAGGGGCATTGGGTGGATTTAGGATTTTTATTGATCAGGGGCCCTAAATGTAAGTTGCAGATACCAGCGTTTTATTCATGGGCCTTGATCACTGGGCATTCTTTAATTTACAGCTGCGGTTATTCCCAAATTCCGAAGCATCTAGCGCCACCATGGGGTTCGCTCTAAATGTCATGACATTTATTCAGTGGACTGCCCCGACACTGGATACACACGCCCTTTGTGTGGGAAAGATAAAACCCTTCAAAATTAACTCTTAGTTGTTGTTAAGCCTCAAAGAAGAACTAAAAATTTTTCTTATAACCTGACAATTAAGTTTCGTTTCAGGTGAACCGTTCAAACATCCATAATGACTGTGGTTCCCCATCCATTTTACACACTTTCTCCTCGCCTGGAAGGACGACGTATCTTAATGACTTTTCTTTTTCAGCTGGTGGGTACGTATTGTTGTCTTGATGACATCTTGGTGAAGCTGTTCCCCTGGAGAACACAAATCTATTTTATTATTAGCAAGATGTAAACATGTAGATTCAGACGTGTTATTTCACTTTTATGTTCTAGTATATGTCCTAATCAGACAGATTTGTGCCACCTGTGTGAACACAATGTTTAACACAAAATGAACAGCAGACTACTAAAGCAGATCCCTTTCTCATGTTATATAAAACAAAATGTGGCAAATAAAAAAATAGGCATGATGCTCAATAGACCTCCATTTCCTTCCTTATAAATCAGGGTATTTCTCCTGTTTACGTACAAGCTAGTGTTACCACTACAGCACAACTAGCTGCCAGAGGAAGTGAGAAAAGTTGCAGTTTAATGTTTAAAGCTGTGGGATATCAGTTTTTTATTTTTGTCTTAAAAAAGAAAACAAATGAAAGTAACTGAAAAATGTATTTGCACTTGGTAGTATTTACCAACAGGCTAGCTAGCTAGCAGTTTAACACTGCCATGAGCGTTTGCTTCAAAGGTTGAGGGATTTTATAAAAATATTTTATTATTATTATTTGCCTATAAAAGGACAGATAGAAAAAAATCAGCACAGGAGAACCCAAATCACCAAATATTCCTGTTTAAATGCAGTCATTTAAGTTAGCTGAGGAAACAAATCCCCACAGCATGATGCTGCCACCACCATGTGTCATAGTGGGGAGGGCGTGAGGGCAATGTGCAGTGTCAGTGTTGTCCCACACGTAGCGTTTTGCATTCAGACCAGAGTGTCCTAATTTTGGTCACAACTGACCTTGTTTTTGCCCTCTGCAAGGCTTGTGGCAAACTGTAAACGCAACTTTTTCTGGCTTCCTTCTAACAGTAGTAAAGCGATTCTCCCACCTGAGCAGTGGATGTCTGCAGCTCCTCCAGAGTTAATTCAATTTAGTCTATTTATGTAGCGCCAATTTACATGTCGTCTCAAGGCACTTTACCCATTGGAAGCATATATATAGTAAAGAGATTTGGCCCAAGTACTGAACCCTGTGGTACTCCACAATTAACCCTGGAGTTTAAAGATGATTTATCATTTACATGAACAAACTGGAATCTGTCAGACAGATAAGATTTAAACCAGCCTAGCGCTGTTCCCCTGATCCCTACAGCATATTCCAGCCTTTCTAAGAGAATATTATGGTCGACTGTATCAAATGCAGCACTGAGATCTAACAGAACCAGTCCAGACACAAGTCCATTATCTGAGGCCATAAGAATATCATTAGTGACTTTCAGCAGAGCTGTTTCAGTGCTACGATGAGCTCTGAAGCCTGACTGAAACTTTTCAAACAGTTCACTGCTGTGTAAATGCTCACACATTTGATTAGCAACTATTTCCTCAAGACTTTTAGATAAAAAAACGAAGTTGCCATGGACCTCTCAAGTGCTCCGATCAATGCTCTCCTTTTTAAGCCAGTCAGTTCAGGTGGACCTCAAAGTCTTGGTAGGTCTGCAGTTGTCCATCCTCTCCATGTTCTGATGATGGATTGAACAGAGCTCTGTGAGATTATTAGAGCTTGGGATGTTGTTGTAGAAGCTCACCCTGCTTTAGATGTTTGCTGTGTTACTTGGACTTCGTGTTGCTAGTGATTTCTGCTCAGGACTTCATTAAGGGGCATCAGAGTAAAGCAGGTTAAATACAAATGCTCACCAAGCTTTTCGGGTTTGTTTGTTGTGATTTTTGAAAGGTATGTTGTCTTTTCTCTCCATTTCTCTCCAACACATAAAATCCCAAAGTACAGAAGATCTGTTAAATTTCTTTGTTCTGTCGATACTTGGAGAAACGGGTCTGTTTCAAAGAGATCACAGATATATAAAATTAACACTGCTTCATTCTACACCATTCAGGACTTTTGTTTGATGATTGTTGTTTTTCTTGTTCCGTGACTTTCTAACTGCATGTTAGTTTTCATATGTTAGCATGTTGATGTTTCCTTTTAAGATTTGATATAAACATTATAAACAGAACATTGTGCATTAACTAAACATCTTCTGGCCACCTGAGCATCATGGAGCATCTGTCAGATGTCACTTTGGTTCCTGTGTGAGATACAAATTAATTTACAAAAAAAAATGCCTTCCTAGAACGTCAATGTGAGCTTCTTTGCGTCAGATGTTGACTTTTGTTAATGCATGTTGGAAAAAAGATGCAGTTGCATTTTATTGATACGTAACTCCTGGCACCTTGTTTTCTGAGTGGACCTTGTTGTGCAGATGGTGCTCGGATCTTCATTGCTTAATGAAGTGAGACTAGAGGCAACAGTGGGCTGAACGGGTCTTATTGTCCGCCTGAGGTGAAGGAGTCATTTGGGTAGAGGTTTGGGTTACTGGAAGGAGGTCCACCGTTGTGAATGGAAAAGAAGTGAAGGGCAAGGCAGAGCCAAAGGCAGGGCACAGGGAGCCCAATCAGAACAGCCCACTCCACAGATTGGGTGACTGCCGAACAGAGCTCAGTGGATATCCAGTCTGGGACCTTTTTTGTGAAGGTCAAGCTTGATGAATTCTGCAGGACGTTTGATGCTGGATACTCAGATGCAGTTCTCACGCGGTTCTCCCCAACTGTATGAAAAGCTTTCATGTAGAGTAAGACACTTTGGTGCAGCCAATCATTTTTGTCTGTTGGCTTGAGATGTGTCCAACAAAAGAAGCGTAATGTTAAGAATTTTATTTTTAATTCAAACCTTTTCCTGCCACCTTCTATTCAGGACAAAAGACAAATTAGCCTTATACAAAAAACACCGAATTAGTAAAAAAATGTTCAAATCAATACAGTCTACTGGGACATGGAGCCTTTTTTATTCATGAACACACTTTGGTAGAATTATTTGGACATTTGCTGAGGCTGCAACAATAGATGAGGAGGAGATGTTCTCAATGTTAATGCTGTAGACCATGTGAAGGTTAGTAAATCCTAACTGTGATGTATAAAAAGTAGCACACTTTACCACACAGTGTTGTAATCAAAGTAAAATACAAGGAAAAATACAATGTTCTTCCCCGCGACCCACTATGGAATAAGCGGTAGAAAATGACTGACTGACTGATATAATGTTCTGTTTTCTGTCCGTAACAAAGAGAGGAAACTGAATCAGCTAAGCTTGACCTCCACTCCTTCATTCATCTCCATTCATTTCCACACCCTAACATCAGAAAGCTCTCCCAGCTCACTAGGTCATCCTTAACGTCTTGACTTGTCCCTCTTTAAATAACATTTGCTTTCACTGGTTGACTGGAAGAGGGTGAACATTTACACAACAAGAAAGCTTCCTCTGCAGAGAGTCTTATTGCTGCTTAATGTGACCAGGGTTCAGCCCTCAGTACTGGAGCTTTTCACACGTCTTGCTCCTGGCCTCTCCACTTACTTCCACTGTCCTCCTGCAACAAAGAGCCAACTGACTGCCCTTTCCTTCCCAGACCCCATCAGCGCAGATCCACCAGAGATTTCCCTGTGCTATCATTCCAGTATCTATGGAAATTACGTGTCTTGTAAATGAGGCCGTTCCTAATTAAGAAAGGGCTACTCAGTGTCCAAAGTGGCTCATGTTAATGTTGAAACTCTACCTGTCGTAGCGCTTAGAAAGGACGGTTTCAGACTGTGAGCGTACCTGGGTTTCGTCCCGAAGGGCCTCTGAAGAAAGACACGGTGGTACTTTGGTGCCTGGAGGCTTTGAACTTAAGCAAAGAGAGCACTCCAATCCACACCTGTTCAACTTAATGCCCATTTTCACAAAAAAACATGTAACAATAGGCTGCATTCATTTAACACCATTCCATTATTTCAGAATCAGCTTTATTGGCCAAGATTGTTTGTGTGCACAAACAGGGACGAACACAGGACAGAGTGAAGAATAGAGAGACTAGGAACCACCCGTTCTCAACCTAGCTGGCGTAGCTAACATTTTCTTCAAATATTTTGTCAAATAAAAATCTAAAAAGTGCGGCCTGCATGTAGCACACTTCACTCTGATGCTCCTAAATGGTAAATGGACTGAACATATATAGCGCCTTTCCAGTCATACGGACCACTTTACAGTAGAGCCACATTCACCCAGACGCACTCACTAACAAACACGCAGTCATTCATCAATTTGAGGTTAAGTGCCTTGCCCAGCGGCACATCGACATGTGGCAGGAGGAAGCTGGAGTCAAACCCACAACCCTCTGATTGCAAGACGACCACTCTTCTCACTGAGCGCCTGAATAAATAAAATGAATTAAAATGAAATGTAGCCATTTTGTTTCTGGCCTCAGAGGTTTGTTAGAGAACGTTAGAGAACAACCAGCATCATGAAGTCCAAGGAACCCAGCAGACAGATCAGAGACAATGTTGTAGAGAAGTTTAAAGCAGGGTTAGGTTCTACAACAATATTTCAAGCTTTAAACATCTCAAGGAGTTCTGTTCAATCCATCATCTGAACATGGAGAGAGGATGGACCAACTGCAGACCTACCAAGACATGGACGTCCACCTAGAATGACAGGCTGGGCAACGAGAGCATTAATCAGAGAAGCAGCCATGAGGTCTATGGTAACTCTGGGGGAGCTGCAGAGATCCACAGCTCAGATGAGAGACTCTGTTCACAGGTCAACTGATGGTGGTGGACTCCACAAATCTGACCTTTATGGAAGAGTGGCAAAAAGACACTGTTGAAATAAATCCAAAAGACGTCCTCTGTGCAGTTTGTCACAAACCATGTAGGAGAGACAGCAGACATGTGGAAGAAGGTGATCTGATCAAAGGAGACAAACGCTAAACTTTTAAGCCCACATGAAAAACAATGTGGGGAGGAAAAGTAGCACATCATCCCCACAATGAAACACAATGGTGGCAGCATTATGCTGTGGGGATGCTTTCCTTCAGCAGGGACAGAGAAGCTGGTGAGGGTTGATGGGAAGGTGGATGAAGCTAAATTCAGGACATTTCTGGAAGACACCTGTTAGAGGCAGCAGAGGACTGAGACTGGGGCGGAGATTCACCTTCCAGCAGAACAACTGAACTGAACATCCAGCCAGAGATTCAATGGGATGGTTAAGATCAAAGCATATTCATGTGTTAGAATGGCCTTGTCAAAGTCCAGATCTCAATCCAAATGAGAATCTGTGTCAAAACCTGAAACTAATCTTCACAGATGTTCTCCATCCCATCTGACTGAGCTGGAGCTGTTTTACAAAGAAGAACAAATGTCCGTCTGTAGATAATCAAAGCTGGTAGAGACAAACCCCAAAAGATCTGCAGCTGGACCTGCAGCCAGAGGTGGTTCTACAGGGTTCTGACTGAGGGGCCTAAATAGAAAATATTCAAACGTTTCAGATCTGTGAATGGTTAAACCCATGTATGAGTTTCCTTTCACAGTTATGAACTACTTTCTGTTGGTCTGTCACATAAAATGCAAATAAAATACAGACTGTGGTTGAAACGTGACCAAATAAGAACGGGTTCAAGGGGTGTGAATACTTTTTCAAGGTACTGCATTTCCTATTCGAGATGGTGAGTGATTTTTTTAAAAGCTCTGTTCGAATATCATCATTCAGAAAGTGATAAAAGCCTCAGTGTTTCCTAGCAAATTCTCCACCAGAGACATATTTTATCATCATTTGGGCACTTGACAGATCCTGACGAGAAGGATTGCATTCATTCCATATGAGAAGAGCCTCTTTGTACAAAAACATTCCTCTTCCCTCTCATTTAAAACATTTCCCGTTTATTTCTCCATTCCCAGAATCCTGACCTCCCCTCTCCTCTTCTCACACCTTGCTGTTTCCACTCCCCCTGCTCCTCAGACTCCCTCCCTCTAACTCTCCCCCCCCATCCTGCCCCCATTTCCCCCAAAACACAAACCCTGCGCAGGTTTGCACCTGTTTCTTTCAGCTCCATTCGCAGTTTCTACAGGATCCCCTCGAATTTCTCCATTTAACTCCTGAAATCTAAACTTAACACAAACTGCTGGATTGTTTTTGGGGTTTGCTGTTAATCCTGTGGAGACAGGAGTGTTCAGAGGGCTGTCTATCAGCTCCATCAGGACATCCAGCTGCTCTGCATACCTCCCATCACCTCTGCTGCTTCCATCACAGCCATCACTCTGGTTCCCAGCTGGATGGGACGCTGCTGCTGCTGCTGTGGAAGTTAGAAGGTTAGACTTGCAAGGTGCTAGATGTCCGTACTCTGAAAGCAGGTGAGATCACATCTTTATCCTCTGGTGTTTCAGAAATGTTTTAATTTTTATGTGTCTGGTTTGCAACCAGGAACCAAAGTAAACAGCTTTTTTTTACTTTACATTGTTTACTATGACTCACTGTATGTCTTTAATATTATTTTCAGTTGTGTTCAAATTAAGATCTGATTTAAGAAACATCTGATAAGGAGTTAATTAAGTTTTGAAGAGGCATCTGCTAATTTGATGCAAAACAAGTCGTGAAAATCCAAGCGCAACCTTGCAGATAAACACTGTGTTTTATTTTAAATATCCTGCCTTAAACATGCATGAATGTCCAGCGTGAGCCAAGTCAAGTCAAAGCGATTGTGGTAACCTGTGATGAGAGGCTGATGACATAACAGCAGATCTCTATCAGCGGTGCCCATTAACTCTGGCACACCTGAGCACAATTTAACAATCATTCTGAGGAAAATTCACACATTATAGAGAATGACAGATCTGAAAAAGGTATTCAGCTGAGCTCACACTGTCAGTTTTATCAGTCACTTGGATCAGCGTAATCAGCATGATGACATTAAACAGACGGATTTATGCTCAGTCCAAAATAACTCCAAGAATTACATTTCTAAATTACAAAAAAAGGCAACAACATTCAGACTTTATATCTCTCTCCCTGTCAGACACTCAGACGGGACAGGACTCTTAGTATCCCTGGTAAAAATGTAAAAAAAAAAACATACTTTTAAAAAAATATTTTTTGGTTTTGTTTCTTTTTTCTAAATTTATGCGTTTTTTCTTTTGTTATTTCTGTCAAAAATGAAAAAACCTTTTTATTGCAGTAAAGAAAAATCTAGAAAAAAACAACCTTTGATTTTAATTAGTACTGAAAATAAATCCGACTAACAATTTTAACAACGTTACTGGTGAAACAGTTATTAGCATCTCCAACAAGTCCTTTGGGGGAAAAAAATTCAACCAATTTTTTATTATTTTTTTTAATAATTAGCGCTTTAGATATTCTTCTCATTAGGTATATGTATGATTTGACACAGAGGCCTATTTCACTTAGTCACTCTTCAATATGGGAAAGACAAGAGAACATCCTGACAAATAACTACCCTTCTCAGCTCGCCCATATCTGCACTCAGAGCAAAAATGAAAAACTTTAGGGGGCTGCAAAGTTGCAGTTGGTAGCACTGTTGCCTTGTCGCAAGAAGGTCCTGGGTTCAACTCCTGGCCGGCAGTCTTTCTGCATGGAGTTTGCATGTTCTCCCCATGCATGCGTGGGTTCTCTCCGGTTACTCCGGCTTCCTCCCACAGTCGAAAAACATGACTGGTTAATTGATCTCTCTACATTGCCCTTAGGTGTAAATGAGTGGTTGTTTGTCCTGTATGTCTGTGTTGCCCTGCAACGGACTGGCGACCTGTCCAGGTTGTACCCTGCCTCTCGCCCGTAGACTGCTCTGACCCACTATAGAATAAGTGAAACAGAAGATGAATGAACATCTTTAGGTTTGGCTTTTCAGCTATTCAGATACAAAATGTTCACCTTTACACTAATTTCCAAAAGTCTTTGTTTCAACTTAGTAATTGTTTTTTTCATTAATTATCTTGTATGGTTTATTTATTTATGTATTTTTTACATAAGATGAAACTCTGCATTTAACTATAGGATAAGTACTCGAAAATAAAATCAAACTAAACTAAACTAAAAGAACAGGAGATCAGCAAGGTCTGAGCTTGTTTCAAATAGATTACTCACCATTAAAGTGTAGAAAATATAAGTTTTTCACCAGCCTGACTGACCTAAAGCAATCTGTTACTGTGCTGCTTAGAGACATAAAGAACAAGACAGACATGAGAGGTTCCATTAGCAACGTGGCAAGCTCTCTAGATCACATGATGGATATGTGGGTGGTCTTCTGTTTAAGTAACCACAGACTTTCATGTTAATGACTAAGACAAAACTGATGGTAGTGTAAATTTTTCTCATAGGGTTCACATCAACTGCTATGACTTTTTTTTATTGTAGTTCTTATTAGATGGCAAAAATCTCTTTTGCCTTGGTTTTGCTTTTCTTAGACTAGCCACTAGCTTTACTTTCAGAGACTTGCTACCTTATAAAAATTCAGTCCAGACAGGATGGTGTTTTTTATTATTATTATTTTATATGATTGTTTGAATTTCTGTCAGAACAAAGTCCTAACTACTTTCCACAGCTTTTTTTTCACATAAATGCTGTTATTTACTATTGTTTACACCTCTGCCAATAGTGTGTGACGTCAGAATGTTTTAATCCATTCAACAGACACGCTGCATAGCAACTTTTAAAGACTGCGGACCAACCAGATCTCCCATTTAAGTAACAATAGTCTTAAGTAAATACCCACCTAATGTAATAGTGACGGTGTTTAAGGATTTCTCGTGAAGTTCACACACGCAGCTTTGACATTTTTGAGATTTAAGTTATTTTACGTGACAGAAATTTACTCTGGTTTGCTCAGATTAGCCATTAACATGTGCTTTCAGAGAAAAACTAGCAAGTAATTATACAAAATGAAGATGTTAAAGGCCAAACACATTATTGACGTACAATGCGTGTCAAAAAATATGCTTCTGTTAATTTCACTACCACAACAGTGGCATCTGGCCCCTGACCACTGTTTTATTGTCAAGCTTCCCTGCTTCTGAATGACTAAAGTCCAGTGATCTGTGTTGCCTCAGCACATTCCAGTGAGATGTATCTATGCATGCATTCAAGAAGATATAACTTGCCAAACAGCAGCATTTTCATTCTTTCCTTGCCTTAAGATACAGGGTTTTACTAAAACCCCATTGGAAAAACAATCCCTGGATAACTGATTAGAATGAGTATAAACCAACTAATAACATCATCTATAGGTGGGAAAGACATGTTGACTAAGTAACTCAAGAAAGAAGTGGAAGGTCCAGGTTTTGTATTAAAACTGATAAGTAAGATAGGATTTTAAAGTACAAGAAAGTACCTCTTTAGAATTGGTGGAAATGTGGAAGGCTTTAAAAAGGTTAGTTTAGTCCTGAATCATCCATTTGCTAGAACCATAAAAGGAGTTATATCAGTTTGGGGTTGTAGCACATTTCAAATCAGTTTCCCATTGAGGCAGAAAGACTTAATGTTCGCTGTGATGTACTGGTCCATCACTGACTGTACATCCAGTACCTTAAGGAGTTTGATTACAGTTCATTAAACAATAAAGTTTAAAGGCTTGTATATGGTGACAGCAAAATCTGCCAACTTGGCTGTGGATTCAGCTTTACCAATGGGAAACTTGCCAAGCCTGACACTGAACAGTCCCAATGGATCACTGCAAGGTCCTTGGCAGCTGAAACCTTCTCACCTAAAGCCATTAGTGCCCTTGTGTTTACACTCCTGTTCCTTTAGCCAACAATCATGGATGGATCCCAAACAGAGGTAGTAATGAGGTCCTGAGCTGCTTCACAGCTTCAGGCACCGAGACGAAGGAGGAGAGAGTGCCGGTCTCAGCAGCTGCCGGGGACACAGTACACAGAGGACCCCATGTCTACCGTTGTTGGCTCACATGAGACCGTAGGCAAATGTGATCCTTGGACATTGTTCTGAGATGCATAATGGGGCCTTTTCAGAAATACTCATGGGAGACCTGGGAGCCTGATCTTAAAGAAGTAACGTGGTGCCGGTTGAATGGTTTCCCCTCCTCTCCGCTTTGTTAAATGGTCTTGTTTATGAGAAGATGTCCGATGACTCACATCTCCATGCATCTACATTAGCTTTGAGGGAAAGGCAACACAGATTAAGTAACGAGACTTCAATTTAATCTCTCTCCTCATCTCCTTCTGTTTTTTCTTTCCCATTTTTAGAATGGTCAGACGTTGCTGTCCAGTCATTCTGCTCCAACTGTTAAGCATTTTTACACAGACAAGAGGTACACGACCCAAAGCCTGCTGCTTCCTACAGAAATGTTCTTATCTTGATTGGAAAAGTTAATTTAGGCTATTTTTATTTGTCCTGTTTCCAGCTATTACTCAGGATATTTTGTATCCATATGGACTGGGTCATAGGGATCTTGAAACTCCGAAGATGGATGATGGGAGTTCAGCTGAAATTCCTTTGCTCATCCCCTTCATTTTCTTCAATGTGCCTTACCGTTCCATCTATGTAAGCCTTCCATCTGAAATCCACCTACACTAGCAAGTTTTACCATATAAGATGCTGACTTGCAATAATTGTCTGTTCTCTTTGCAGGTCAACAACAACGGTGTGATCTCCTTCAGCGTGCAGGTTAGCCAGTTCACACCTGAGGCTTTCCCTCTGAGTGACAGCAGATCTTTCATTGCTCCACTCTGGGCAGATGTGCACAACGGCATCCGTGGAGATGTCTACTACAGAGAGACCACTGATCCTGAACTCCTGGAAAGGGCAACACAAGATGTCCGCAAGCACTTCAAAAACATGCCCAGCTTTACAGCTACGTGGGTCTTTTTGGCAACATGGCACCAGGTTACCTTCTACGGAGGGAGCCAAACAACCCCGGTAGATTCAAATACTATTTGGTCATTTTAACATATTAAAGTTATATAAAATATACATTGAAGAGAACTGGACAATTTTTCCATATATTTATCCCATTAGGACCTACAAAAAGGCAATGTAACATAATGAAATTGTGTTCTTGGATTTGTTCACTTTTTATTGAAAATTAATCAATTATTTTCATAACAATACAGCAACTTTGCCACACTTGCTATTACTTTCAATTTAAGATCACCTCTAATAACGTTCAGGTTCATTAAATTCGAATCAAGTGTTATTTCAAGCCACTTTTCGAAAGGTCCACTTTATATCTGAGGTCAAAATTGGTCGAATTTATACAGTACAGTCAGAGCATACTACAGTCCAATTCAATCATAATTATACCACAATAAAGGCAATTTCAGTACAAAGCTATCTACCTAGAGCAGCTAGATCATTGACGATGACCTCTTTGACTATGAAGCAGTCCCTCATTATGAGCAAGCATGTGGCGACACTGGAGAGAAATCACTTTCTTTGAGCAGGAGGAAATTTACAGGAAAACAAGGTTTTAAATTAGTGGTCAATGCTCTCCTGATTGGGTCTTGGTTTAGAGGAAAGAAATGAAAACAATGAGTAATACAAGTAGACTCCGTTCAGGAACAAAATACAGCTAAAGGACCAGAAGTACCTTCTATGGCATTGGTAAAACATTATTTGTTTCCAAAAGGCCACATAAGTAACCATGACTGTTGTCGAGCGAATGTATAGTCTGATATTTTAAATTCAAGTCAAAATAACTAAGAACAAGCCTGATTCTGTTTTCTGGGCAAACCACTTTACATTCTGCTAGTAAACACTTATATCCATGGTTCACTAAAAACTGTATATGCCCTATTGTATTTCATTTGTTGTTAGTTTGTTAGAGTAAATCTCGCCTCTCTTCGTTTAGCAGAGCCCACCTGCTTACGGCTGAAAGACTGTAATTGGTGCTTACATGGGTGAGCCAGGCTAGGACAGACCAGAGACCCAGACCCAAAATGATATTTTGGGTCTGGGTCTCATTTTCTATGTAACAGAAAAACAAAAAGAATACAAAAAGATAATGCCAGTAGTAGCTCTGACCATGAAACATACACAGCTTAACACAGAAGTATTGAGCCAGGAATACTTTCTAGATTTAAGCTAGTCGAGCTACAAGAAAGGGTTGCATACACCTTCAAATAATTTTTCTGTTGAATATATCCAGTATTTTGAAAAAAGTCACTATTGTAATTGAGTGTTCATTGTCTTTGAAATTAAACGTTTTAGCTGTTAAGACCATGAAGTAAATGGATTCCTAAAACAGGGCAATTTATTTAATATTCAAAGCTTTTTAGATAAAGAAAGTGTCTTATGACGATGATGCCGTCTCATCAACATCATGCTATATTTCTTGCAATTTCAGCTTGTTTTTAATCTGAAATCTAAACAGAGCATTTATGGTACATATAGTCTTCTTCTTTTTTGGTATGTTTCATTATTTGCCTTCAGTTTCTCCATTGTTAGACAGTTTCTCATTGGATTGATAGGTGAACACTTTCCAGACTGTACTCATCTCAGACGGAGTGGCATTCTTCAGTATGTTCAACTATGGAGAAATTACATGGAGCACAGGAACAGCCAGTGGAGGAGATCCCTTGACAGGACTCGGGGGAACCACAGCTCAGGTATTCTAGAACCATCACTTCTAGTACACCAGTTACATCAAAAACAAGGCTTACACCTCTCCAAAATTTTAGGCAGGTTTTAATGGAGGAGATATTGGTCACTTCTTCAACCTGCCGGGATCCCGGTCAAATGATGTGGTAAATATTGAACAGACAACCAACGTAAACATTCCTGGACGCTGGTTTTTCCGGGTTGACACCGAGCTGATAGATCCTGCTAATGGCTGCAGCTACAATGGCAAGTCTAAAAAACTAAAATCTGTTTGCTGTTCCTTTAGTCCAGACATCAGTACATCACTTAAAGCCCCCTAACACCTCTTTATTTTGTGCTTCACCTTCTTTAGGACGGTTTTACAGACGAGGGGAGATCTTCTGGATATCTGACCAGTGCTCCCAGCGGTGCCGATGTCTTGATATAAATAACGAGGTGCAATGCCTAGAGGCTCCATGTGGGCAGTTTGAGAACTGCGAGCAGCAGGAGGGGGCCTTTTATTGCCAGCCCACCCGCACCAGCACCTGCGTGGTATTTGGAGACCCACACTATCACACCTTTGATGGCTTCCTATATCACTTCCAAGGCACCTGCTCCTACCTGCTTGCTCGGCCCTGCTGGGAGATAGTAGGACTGCCCTTCTTCAGCGTAGAGGCCAAAAATGAGAACCGTGGGGTTGCCACAGTGTCCTGGTTAAGAGATGTGACGGTGGAGGTCTACGGTCATAGAGTCATGATACCTAAAGACAGTTTGGGAAGAGTCCAGGTAAGAATACAGTGCAGTATAAAACATTTCTTCTGTTTTTCTTTGTAATTAAATGTTTCACAGTAAGACAACCTGAGATGATACAAAAAGCAGTTATCAGATGAAGATTTAATTAATAAATTGTGAGTCTTCTACGTCACTGTAGAGGTTTTTTTTGGCCCAGCCTGCTTCTGCAGGATTTTTCAGTTCAGCCACATTGGTGAGTTTTCAAGCCTGTTTAAGGTCATATCTCAGCATCTAAAGTGAAATTAAATCAAGACTTTGACTAGGCCACTCCAAAACCATTGTATTGTTGAGTTTTCTGAGGTGAACTTGCTGATGTGCTTTGGATCATTGTCCAAAGCACATCAGCAAGTTAGGCCCCAGTCAACATACTACCACCACCATGTTTGACTGTAGGTATGATTGTTTTATGTCAGATGAAACGAGGTGCACACCTTCCAAAAATGTCCACTTTTGTCCCATCAGTACAGAATATTTTCCCAGAGGTCTTGAGGATCATCAAGATGTTTTTGTAGTAAATGTGAGACGGGTCTTTGTGTTCTTTTAGGTCAGCAGTGGCTCTGGCCTTGGAACTCTACCATGGAGGCAATTTTTGCCCAGTCTTCTTTTCTTATTGTTAAATCATGACCTCTGACCTTAACCTAGGAAGCGAGGTCTGCAGAGATTTAGATGTTGTTCTGGGTTCTTCTGTTGCCTCCTGGATGAGTTGTTAATGAGATCAATGAGTAATTTTGGTAGCCTGGCCACTCCTGGGAAGGTTCTTCACTGTTCTCCAGTTGTGTATAATGGAACCTGGAAATGTTCCTGTAGCCCTTTCCAGTGACTGATATTCTAGCCTACTTCATGTTGCCAGACAGGTTCTGTTAGGAGATTTCTTGATTTTTCATGTCTAGCAATTATCAGGCCTGAGTGTGGAACTTAAATCAGCCTTCAATAAATGTGGTTAATTCATGATTTCACTATGGGGTTGATTACTTCTTCGTATAGCTTTGGCTGTTTTGTCTCTTTCCCTTATAAATGAAATTCCCAACTGAAAACTGCTATTTGTATTTACTCAGGTTCTCTTTGTCTGACATTAAAATTGTAGTGATCTGAAACATTTAAGTGTGACAAAAAGCAAAATCAGTTGAAATCAGTTTTAGGGTAAATTATTTTTTCACAGTACTGTATGTTTGTCTTTAGAGGTATTAAAAGTTTACTAAGGCACTGTGAGATAAAGCTTTGGAGTTTCAGTCATTTCCATCTTCTCAGAACTAAATGGTGTTTCCCTCTTTAGGTGGACGGCTTGATGAAGACATTACCAGCCCAACTCGAGCTTGGTGCAGTCAAGGTGTACCAGTCTGGAGTTGCTGTAGCTTTAGAAACAGACTTTGGACTCCTGGTAACCTATGATGGCCAGCACTACGCCTCCATCTCATTACCAAGCTCCTACTTCAACAACACCTGCGGTCTTTGTGGAAACTATAATGATGACCCTGCAGATGATCCCGTGCTTCCTGATGGCTCTCTTGCAGAGAGCGTGGTGGAGTTGGGAGGCAGCTGGCGAGCAGAAGACACAGACTGGAGGTGCACTGATGGTTGTGCTCAGAACTGCAGCATTTGTGATACTGTGACAGAAGCCATGTACTTTCGCTCAGACTACTGTGGGCTAATAAACAAAACTGATGGACCTTTTCGAGACTGCAGAGCTGTAGTGGACCCTACAGCCTTTGTATATAGTTGTGTGTACGATATGTGCAGCAACAGGGACAACATCACCACACTGTGCTATGCCATTCAGGCCTATGCTTTAGCCTGTCAGGCCCTTGGTGTCACAATACGACCCTGGAGAACTCGCACCTTCTGTGGTGAGATATAGCATTCATTTGTTTTTCATCAGTCTACTCCCATTATTATGGCTCTTCTTACATGTTTTCTTTTTTTCCCATTTGCTCTCAGCAATGCCATGTGCGGAGTTCAGCCATTACGAAGTGTGCACAAGCGCCTGTCCAGCTTCCTGCTCGGACCTTACTTCTCCCCTGTACTGTGCTCATCCTTGCACTGAGGGCTGCCAGTGCGAACCTGGCTACGTCCTGAGTGGCAGTCATTGTGTGCAACAAGAAGACTGTGGCTGTGAGCACAACGACCTCTATTACCCCCTCAATCACACGTTCTGGGCTGGCCCCAGCAGGGAGGAAGGCGACTGTACCCTCCGCTGCACATGCGGGTTTGCGGGGGAAGTCTCCTGTTTCAATGAGTCCTGTAAGGAGGGTGAAGTGTGTGTGGCCGAGCTGGGCTTGATGGGCTGTTACCCTCGGAGGGAGGGAGTGTGCTCGGTCACCCAGAACTCAGTGACATCTACCTTTGATGGCACCTTCCTCCTGTTTCCGGATGACAGCTCCTACTACCTGCTGAAGTTGTGTGGTCCGGTACCGGCTAATGGGTCAGTGGTGGAGGTGAAGATCGGCAGGCGGCTCATAAACAAAGGTCCCACTTGGAAGAGACCTGTGATTGTAACTGTAGCTAACCTTGAGGCACAGATGGGAGGTACAGATTTTGATACAGTGAAGGTTGGTATTTTCTTTAGTTTTTTTTATTATTTCTTCTGTTGGTAAAAATCTAGCTTCTGCAACATTTGTGTTTTTTCTCTCCCAGGTGAATGGTGAACCAGTTGTTCTCCCATTTGTCCATCCAATGGAGACAATGATGATCTACAAGGCACCAGGAAATGCGACAGTGGTGGAGTCCAGAGGTCTGCTCCGCGTCCATTACACCCGCCAGGGATTCCTTAACATCTCTCTCTCCACCATCTTCTACAACGTTACATGTGGCTTATGTGGCGTCTTCAACAGCAACACCACGGATGACTTGCGCCTGCCCAACGGTCGCCTTGCAGAAAATACTGAACAGTTCACAGAGGGCTGGAAATCGATTGCAGATGACCTTACCTGCAATGGGGACTGCGACGACCTGTATCGTATGTGCACAGACCTGCGTCTTTACCAGAGCCCTTGGATGTGTGGAAACATCAATGACCCAGGAAATAGCTCCTTTCTGGCGTGCCACTCTGTGGTCAATCCTTCACCATTCTTCAGGAACTGCTTGTACAACATGTGCGTAAGGGAAGGAAACCGCTCAGCCCTTTGCTCCTCTCTGCAGGCTTATGCCACAGCCTGTCAGGATGCCCAAGTGGGCCTTGCTTCCTGGAGGAGTGTGACCAACTGTCGTGAGTTGATATTGTTTTACATGAAAGAGATCATTCTTCATGGGGATTTCCCTCTCCTATAAAGCATTATGTAGCTTTTTGTGTATTGAATGTCAGAGGGTTTCATTGCTTCTTTTCTATGCTCTTTGTTATTCTTCCTAACTATATCCGTTAAATAATTTGCTGTCAAGATATTCGCTCTCTCCATATTGGAGGTAAAAAGCAATAATAGAGCTCACTGTTACAGGACGATCCTCGCAAATTGGCTTAAAATGATCCAAACTGTGAAGGTAGAATTGACTAAAGCCAAATCTCACCTGAAAATGCTTTGTACATTCATTTGTCCATATCTACAAAACATAGTTGTTTTGCAGCCTCTAGTTAGAAAATATGAAATGATGTCTGTGGTCGGTTGCTTTGTCTAAACCAGCATCATTTTGACATGATGAAAGCTACCACCCACAACATATATTTGTCCAACTAAAACATCTAAATCCTTAATTTTAATTAAGCAGTATTTCAACAAACCTAATTTTTCAAGGGGTAAATAAGTTGAGCATTTAGAGCCAAATCCTGTGTGGCCAAAATTTCGTTTCCAGATAAAACCAACAGAATGGCCATAGACAGTACTGGAATGGATACAAATGTTTCCCAGTGAGTGACTGTAAGAGATAAGACAAATATTTACATGCTGAAAGAAGCTGTCTGTAAACTGGCAAAATATTCAAATGTCTGCTTATGGGTAAAATATACTATATTAAGATAACTTTTTTGTTGGGGTGCTGGGGGGCTCGGTTGGTAGAGCAGACGCACCATGTGAAGAAGCCATGGTCCTCGATGCAGCTGTCCTGGTTCCGATTCCCGGTCTTGTTCTGATTGCTGCTAGCTTCCCCTTCTCTCTAAACCCTCTTTCCTGTCAAATTACTGTTTAACAAATCCCACTTTGGCAGAAAAAATGGTACAAATAGTTTGGGTCTGCCAGCCCAACTATTGATTCTGAAAAACTGAAAATAAAGCTGAAAGAGTTTTTTTGCATAAAATTGTCAGATTTAAATGTCCAATTTGTCAAATCTATAGTTTTCCTTTTGGCACCTTAAGATTAACTAATAAACATTGTTTTCATTTATTTTAGTATTAATTGATCACAGCTTTATTGATTTGTGTCAAAATGTTGATAGTTGGCATAATTAAAGTGGCCAGATGGAGACATTAACATCATGAGGAAGACAGTTAAACACAACATAATGCAGTAAAACTTGAGCTGAATTTCTGTTTAAAGCAAATAGAGGTTTAATAATATGTTCAGCTCACAGGATAACTTCAGATTTTATCAATAATTAAAAAAAAAACACAGAATCCACATTTTTGATCCAGGTTTGATTGGTCCATATTTTCTGGTTCTTAATACCTAAAAAAAAATATTTTTTGTGTTTTCACAAATAGAATAAAGAGGTTATGCATTTTAGACTGTATTTTATATTATCTGTAAAATCCCCCACTTCAAAATGATCAAAGTATTTTAGATTTTGAACTACAGAAGATCAAATTCAGGGCAGACATATTAAAAATCTCATCAGAAGGTTACTGACCTTATGTAAACATATTCTTGTCTAATTCTTTTCTAATTTTTAACAAATGCTGCCATAAACATAATGAAAAGTTGCTAATTTAAGCAAATAACGTCTAGTTAACTGCACCACAATCCTAGCGCTAACCAGGAGACATTTACCCAAACCTTAAACCCTGACCCCAACCTTTCCTGTGGCGGTGAGTGGAGATGCCACGTTCTGGTGGAACTTTTTCTATCAACGCTCACATTTAGAGATTCACAGACCAGAATGTAGTCACTGATTTTCAATCTTGACCCGACGATATAAATTTTTAGCCAATTACGATTTTTCCTTGAGAGCTAGAATATAAGAAGCAGAGCTGCACAATATATTGAATCATTATCACAATTGCAATTTTAGTGTGTGAAATGTCTCAATCGAAAAGAAGTGTTTGGATTCAATATTTGGTAGGCCAGATTATTTCATGTGCAATGCGTTCAAAGTCTGAAAGTTGGATGGACTGTCAGTCCCTTCTATGCCAACATCTAATCTAGATCTTAGTGACCAAGATGCTAAAGCTCGAAGAGAATGGTGTCAACATTTTGATGGAAAGGAAAGTAAAATGTGGGCTATTTGTAATCGATATCGACGACAATAATTTTCCTGTTTCGCGTTTTCTTGACATTACGAAGCCCTGATGACAAGATATCGAACAGCATTCAGTATAGGTCTTGTTATTTCTGTCTTTTATTAGTGATTAGCCCTGTTAGCATGGTTAGCTTTCTTCATATGAAACTTAACCTGTACACTGAGATTTCTGAAAGGCTACCACCATTTCTAAATCTAGCATGTTCCATGACAAAGGTTCAGCAATGAAAAGGATAAAATAGAGTAACGTTAATGTAATACGTTAGCCTTCCTGTTGTCTGCTCATAGTTTCACTCTCTCTCACTCTCCTGCAGCCTCAATGAACTCCAAACATGTCCTGACATGTTGTGGAAAATACAGCTTCTTACATCACTGTGCTTCCTCAGACTTTCTTTAAAACATATTACTAATTACTAAGTCATTTTCCAACAGCAACAGCTTCTACTTCAAAGAGTGTGGTTGTCAGCTTGACCTGGTACCACTTACTATGGTGCCTTCATTGATCAGAAAAATATTTGATTTTCACCGGTCAGAGTCAGTTCAGGCAGAAATTGTCTATATCCTAACTTTAACCCATTTCCCTGCACGAGCGGTCATTTTAATATCAGCAGATATTAAGGTCTTGTTCCGGCCCTTTAAATCAGTTACAACATTAATGTTGCACACGTTTTAGCCTGAATACAATTGTAGTTCCCATATATTCAGTTGTAACATGAACTTGTTTATTGCCCACCTCCTGGCTCTAAGTGTTTATTGTCCACGATGGATCAATATAACTTGCAATAAACCCATTAAAAGTTGTTGTCATGATTTGGGACGCTGTCAGACTAACTGTTGTACTACATTTAACAATCTTATGGGATAGCAGTTAGAACAGGCATTCCATGCTACTTAAGTTTATTTTTAAGGCGGTTTTGTCAAAATAAAAACGTCTTTAGCTGCTTTTTAAAAGATTAGCAAAGTCAAGGTAACACAAAGATGGAGGGAAAGGATTCCACAGCCTGAGGGCCGCAGCTTTATAAGATCTGAGCTCCAACAACCTCTGCCCACAAGATCTCAGATCACATGAGGCTCTAAAAGTGAGAACTAAACTTTTTTCCACCAGTACAAAGAGACTGAAATGGGTGTGATATGTTGTCTCTGTCAGAAGCCTTGCAACTGCATTCTGGACTGACTGGAGATGGACAACTGTTTCGCTAGTTCTGGTGTGAAGAGGTAAAGCTGTGAAAGATCATCTCAAGCTCAGTTTTTGAGACAAGACTTTGTTCCTCAGTTGTAAGGAGCAGTGATTTGTTACCTGTTTAAATTGACACTCGTAAAGCCTTGGAGTAAAAAATTACGCCAAGGTTTGTAAGGCTTGACTGATTGATTGTAGATTGAGAGTCTTTCAGTCTCTTATGAATTCAGCTGTAGGTAGTTGTTACGTCACCCCTGTTTGATGTTGAACCAGCTTTTCAGCAATCATGACAGCCTATGGTATTCAGTGAACTTGAATGAAAAAAAACTGAACATCATCGGCATTAGGATGGTAAGAAATTTCAGGTATTTTTAAACCTAGAGTAAAAATTTAAAATACGAAAAAGATAGGTCCTAAAACTGAACCCTGTGGTGCTCCACATATCAAACTTCTAGATATAAACATGATCTTGTTGGCAGAAACACTGTAGAGTCCGGCCAGATTTGCTAACTATATCGTAGAGCCCATTAATCTAAATACTGTGACCAGGAGTGCAAAACGCAGATGTTAGATTGAGCAAACACAGAACCTGTTTCCTCATTCTCTGCTTCAGCTGATTAAAAGCTCTGCTTTAAATTGTTTTTTCTCCTTCTTTACCTTTATCCTGACTCCCCATCAGCTCTCCCTTGTCCAGAGAACAGCCATTTTGAAGAATGCACCACCGCCTGCCCTTTGACCTGCACCAACCTGGATGAGCCTGAGGAGCCGTGCCCTCTGCCTTGTCAGGAAGGCTGCCAATGTGAAGACGGCTTTGCGCTGCGGGACGGCCTGTGCGTGGCGCGGAGCGATTGTGGCTGCTTGTACCACGGTCAACAGGTGGCCACCAACCAGACTTTCTGGACAGACTGGGAATGCCAGGAGCGCTGTTACTGCAACGGCTCCGACAACAGTTTATACTGTCAGCTCACCCCCTGTCATCCTGCAGAGTACTGCCAGGAGAACGATAGCCTGTACTTCTGCCAGCAACGCACCGAGGCCTTGTGTGTGGCTGCTGGTTACGGCCATTTTCTGTCATTTACGGGTGCGGCGTTTGAGCTTCAGAGCTCCTGTACTCTTAAGATGGCCACCACCGTTTGTAGGCACAGAGAGCCAGCAGGGACAAGTGGAGTTTTCCCTCGGTTTAAACTGGCAGTTCGTAATGAGGAACGAGACACTGGGCAGGCAATCTGGGTGAGGGGCTTTGTGCTGGAGGTTTACGAGTATGAAATAGAAGTTTCTCGAAGCTACAAAAACACTGTAACTGTAAGTATATGAACAGCTGTAAAGTACTACACAACTTTTAGCTGTTTTTCACATTGCTCCAAGAGAAACTTGTGTAATCCTCTATAGTGGTCCTAATCAATATTTTCTGTTCTACTGAAGTTTTTTAGTTTTTCTCTGGAATTTGGCAGCTTTGTCACTCTTTTTCTGTTAAGTCCTAACAATCAGCAGTTTTGGAGAACAGATAGGTGTGAATACTATGCTCATTGTCGACCTTTACAGATGCAATTGAACCTTTTCAGGCTGGAACGGTAATACAACAGACTTCAATGACTTTTAAATACAAGAATTGGGTGCACAAGATTACATTTATTGGGTTTGTTTTTCTCTAATCCACAGGGTCAAAATTATACACTTACATTCAAAACATTCTGTGCACTTAAATGAACAATAAAGCTGGATACTAACAGCTTTATTGTTCAGTGAACAACGCAGAGAAATACAAGTAATCTAAATAAAACAACTGCCAACATGCCCACTTAAGCACTTAGGAATGATTCCAAACACAGATCCATACTGGTTTTGAAATGAACAAAGGTTCTGAAATGACCTTCCCAAAGCCCCAACCTTAACTCTGTTAAAATTTGTGGACTGGAAACCAACCCGTTTAAGTGAACTCCACCAATTCTGTTGTCGAACATACAGCTTGAATGATGCCAGAAGCGTGATGATGGTTACAGAAAGCCTGTGGTCAACGTTCAACTCTCTAAAGGACATTTGACCAAATATTGGTGGGGGCGTATGTATATATTTGAGCCTCCATGTAGTTGACCCTGTATGATTTAGAAAAAGGTGCACAATAAATTAAAACTTGTGCTCCCTATTCTTGTTTTTAAAAACCATGTGTGTTGCATAATCATTCCACACCAACACTGACCAACATTAACAACATTCACACAGATCTACAGCAAATTAAGAGTATCTGACAGTTAAATCCAGCAAAGACCTGACACAGGACCTGATTCTCTACGACATGGCAGGTTTTCTGCTTGCAGCTTCTAGAAATATTTTTTTGGAGCCGAAATTGTAAGCTTCTGCTGGCAACAACTTAATGCTCACCCTCTACCGATGATCCACATGGCCCTGTCTTTCAGTGTTTAACCCTTTTCTCTCTCCTAGACATGGCTACTGACTGAGGTTCTACTGTAACTAACCTATATGCTCTCTTTCAATTCTCTATCCTTGAAAATGGCTCAGAGTTTATCTGTTCCTTCTTTCTAGGTGAAACGACTAAAGGAGCTACATCCATTAACATTTACCTTTTCCTTCCCATAGAAAGTACTCCTGGATCAGTGCTTCTTTGTTCTCTTTGTGTCTCTGCTCTGTTCTCTCTAACCTCCAGTCGGTCGTGGCAGATCTCCGCTCACACTGAGCCTGGTTCTGGTTCTGCTGGAGGTTTCTTCCTGTTAAAAGGGAGTTTTTCCTCTCCACTGTCGCTACATGGATGCTCAGTATGAGGGATTGCTGCAAAGTCAACGCCAGTGACTGTCCACTGTCTCTACATGCTCATCCAGGAGGAGTGAATGCTGCAAGTCACTGACTGGATGCAATCTGCTGGGTTTCCTTAGACAGAAAAACTTTTTATCCAATTTGAATAAATAACTGAATCTGGCTGCACTGTTCAATGATTAGGACTAATTGGAATGTATGTACCTGACTTTTGTGAAGTGCCTTGAGACGACATGTGTTGTGAATTGGTGCTATATAAATAAACTGAATTGAATTGAATCGAATTGAAATTCCGTTTTTCAGGATTCAACTAAATAAATTTGATAGAACGCCTTTGTGACAGGCTGCTAGCTTCTTCAGACCTCATTTGAAACAGTTTCTTTGCTAAGTTCTCAATACTTTTTGAGTTCATCTTAGAACACCTGTCACATACAAGATCATTAACATTGACGCATTTTAACCCTTTTTTCTGCCCTCTGAAGGTCACAGTTGTTGCATTTTGAGAGGACGTGTTATTTCTAATCAAGCCGATAGAATAACCAGGCAGTGGGGGTGAATTCCTCTTTGATTGGCTTAAGGAGGATCTAATTTCAATGGGCATCTTTTATCGGGCTGGATTAGGCTCAGACGAAACCCAGACCCTGAGCGACACTTGGACCAGGTTCACAAACCGACCAAAAGATCTGACGAAGCACCTCCACACATTTTACTGCTGTTCACACACATCCACACTGGTCTTTATTATTTTTCCCCACGTCACTCTTGTCCTTATTACAGGTTCTTGTATAAGTCAGTCCTTACAGCATTCATTCATCCCCTGGGTTTCCCCACATAGCTGTGAAAACATGCATGTCAGCAGGATTACAAACTAACTTGATGCTGGAAATCACTCATATGGGAATGTTTAAATCCAGACTCAGTTATGATGTCGTCACTCAGGTCAATAAGGAGCGTCTGTACCTTCCCCTGAAGCTGGGTCCAGGAAAGGTCAACATGTCCTCCTTAGGGATGCTGCTTATTCTGGAGACGGACTTCGGGCTGAAAGTGTCGTATGACTGGAACACTCTCCTCCTTCTGACTTTACCCCGAGATCTTTACAACACTTCCTGTGGCCTCTGCCAGGGCATGCCCTTATCCCCACCCACCCTAACCACCACAGACTGGGGCATGACCTGGGCGGAGAGGGACACTTTCTGCCAGGTGGGCTGTGGTGAATCCTGTCCACGCTGTGGGCTCGGAGACAAGAGCATGCTGAACACTGCTCCTCTCATGGTGGCCGACTCCAGCATGGACAATGACAAAGAAGACGAGCCAAATGGAGTCGCCACTGGCATACGCTTCCACGTTGGATACGGACTCTACGTCTTTGTGGAGCCCGAGGCCGTGAGGCTGTGTGGGCTGATTGTTGACCGTGGGGGTGTGTTTGCACGCTGTCACAGCAAGGTGGTGCCAGCGTTCTTTTATCAGAGCTGCTTGCAGGACACTTGTTTGGATCATGGAGCTCAGGATACGATCTGTAACTGGTTACAGATCTACGCCAGCACCTGTCAGACCCAGGGAGTGCCTGTAACCGGCTGGAGGAGTGACACGCCGTGTGGTGAGTCTTCCCATCTGCTTTTCAGCCCAAAAGTAGAATATACAGTGCTGTGAAAAAGTATGTGCTCCCTTACAGATTTCTTCTGTTTTTGCTATGTTGCCACACTAAAATGTTTCAGATCATCAAATAATTTTGTATGTCAGACAAAGATAACCTGAGTAAATACAAAAAGCAGTTAACATATTTCAGGTATTAAAGGGGAAAAAAATCTATCCAAAACAACCTGGTTCTATGTGGAAAAGTAATTAACGCCTAACGCTAAAAACTGGTTGTTCTACTCTTTGCAGCAAGAACAGCCATTCGCTGTTTATGATAACTGGTAATAAGTTTTTCATCACCGTGGAGGAATTTTGGCCCACTCTGCTTTGCAGAATTGTTTGAATTCAGCGATGTTTGAAGATTTTTTAGCACGAGTGGCCACAGAATGTTTTCCCAGAAGTTCTGGAGATCATCAAGATGTTCTTTGGTAAATCTGTGACGGGCCTTTGTGTTATTTGAGGTCAGTAGTGGTTCTGGTCTTAGAACTCTTTCATGGAGGCCCTTTCTTCCCAATTTTTCTTTCTGATTATTGAATCATGACCTCTGACTTTAACTAAGGCAGCGAGGCCTCCTGAGCTTTAGATGTTGTTCTGAGTTCTTCTGTGACCTCCTGGATGAGCCACTAATAAGCTCTTTTTGGTCGACCAGCCACTCCTGGGAAGGTTCTCCACTGATCCATGTTTCTCCATGTGTGGGTAGTGGTTCTCTCTGTGGTTCTCTGCAGTCCAAAGCTTTAGACATGGCTTTGTAATCCTTTTGAGACTAAAAAATGCCAGTGATTTGTTTCTCATATGTTCTTGATGTGTTGCTTTTTGTGATGTTTATGTCTACTTCACGTTGTCAGACAGGTTCTACGGTATATGAGTGATTTCTTGATTCTACAGGTAAGACAATAATCAAGCCTGGGTGTGACTGTTGAAATTAAACTGGTGAAAGAGGGGCGATGTCTTTTTCACACAGAGCCAGATTGGTTTGAACATTTGGTTTTTTTCTGAATAAAGTCAATTTGTCATCTACTCTTGTTATTATAGTTTTTGGATGACCTGAAACACATTGACAGAAAATAATAAATAATTTTGTGCCCATGGTTAGATATTCATACAAACTTTTTAAAACACTGATGCTGGTGGGCTGGTGTCCTGATGGTGCCAACACACCTGACCTAGTGGGTTAAAGCAGACACCTGCAGAACTTGATGACATGCTGGGGAGGGGATTTAACCCTTTGAATCCTTCTAAAACATGTAGAGCACTGAAGCCTGAGGATCAAGATGCAATACCACCCCAAAAATCGATGTTTACAGACGTGATGCTCATATATGTATATAAGTCTTTGACTGTGGGAGGAAGCCGGAGTACCCAGAGAGAACCCACGCATGCACAGGGAGAACATGCAAACTCCATGCAGAAAGACCCCTTGGCTGGGAGTCGAACCCAGGACCTTCTTTCTGCAAGGCAACAGTGCTACCAAGTACGACACCATACCTAAATGTGTCGTTAATTTATTAAAATAGAGAACAAATATATGGATCAAATGTATTTTTACATATATACATGCCCACTACCGGTCAAATGTTTTAGAACAACTTTCTCATTCACTGGTTCTTTTTATGTTCGTGACTATTTCCACTGTACGTAGATTCTCACTGAAGGCATCAACACAGTGAATGAACACATCTGGAATTATGTAGCAAGCAAAAAAATTGTAAAAGAACTTTAACTATGTTTTATATTTTAGATTCCTTAAAGTAGCCGCCCTTTGCTGTGATAACTGAAATATTAACCTTTGACCTTCTCTCAATGAACCTCTGGGAAGTTCTTTCAAGACTCTTTGGAAAACTATTTCAGGTGATCACCTCATGAAGATCATGGAGAGAACGTTAAGAGAGCAAAGCAGTGATCAGAGCAAAGGGAGGCTGTTTTGTAATAATCTAAAATATAAAAATGTTTATAGAGTTATTTGACACTTTTTGTTTACCATATAATTCCATGTGTGCTCACTCATAGTTTTGTTGCCTTTGGTGAGAATCTGCAATTTAAATAAATAAAGTGACCCATTAAGTGAGAAAGTGTATCTAAAACTTTTGACCGGTAGTGTACACATGTGTATATATACTGGAAATATAAATATACTGAATTATTTTCTCAATAAACATATACATTTTATGTACAAAAATTCTTGATTTTATTGTTTATTGAATCATTTCATGATTGTGAAGCTCAGCAGATCATGAAGTTATTTTACCTGTCAAAGGAACTGGGCGGGACTAATACTGCTACAGTCGGTTTAATTGGTCTAAAGGGACTTTCTGCGCAGGTTTAACCAATCAGATGTCAGGATCTACTCTCTAACTTACTAGGATTATTTAAAAAGTTCTTACCAAAAAAAAAGAAATATTTGTATATAATAGTAACAATTCTTAATTAAGAAATTTCACATATATTTATCTAACTATGCATTTTGTAAATTAATAAAAATAGATACATTTATTTATTTGTGGTTATCTATTTTAGTGATTTAATTTTACCCTAATTATAACATATGTAAATTATTATTTTATGAATTATTTATTTTGACACCCGATATTTCTTTTGTTCATTTGTGTGTTGTTAAAAACAAATATTCATCTTTTAGAGTTCTGCTGCTACTGCACATTAATGTTTTACCATTTTGCTTTTGTATGCATGAAGCAAATTAGACATAATATGCAGATTAGTGATATTAATAACTTACAATACAAATGTGACTCTATTGATGCTGTTGCATGTTGCAGAGATTAGGTTCTATCATCAACATTTAACCCTACATTCAGAAAAAAGGACAAAACAAAATATTTCCCATAAATTCAAAAAGTTTCCACGGTTTTACTAAACTGTACTGAGTTTGCAGAATAATCTGTTCACTTCTGCCAACCTTTCTGTTCCCAGTCCAGAGCTGTCCTCCAAACAGCCATTTCTCCAGCTGCATGACGGTGTGCCCACCTCAGTGCGCCCCGGCCCGCGGTCAGAGGGACTGCAACCAGGACTGCGTGGAGGGCTGCCAGTGCGACCTGGGCTATGTGCTCAATGGCAAGAGCTGCATCCTGTCCCAAAACTGTGGCTGCTACACTGATGGAAAATACTACGAGGTCAGCGGTCGCTCCAAAACTGTGGGAAAGCTCTAAACTCGTCCTGCTTTCTTCATGTTTTCCTTCCAAGAAGGTGTTTTAAAGTGGTTCTAATCAACAGTTGTCTGGACTTTCTGAATGTCTATAAAGTTTTTCTTTGGACTTTGGCTGCTTGTCCCTCAACTTTCAGCCCAGTCTTTGAACCTGAAAATGGCAGCATAGTGTGCAGTTTATGTTTAAACATATGAAAACTGAGAAAGTGGAGGAAACCTAAAAAACAGTTTGCAGCAGATATACACTATGTGTACATCAGGTCTTGATGATGAAAAAAATCCAGCCTGACCCAGAACCTGAACCTGAACCAAAACCTGAGAGGTTCATTCATTCGGTCAATCTCTAACTTCAAGCCCAGCCAATAACTCACAGGCAATCACCTTGTTTGTCTTTGTCTGTCAAACTGGGTCATCCCTGGTACAGAAAGTTAACTTGTTCCGCTTTTTAGTTAGTAAAACTTAGAAGCATTAATTAAAAACTAATTATTTAAGAAGGGTGTAATTACTTTTTCACATGGTACCAGGCAGGTTAAGATTATTGTTTTCCCTGTAATAAATTAAATCATAATTTGAAAACTGTTTTTAGTTTATACTCAGGTTAATTTTGTCTAATAGTCAAACAACAAAATAGTTAATGATTTAAATGTGACAAAAAACAGAACAAATTTGTTATCGAGCTAAATACTTTTTTCAGCATGGTATGCAATTTTGTTAGCAAAAAATATTTTAAATAAAAATTCACAAATTTGGATGTGACGCAAAAAGTTTTAAAGACTAGAAATAAAATATGGCATCAAAAACTACTGTAAGCTATATTTGATATTAAGATTGTTTTGACGATCTGAAACGTTTAAGCTACATACCTTTTCACTGCACAGCATAAAGAAATATCTCAATATATTTAATGTAATGAAGCTCATTATCTATTATAATACATTTTAACATCTGAACTGTTTCCCCTTCAGCCCAAACAGCTGTTCTGGAACAGTGACTGCACCAAACGCTGCCAGTGCATCGGACGAAACCTGGTCCAGTGCGACCCGAGGCGCTGTAAGGCGGAGGAAGAGTGCACTCTGCGATTCGGGGTCCGAGGCTGCTTTGCACGGCGCTCTCAGCACTGTGTGGCATCAGGTGGGGGAGTCTTCAGGACGTTTGACGGGGCATCACTGCGTCTCCCGGCCTCCTGCTCCTTCGTTCTGTCCACAAACTGCCGCAAGCTGCCTGACCTCTCCTTCCAGCTCATCGCTAACTTTGACAAATGGAGCACGCCCAACCTCACCACCATCTCTCATGTCTACCTGTACATAAACGAGGAGAATATACTCATCTCTGGCAGCACTGTCAAGGTACAAAACACATTATCCAGGCTATCCAATGCCTCAGAGTTCCACATTTGTTCCAGCAGTCTGTCCGGTTTCAGAGGTTACATGAACAGAAAAAGGGTTAATGGTGAATGTGGGGACCAGAAAAAGTAATCAGAGTCAAACTGATGTCTATGTGACCCTGGATGCCTGCACAGGAAGCAACTTCATAGCAGTCAGAGGGTAACCCGAGTTTTTGGGAGAACCACCTGGGCTCTCCGTCTAGACACCCCACATGTCACATGTAATGTGGCATCTTAACCATGAATAGGATCGCAGAAGCACACTATCACTAAGACAACAAAGGGCTGTTAGCTGAAAACTCAGTCGATGAGCACCTGAAGAAGGATGCATCTTTCAGGACCTCACGGTGTCACAGTTTCCTTCGATTCCTAAAGTCATGACTTTCAGATACCAGTCTGCTAGAGACAGCTTCTAGATTGGATAACCTTCAGATAACCAACAGAACTACTAATGAAGACCACTTTAACACGTTACAAGAAAGTCTGCTGCTGAGGACTTAAGCAAAGTGCTGTTTTTAAATACTGGTTAAACCCAAAATACACAGAACCATCAACCTGAACCTTATGGGCTCTAAAGGTTTCATTGAATAATAGAACCATGTTGATTCTATTTTTATTCGTTTTGAGAAAGATGGGTGCAATCACACCATTTTCTAGTCACTTTTAGTTTTTTCTGTTGCTTTGTGTTGGTTCTGTTCCATCTACTCTCTGAGAAACCCTTTAACACACTGAAGCAGATCCAGGACTAATCTCCATTTCCTCCTTTGTTGTCCAATTTACCAATTACCTCTCGTTGAACGGCCTGTTAGAGGTTCTGGCTTCTGTCCATGCCATTCATCTCTAAGTGCTCTCACAGAGGCAGATAGAGAGTGTCTGGTAGCTTTAAATCCCAGTGTGCTTTAGTCCTGCTTGATCTAGGTGAGCCATTACCCACAACAGTGGCCTGAGAACGGTGTTGGCATTATCTGAAATGTTGTGAGATTATATTTACTAGGAGTCATCACAGCATCATCTCAGATTGTCATAATTCAATCAGTGACACGTTTTATATTAATTAAGTACATATAGACACCACCAAACCATTGATCCTCATCAGTGGTGACGAAGGTATTAAATACAAACTCAAACGGAGCTGGATTGTACTGATTGGACTGTAATAGAAAATCAGGAATGAGACAGATGGAAAAACTCTGATACTCATGAGAACATCTTCAAATAACAGCTCTCAGGTAAAAACAGTTTGGTCTGAGGACATCATTTACATCCCATGATCTTTGCCATTGTGCTTATTAAAAACAGATTTAAAGCAATGCTGTCAACCTACTGAATGGATTCATTACAGTAACCACAGCACTGTGGAAAAAGTATTTGGCCAATTACAAAACACTCTTAATTAAAAGATGCATTATTGTGAATCAACCCCAGTTTTTGGAAAACTGAGTTCAATTTCAACAGCCAGGCTTTACTGCCAGACCAGTAGGATCAAGACATCATGTAAATAGAACCTGTCTTACAACATGAAGTAGGTTAGAGCATCTGGTTGGCCATCACTTCTGATAAAAAAACAATAAATAGATCATAAATTAAAACAGTAAATAGCCTGCACTTGTATCGCGCTTTATCAATTCCAAGGACCCCAAAAAGCTTTACACTGCAATCAGTCACCCACACATTCACACACTGACAGTGGTGGGCCACACTGTAGCTACAGCTGTCCAGGGGCAGACTGACAGAAGTGAGGCTGCCATACAATCAGGAAGCGGATCGAGGGTTCGAACCGGCAACCCACCAGTTACAGGTAACCCCTACCACTGCCACCACTGTCGCCCCATTAATTAACAGTAAATGTACCTCACATTCTTGCTAACATAAATTAAATATCTCAAAGGGTAATTGTAAATACAAATAACATAGCATTACATAATACTTCATTTATGAGACACTTTAAGTTTTCATCCACACAGGGTTGAAGGAGTAAAAATAGGTTTTCAATGGAGATTTAAAATCTGCCATTGAAGGTAGGCTGCCGGATCTGAAGTGGAGTTCCAAAGGTTTAGAACCTGGAGCAGCAAAGGCTCTATCACCCTGTCCAAGAACATCTGGTCCGCTGATCTAAGTGATCTAAGATGGTCTGACAGGTAAGATGGGGCACAACCATAAGGAGACTTAAAAACATACACAATGACTTTAAAATGAACTAGAAGTCAGTGAAGAGAGACTAAAACTGGGTTATGTGTTCTCACCTGTTTGTGCCAGTTAAAAATTGAGCCGCTGCATTCTGAACCAGTTTTACTCGTTCAATAGATTTGAAACAACTGTTCATTACAATAATCCAGCGGAGAGTTAATAAAAGCATGAGTAGCTGTTTTAAGATTTCATTTAGATAGAAAGGACTTGAATTTGATAGTTGTTTGTACTAAATTAAACTAGAAAGTACTACAGCATTAAACCTGACTCAAGTTTAGCATGGGATCCATTTTTACGGCTGAGTTTGTAAAGGTGTTTTATTTTCATAGGGTGCCAGTGCTGGGAGACGAGTACATGGGGTCCGGCTGCAGTTGGGTCTAAAAAAACATGTATACATTTGTTAAGTGCTATCGAACTCCTAAGAAAAAAGCCAAGGACACAAAACAAAACAAATGTTATGGTGTTTTCATTTACCTGGAAGTCTGAATTCACGTCTGTGAATGACGTTTCCACCAGCCTAACCCTGTTACCATCAGGATTTGTTTATTGTTCTGTCAAGTTGCTCAGAATCTCTCTTCTCATAATCCACAAACTCAAAATCCTATGTGGTCACCATACATCTACAGCCAGCAATGGCTGCAGTCATAAACTGTTTGTTTGAGGGCCTAAGATTAATAATAGCTTTAAAAGGCAACTTAAAATCAAATCTGAAACATACAAGTAGAACTGAGACCTCAAAATCTAACTGAATATAAACTCTGGTTTTTGTAGTAGATTTACTAGTTTTATTCCTTTTAGGAACACCAGAAAACAGAGCATTGCAGGAATCTATTCTGTATGTTATAAAAGCATCCATTAAAGTCCCTGCATTGGACCAAGAAACGGTCGAACTCTGGCAATGTTCATCAGACGATGTTCTTGTGCCTTTAACTGAAAGTTCAAATTTCTTCTTAGGTCAATGGTACACCAGTGTCAGTCCCATTTCTAACTGGCCTGATGACGCGTCTTTCCACATCTGAAGGCTTCATTGTCATCGACACACCGCAGGACATTCAGGTGCGGTACAACCGCTTCAACACTCTCAGCATCACAATGGGCCAGAGACTTCAGAACAAGGTGTGTGGCCTGTGTGGAAACTTCAACGGAGACCCCAATGATGACTACATCACCTCCAGGGGTAAACCAGCTGTCAATGCCCTGGAGCTGGCCCAGAGCTGGAAGACCAACGGCATGCAGAACAGGTAAGAGTCACAGATACGCTTACGAATGTTTCTGAAACACTTAAAATCACAAGATTGTCCCAACAATTTGTGAAGCCTTCTGCAAATACCTTCACTCCACCCCCAGTTTAGTGGTACAAGTGACTTTAATCACCATCAGATATGTTTTTGTGTACCAGTTGTGACGAGACACAGTACGTGGCTTTAGCCCAGTCCTGCGACAACACCGCTGTCCTGGCACTGCAGGGCGAAGACGCCTGTCAGAAGCTGACCCAGCTGAAGGGCTTCTTCCAGCCGTGCCACGGCCTGCTGGATCCTCAGCCCTTCTACCAGTCCTGCTACCTGGACGGCTGCTACAACCACCGCAAGGCTCAGGTCTGTGGTTCGCTGGCAGCCTACGCCGAGGCCTGCCGCTCCTTAGGTACCCTCACCACAAAGTGGATCACCCAGGAGAACTGCTGTAAGAGCACCGTCAGACAGCTCCTTCTGTCAAAGTGGCAGTTTTTAAGCTTATAGTTGACATGCTACCTGGTTTCACCACGTCTTCGGGTCACAACCTCAAACTTCTTTGTCTTTTTATGATTTTATGTAACAGACCAACAAAGAGTAGTACACCAGTGTGAAGTGGAAGGAAAATAATGCATGATTTACATGGAAGAGCATTATCAGAGAAGCAACCAAGAAGTCCATGGTAACTGTGGAGGAGCTGCAGAAATCCCCAGCTCAGGTGGGAGAATGTGTCGACAGGACAACTATTAGTGGTGCACTCCACAAATCTGTCCTTTATGTGAGAAGAAGAAAGCCATCATTGAAAGACAGACACAAGAAGTCCTGCTTGCAATTCGACGCAAACCATGTAGGAGACATAGCAAGCATGTGGAAAAAGGTGGTCTGATCAGAGGAGACCAAAAATGCACTACATGTGTTTGGAAATGAACACTGACGCTCAAAGTCCAGACCTAAATCCAACTGAGAATCTGTGGCAAGACTTCAAAACTGATGTCCATTGATGTTCTCCATCCAGTCTGGCTGAATGTGACCTGCTTTGCAAAGAATACAGAAACATTTCAGTCTGTAGATGTTCAAAGCTAATAAAGACAAACCCCAAAAGACCAGCAGCTGGACCTGCAGCCAGAGGTGCTTCTACAAAGTACTGACTCAGGGGTCTGCAGAAAAATGCACTCCCCACTGTTCAGATTTTTATTTGTAAAATGTTGAAAACGATGTTTTTATTTTTCTTCTACATCACAGGTATGCACTGCTCTGTGCTGGTCTCTGACATAAAATCCCAATAAAATATATTCAAGTTATTGGAACGGGGCAAAATGTGAAAAAGGTTGAGGAGTGTGAATACTTTTAGAGAGCACTGTAGATTGATTTCTTATGTTTCTGTTCATCAGTGTGTTGTGAAACTTTGTGAGTGTGACAGCTAACATTGTGTGTGGACCTATCTTTAGCAGAATGGATTTATGACCCCTGCGCAGGAGAGATCTGCACAAACTTCACATGTGAGCTTGAAAACGGAGGCGACCTGTGCGGCTGTCCTGAGTTACCCACCAACCCTGCAGGTGAAGCTTTCACTGTTTTAGGTCTTTAAATCTCAGCCTTACTTACAAAAATATGTTCGTTATTTAAATGCGTCTGTGCCAAGCAGGTGATGATGACATCATCCAAGCAGAAGTGAACTGTAAGCATGCTCAGATGGAGGTTTCCATCTCCAAGTGCAAGCTCTTCCAGCTCGGCTTCGAACGTGAAGACGTGAGGATCAACGACGAGCGCTGCGCCGGCATCGAGGGAGAAGATTTCATCTCCTTCCACATCAACAACACTAAAGGACACTGCGGCTCCATCGTACAGGTCCATTTATACGCATTAAACTGCTCTGTTCATCAGGAGTCTGTGCAAAATTGAAAACTAAAAGTATTTATTTTTACCCTGCAGTCTAACGGCACACACATCATGTATAAGAACACCGTTTGGATAGAGAGCGTGAACAACACCGGCAATGTCATCACCAGAGACAAGACCATCAACGTGGAGTTTTCCTGCGCGTACGAGCTGGACCTGAAGATCTCTCTGGAGACCGTCCTAAAGCCCATGCTCAGGTCTGACCCAGGGATCAGCTGTAGGACTTCCATACAAACATACAATAATAAGCTCCCATGGTAAAAATGTAAAAACATCCTTAAAATGAAATCATCGTTTTTTGCAGCTGCATAATCTCGGTCTGAAAAATTCAGAAAGTTCCAACCGTTAATTTAAGAACATGTATTAAGTGGGAAATACATTCGACAATATGGAATAATTTTCTGCAAAAACACCAGAGTCACATTCATTGTCACTAGAGTTTTCAAGATTAACGATATTTTGATATAACTGATACAAAAAGTCAACTAATGGAAGCCTGATGCTAGCTATGCCAACACTACAAGCTGGCGCTATGACACTGATGTTTGAGAGCAACTTAAAAGGACAGTGAAGCTCCTCTATCTGCAACAGTGAAGTAATGAACCTCCCGGACTACATAAGCTGACTCTATCTGTTTAAATGTTAGCTTCACGGACGACCCAATGACGGGGTTCTGTCGCTCACCTGTCGAGATGCGCATCCCAGTTGCGAAGATCAGAACCAACGATCCGTTCTAATCGTGCAGTGATTACTCCGTCCTTCTGCGGTACACAACAAATTAGGTAAATGTTAATCAGCTGACGGCTCAGTCGCCCCCCCACCCCCGCTCCTCCCTCCATTACTCCTAGTTTATTTGAACAGCCATTGGAGCCTAATGTGGTTAATAACCCAGGTTGGAGGTGTATGGGGGTTGTTGGGGACTGGGTTCTGGGCCGGGCCAGGACCGCCCGGGTCTGGGCCTGTCTGCCTGGCTCTGCCCCAGGAGGGAAGGAGACCACCTCCTGGGTCCGGGGGCTGGTTGCCCCTAGGGGCTGCCGGCGCCCGGACCTTGGAGTATAGAGTATGCATGGGGAGTGTGAGTGAGTGTAGGACCTCCATTGTTGTTTGTCTTTACGTTGGGAGCGAGTGATTTTATGTGTGTGGATGAGGGTGGGAGTGGGTGACTGTGACTGTGAGTGCCTGTTTTTTTTTTTGTGACAGGTTGGGTCTTGGACTGCTCCCTCCCCTGGATCAGCTTAGGGCCCCCCATATTATGGGGGGCCTATTCCCCCCCGCCACCCTGCCTGCCGGTGGTTGGAGTCTCTGCCCGCTGGTGTACTTGTGGTTCTCGGTGTCCGGGGCTGGATGCTTTGGTGTGTGCTGGCTCACTCCTGGTGGCTGCCTGCCGGGGCCTGGACCCCTGGGCTCTGTCGGGCCTCTGTCTTGGGGGTGGCGTGTCCCGGGGTCTTGGGTCTCTGGGTCCATGGCTGGATCTGATCAGGCATGGACGGCTGCCGGTGGGGCCTGTGGGCTCGTCGCTGCGGTTCCCTGGGGCTTCTGCACTGTCGCTGCTAGGTGGCTCCCGTGGGACTCTCCACTGCTCTTCTCTGGGAGGGTTGCGGTAGTCCCGGCGGTGGTTCTCCTGGGGTTCCTGTGCTTTTGGGGGCCTTTTGATGTCTGACCACGGGGCAGGTCGGTGGGTCCTCACACTCGCTATTGCATATTTCTGTGGAGAAACCTTGTATGCAAAGCGCATCCACACAGGTGTTGATAGATACACAGATGATCTATATTGGGCTGCACTTCTCAATAAGTACATTTTACATTCATAAATACCGTGTGTTATTTTGTGTATAAGCAAGCAGGGTGTAATCTTTTATTCTATTCATCCTTCTTTCTCTCCTCCACTCTCTCCTCCTTTTTCCCCTTCTTCCCTTTTGCCCCATCTCTCTCTTTGTCAAGCTTCTGTTTTCCTTTTCATTTCAGTCTCCGTGTCCGTAACAACTGAAATATTCCCAAAGAAGTTTATAATAAAGTTTCTTTTATAAATATCAAGCAGAGCCTTAAAGCAATAGCTGTGATGCTCCGCTTGTGAAAGTAAATCTGTTGGGCAATTTCTTGGCACTCAGACTACAATTCTGAGCTACTCTGCTGGACAGGACACGGTAAAAAAAAAAAATAATAACAACCCAGGTTATGGAGGAGCCCGACTGAAGCTGACAATTACAGCAAAATAAAGTAGGAACCTGTAGCAACCTATCCTGCTGCTGTAGTTGGTCACTCAAAATATTCAGCAGAATTACCAGGAAGACAGAAATTGTACAGGGCTGCTGGTGAATACATTCGCATGGACCGGAACCTCGTTTACACTGTACAAAATATGCTTGTATGCGCCAGATCCACGTTTGCTTTGAAACTATTTATTTTGGTATAGAAGGATCCTTTACTTGTCCCTCGGTAGTAACATTTTATTGTATCAACAGCAAATTGACAGGCAAATGGAAGCACACAGTGGCACACTATGGATAAGTTATTATAATAAAATAAAATAATGGCACAACTGAATCAAAGGTTCACACTTCCATAAAGGTTATTAATACATGATGAGTATACAAGTGATTATCTTTTCTGTTAAGTGACACCTAAACTATATATTTTTCTAAAAGAGGACTAAATTGTCCCCTTCTTATTAGTTTTACCCCAGTTAAGGAAATAAAAAATTTTTTTCTAACTTATTATATACTAGTGTATCAACTTTTAAGTTGTGTTACAGCACGATAAAGGAGCAGAGGTCAAGAAAATTACGGTAACAACAAGAAAAACATTAAAACACTAATAGCAAAATTTCAGCATCTCATTAAAAAATGGAAAATTTAAACAAATTAAAACATAAGACATTATAGAAATGATCCATTAAAGGATCTTTGGCTTTTATGGGAAAGTGGGTCATGTTTTCAGTCCTGATTAAAAGAAGCCAACAGTTTCTGCACATCTCAGGTTTCCAGAGCTGAGGAGCATAGAAACAACATGGTGCCTCCCCTAGTTTAGGTGACTCTCTGATGACCTGAGGGGTCTGGTGGCGCATACCTGACTAGCGGTTCTGAAATTTATTTAGACAGTGAAGTGAATTAAGAACTGGTTGTGTTATGATCCGTTTATTGACGACCAATAAAGACACCATTGCAATAATCTACTAAACATAAAAGCATGGAGCAGTTTTTCTATGTTTTGATAGAAAACCCCTTTATTCTGGCAGTGTTGTAAAAAGTTTTAGTAGGTTAATTTGGACTTTATGACTTTATGTTATTGTTAAAATAACATAAATATCTGAGTCCATAATGACACCTGTGTTTCTTCCAGCTCTATGGTTTTTAGCCTCATTGGGTCTAGTTGAGTTCTGATTTCTAATATAGCTCCTTCTGACCTGTTTTTGAGGGACATCAAAAAAACAACTTATGTTTTTTCTGCACTGAGTTGGAGGAATTTATGATTTACCCACTTACAGATATTATACACTCTTACTGACTGTAAAGGACTGTGCTCATGTAGTGGCACAAAAATATAAAACTGTTTGTCATCAGCATACGTATATGCTGTAATGTTTGTGGAGGCTCAGGTGACATGACCAAGATAGATTGTCAGAGGTGGAACCATTTGCACTTTGTCTGACTCTGAAGTTTTTTATTGAAGAAATCTGCACAGTCCTTGTAGGACTTGTTTGATAAGAGTGCAGGAGTCCAGGTGAAGGGTTCAGAAGGTAGTCAACTCGTCCATATCTTCACTCAGAGCAAAGTTTTTACATCTGGAACTGTGAGAAAAATGGCTGGATGTGGGACAAAGTTTGTCTTCCACCACACACAGTGAGGAGGATGGTAAAGAAGGTAAAAACATCTCCATGGCAACCATTTATTTCAAGGCTTTTGTTCACATCTTTATCCGGGCTGATCCAACTGTATTATCATTTCAGGATAAAACAACTGATGCTTTCTGTTCTTTTCTCCAGTGTGATCAATCTCACCCTGCCGACTCAGGAGGGAAACTTCATCACCAAGATGGCTCTGTACAAGAACTCCTCGTACCGCCACCCGTACAGGGAGGGGGAGGTGGTGCTCAGCACTCGGGACATCCTGTTTGTGGGCGTCTTTGTGGAGGGGGCGGATGTAAACCAGCTCATACTCATCGTGAACATGTGCTGGGCCACACCGTCACGCTACAGCAGCGACAGACTCCGTTATATCATCATAGAGAGGGGGTATGCCTTTTAAGTCCTGGAACCAACACATACTGGTTCTGGTTATTAATAACAGTTGGTGTTAAATATGTGATCAGTTCAGTTGAAGCTGCTTCACTTGACAGATTAGAGGACAAAACAGGTTCAACCATAATTTTGTTTTATGGTCATTATTGATGCGTTATGTTATGTTTAGTCCTTAAAATCTTGTCTAAACAATGTCTCTATCAAAATACACCTGAATGTAGGTGGACGTTATGATTTAAAATTGCTTTTTGTGTAAAAATTGTGTAAAAAGTATTTGCCCCCTTACAGATTTTTTCTATATTTACTTTTTGTAATATTAAAATATTTAAGTTTTAATCGCAGACAAAGATAATCTGAGTAAATAAAAAAACAGATTTCAAATGCTTATTTCCTTTTATTAGGGAAAAAAATCTATCCAAACTAACCTTGTCCTGTGGGAAAAGTAAATTACCCCCTAAACCTAACAAACAACCTTGGCAGCAGCAGAAGGTGTTTGTGATTACTGGTAATAAGTCTTTTCATCGCTGTGGAGGAATTCTGACCCACTCTGCTTTGCATAATTGTTTTAATTCAGTCACATTGGAGGGTTTCCCAGCATGAACAGCCTGTTTAAGGTCATACCACAGCATCTTGATCAGTTTTAAAACTTTGTCTTGGCCAATCAAAGCCTTCAGTTTTTGAGCTGTTCAGAAGTCCAGGTCCTGAAGCAGCAAAGGAGCCTCAGGCTGTCACACGACCACCGTGTGATGTCCTTATTCTGAAATCCTGTGTTAGTTGATGGGCCTTTGTTTTCATCTTGGTCAGCAATGGTTCTGGTCTTGGAACTCTTCAGTGGAGGCCATTTTTGCCTGGTCTGCCTTTCTTATTGTTGAATCATGACCTTAACTGAGGCAGTGAGGCCTGCAGAGCTTTCCATGATCTGGATTCTACTGTGATTTCCTGGATGAGTCGTTGATGAGCTCTTGGAGTAATTTTGGTAGGTCGGTCGCTCCTGGGAAGGTTCTCTACTGTTCCATGTTTTCTCCATGTGAGGGTAATGGTTCTCGCTGTGGTTCTCTAGAGCTTAGCAGTGGTTGGTAACCCTTTCCAGACTGATAGATGTCAGTGAGTTTGTTTCTCATCTATTCTTGAATTTCTTTAGATTGGGACATGATGGTTTGAGATCCTTTAGCCTACTTCATGTTGTCAGACAAGTTCTATTTAACTGATTTCTTGTTTCAGCAGGTCTGGCATCAGTCTAGTGTGGCTAGATAAACTGAACTAGCTTTTGTGGTAAATCACAGTTAATTCGTGATTTGAGAAGGGGACAGTTACTTTTCCATATAGAACCAGGTGTGTTTGGAGCTCTTTTTGTCGTCCCCACCAAGATGACGCAAATATTACATAGTACTATTTCCAAAAGCAAAGAAACTGTACCTAAAAATGGAAAAATAGCTAATGCTAGGCTGTACCATCCACCCTCTAGGTGCCCAAACACAAAGGACAACACCATCGGGATGGCGGAGAACGGTGTGTCCCTCACCTGCCGCTTCCACGTCACCGTCTTCAAGTTCATCGGAGACTACGATGAGGTCCACCTGCACTGTGATGTTTCGCTGTGTGATTCAGACACAAACGCCTGCAAAGTGGTGAGACAACCGAGAAACTGTTCAGCTGACCTGAAAAGTGATAAAACGTTTTCCAGCTTGAAGTTAAAGTGTGTGTCCTTCGTGTCCAGAACTGTCCACACAGGAGGAGAATGTACTCAGAAGACAGTGACCATAAGGAGCACATACTGACAGTGGGACCCATCAGAAGGAGAGGTTAGAAAGCCATCTTTAGATTCATACTATCATCAGTCATTTTAATCAGAATTACTATCACAAACCGGGCTGCACGGTGGCGCAGTTGGTAGCACTGTTGCCTTGCAGCAAGAAGGTCCTGGGTTCAATTCCCAGCCGGGGGTCTTTCTGCATGGAGTTTGCATGTTCTCCCCGTGCATGCGTGAGTTCTCACCGGGTACTCCGGCTTCCTCCCACAGTCCAAAGACATGCCTGTTAGGTTAATTGGTCACTCTAAATTGCCCTTAGGTGTGTGAATGAGTGTGTGCATGGTTGTTTGTGTGTTGCCCTGCGATGGACTGGCGACCTGTCCAGGGTGCACCCCGCCTCTCGCCCATAGACTGCTGGAGACAGGCACCAGCTCCCCCGCGACCCACTATGGAATAAGCGGTAGAAAATGACTGACTGACTTTCACAAACCTGTGATCAAAACTGTGGAGGAAAAAATAATGATGTTTGACAAAAAAACGACGGAACAAAACATGGGCTTTTCCTTCACGCTACCTAAAGAGTCAGCACAGTATTCCAAACATTGGAATTTGGGATTTTATTGGATATAGCGAGAGCAGGGATGTACCGGAAATATTCAGTACAGCCCTTTAGGGTCGGTTCACGAGCACCAAACAGATACAGCGTTGTTTTAAAGCTGAACACATGCAGAATGCACAGTTACGGTTCGTTGAGCAACTTTAAACAGCAGCTCCAAAACGAATGGGATGGATTCCCAGTTATCACTGAAGTCTGTTTAAGGAAAGTTCAGGTTTCTCATGTAGCTACAGTGATGATAGGGAAAGAGAGAAGGACCGAACCAATATACTATGATCAATCATTTTAGTGATTGATCATGATATATGTATATATATTATGGTCGATATTGTCAGAGAATAAGAGGAAGAAATACACTGAACATTAGGGATTGGCTCCTGAAACTCTTCCAAATGTCTCCAATTACCAATAAACAGCAGGGTTCAGGGAATACAGCAAAAAGAGGCTATTAAAATAAAATACCAAAATAAAATCCTGGGAAAACACAACACTGTTGCACAAATGACTGTTTCAAAATGTAAAATGACATTGAACAGAAACACTCGGCTCATAACTACAACTTCTTCTTCAGAGTCAGACTGGTGCGAGGAAGACAACGGCGGCTGTGAGCAAATCTGCACCAGTAAGGGCACTGGGCCCATCTGCAGCTGTGTGACCGGAATGCTTCAACCTGATGGGAAGAGCTGCCGCAGTAAGAACCGCAGCAGGACACACGTTTTCACACACTGTATGCACAAAAGGTTCAATATTCCAGCGCTGCTGTGAAAATCCGCTTCAATCTGTGCATTTATCAAACATTTTCTTTCAGTGAATCTGATTTTAAATGTTTTCCTGAGAATCGATTTCTTTAGTTCACTTAGAAATATCTACCAGGCTTCCAGCGCCATCACTGCTCACATTAGCTAAGAGCATTTATTAGAACATTTATTTGATTTTCTTCTAGAGCCTCATTATTTGGCGTTTTTGAGGGGCACCATAAAGGGATAGTTTAATCTTTTGAAAGTGAGCTTCTATGAAGTAGTTGTCAGTAGTCAGTACCTTACCTACATTAGACAAAAGTTTAATTGAAAAAGATATTCTTATACACACATGAAACAACTCAAACTAGCGAAAATTTTAACATTGCTCAACTTGTTTTCTCTTGAGTTTCTGGCTCTTTCACGTGTCCTCTTGTGTCCTGTAGAAAAATGCAGTTCATCTTTGATGTTGTGATGACTCAGTTTTACTGTTTTATGGTTGATTTGAAATCTGCTGTTACAGCGCTTGGCTCAGACCGGTATGAAAGTTTCGAGTTTGAGTTGGTTTAAATTACTGAGATCAGCTCTTTCTAAGGCTCCAGGTTAATTCAGTTCGATAAAACCGTTGTCTGCTGCAGGTAATGTCACACTACTGATGACTCACTTGAACATCTGAACTGTTCCTTTTAAACAAATCCCTCACAGATATCAGTGTTTCTGGACAGGTTGTTGTCAGTGTTGTAATCGACACCTGTGAGTCGGTGAGCAGGGCACAGAGTTCCCACGGTCAGGGAGCAGGTTTCCAGCAGCTACAGTTTGAAGAGCACATCCTGCGGGAAATCTTCCCAGCAACACATATAAAAATTTGCTGCACATTTAAACATTCAATTCAGTTCAATTCGGTTTTATTTATTTAGCACCAATTCACAACACGTGTCGTCTCAAGGCACTTCACAAAGTCAATTCAATCGAATCATCCAGATTCCCAGTCAGGTTCGTATGTTCTAATTAATCCTAACTATCAAACAGTCAGATTCAGTTATTTATTCAAATTGGATAAAAAGTTTTTCTATCTAAGGAAACCCAGCAGATTGCATCCAGTCAGTGACTTGCAGCATTCACTCCTCCTGGATGAGCATGTAGAGACAGTGGACAGTCACTGGCGTTGACTTTGCAGCAATCCCTCATACTGAGCATGCATGTAGCGACAGTGGAGAGGAAAAACTCCCTTTTAACAGGAAGAAACCTCCAGCAGAACCAGAACCAGGCTCAGTGTGAGCAGTCATCTGCCACGACCGGGTTTGAGACTTTATAATCAGCTCTACAAACACAAATTAATATGGATGTGAATGCAGTAAATGTAGCAAATAAGGCAAAAAATAAACAAACAGCATAGTGTTGTCTGAATACATACCATCACCTTTTTGTGACATACAGCAGGATCTGAAATTATGAATACATTATAAATGATTATAAAAAAAAAGTTCAATCATTTCCCTAATAAAAATAGTAAAACTCTGATCAAATGTAGATTCATTATTTACAAGGTGATATATTTAAATTCTTTTTTCTGTTCATTTTGATTGTTCTGGCTTAAAGCTAACGTAAAGCCAAAACTGTTTCTCAGAACATTTAAACACTATTATCTGAAGAATATGAATATCTTCATATGCATATACAGCATGCGTCTTTAGAAATGGCCTCTTGTGGCTTACCGTCCTTGAGGTTGTTAGCTACTGTCAGCTGTTCAGTCAGCAGTCTTCTAGCTCTAAGCTATAATCATCGGGGTTAACAGACATAAACACGTAAATATATTACTTTGTGTGGACTAAATCAACATAACATACACTTTTTGATCTGAATCGCTGAAATAAATGAACTTTTCAATTGTACTCTAATTTATTGAGATGTACACTTATCGTACTTGTTTTTGATGTGGTTATGCAACAACTGTTCACCAGTTGTTTAAAATACTTTTTTGAATTTGCATTTTAGGATTTGTATTTAAGGGTTTTTATCTCCAGATAATAAATATCGGCCTGTTTCACTCATAGAACAGAGATAAATAGATAGAAGCGGCAATACTTAAACTTAAGCTATGGTGGAGGTCTGCATATGTGTTAAAAACATATAAATATGTAGATTCTTATTGCATAATATGGGCAAAATTTAAAACATGAAACTATAAAGAATAAGGAATATGTTTGTTTTTGTTTTTGCAGCCCTGAGCTCATCTTGTAAGGTTGCCCCTGCTCCTCCTCTGCTGAGCGCCAGCGCGGTCATCTCCATCATCCTGACCCACTTTAACTCTTTTATCCTCTCCTAACACCTAAACGAAGCAACCAAATAACAAACATGAAACACAGAAAAGACTTGAAGACTAGACAGAAATTTGAAAACGTATAAATGTTTGAATGCATATGTGAATTTAGCTCTTGAATGTCTTTGTAGAAAACTGTGTTGAGCTTCATTTTTAGCCCTTCTGTTATTTAGATACATCAGGATCTCTAATTTAAAGCTACTGCGTATAGTTTTTTATGTTTTTATAAAGTTTTCAAATGTGTCTAATTGTTTTCTTTTTAATGGAAATATTATTGTTAATAATAATGACCACCAGATGGCGCCAAAGAAACTCGAAAATGAAACGTTTGAGGTGGATTAAACTACAAGTCAGGGAGAGATTGTGATTAAACTATTACAAAGTACATTTCTGGGTGAACTTAGACATGATTGGAGAGTTTGACAGTCAGAACTGAAACATTAAATCACACATGAGGCTGAAACTGGTCCAATGAATGTTACTTCTGGCACATCATTCAAGGAGCTGAAACATCATTAAACTGAGTCACAGAAGAGTAATTTGATGTTTTCTTGGAACATGTTTTTCAGTTTATAATTTTTTACATTGTTTCTCATTCCATCAGCTAATTTGTGATAATCTTCTAGCAGTTTCTCCAACCTGAGGTTCTGCTGAACGATAGGACACATCATGGTGATCTCATCACCACATTGTTCATTAAGATCTGTTCTCTCAGTGTACGAAACCATAGGTAGCCATCTGTTGCTTAAGGGTAATTAATTTGTGCACACATATTCACACCCAGAAGTCATCTGTTTGAGAACTAGCTACAGGTTGTTGTTTGGATGCAAGTTAAGTTGGACTCATTCCAACCTATCATAAAACCACAAAGATCACCTCCCAGCAGCAACAGAAACTGAAGCTATTTGATGTTTAAGTGTCCTGAAACTCCTCTGGTGTTGTGTTTACTTCTGTCTCCCATGTTACTCTAACCCCAGAAAACAAATCATCTTAATTCGTGCTAAGGGGCCCAAATGTCCCAAGAACATATAACCCTCACCATGACACCACCGCCACCAGCCTGAACCTTTGCTATTAGGTAGCATAGATCCAAAGTTTCATGTTAATTACTCCAAATTCTGACCTGACCATCTGAGTGCTGCAGCTGAAACTGAGACTCACCGGGCCAGGCAGCGTTTCTTCAACCTGTTCTGGTCCAGTTCTGGTGAGTCTGTGTGATTTGTAGCCTCAGTTTCCTGTTCTTGGCTGACAGGGCCAGGTGTGGTCTTCTGCTGCTGGACCACATCTGCTTCAATCTTCCAGGTGTTCAGACATCATTCAGAGATGGTATTCTGCATATGTTGGTTATAAAGACTAGCTAACTGAGCTACTGCTGCTATGCTATCACCTCGAACCAGAGTTCCCATTCTCCTCTGACATCAACCAGGCAGCTTCATCCACACAGCTGCAACTCCAGAGGTTTTCTCTCTTTTCTCTGTAAATCTGACAGATGCATTTGGGTGAAAATCCCAGGTTCTGAAATACTCATTCAGAGTAACTTAAATCTCCTTTTTTCCTCATTTCGATGTTCAGTTTAAACTTCAACAAGCGAATGTACATTAATGTTTTTAACTGAGAGAACAGTAATGTTTGGTTGCTCATGTAATTTTAATTTCAAAAACAACAAAAATACTTAAACCAGAGCCCAGTTGAGTTGAGTTACGTTGTTCAGTCCTCTGAACCAACAAACCTGTAGTCTATTAAAGGAATGATGAAGATGAGCAACCTGAGCAACATGTTAGTCTGCCACCTCATTTACTGAGGCTTAGAGTTAATATTTTCACTTTCTGAAACAGGAAATTAGGAAGCAGTGGATTTCACTTAAAACTATTTAGCAATACTCAAAATTACAAGTTAGTCCAACTCCAGCCTAAACTAGCAATGACCAGTTTCAAATCATGCTGTGATTATAAAAACACTTAAAGAGCCACTTGTGGCGCCAGAGACCCCTGGCGTGTGGTTGATTGTACCGGAGGAAAACATTCAGTGAAAATCTTTCATAATGGAAAAACAGAGTGAATCAGACATGGAGTTTATGAGTGAAATATTTATGTGTGAGAAAAGCAACTTGTGGAAATAATATTCTCATAATTTTAGCAGACATATAATAGAACCCAGAATATCTTTTGGATGTAAGAAACATCTTTAGCTGTGCTTTTATTCTACTTCATTATGATGACTTTTAGCCTCTCTCCACAGGAACGGTGTCGTTTCCCATGAAGGATTGTCATTTGATACTAAGGCTTTGTGACAAAGGGAAAGTCTCACAATCATTCGCTTTCTGTTTGTCTCCTGCTCACCTTACAAACCTCCACTAATCTCACTGAGCAGGGATGAAAGTTTAATTCAGTCGCATCCGAAGTTCTTGACTAGGTGAGCCATTCTGTTGCCTTGTGTGTACAAATGTACAGTCCTCCTCAGTCTGTTCAAATCTTATTTTAAATGTTTGAAAAATGACCAACAGAAACATCTTTCCTTAAATAAATGTTCTGAAAATCAGTACGAGTGACATTTATTCGATGCATCCAGGCATGTCTGACCCCCACGCCTGTCGCAGGATCATACACCACCTGAGGAAGCACATGAGAAACAGACTCAGTCATCAGTAATTAAAGGCTTAATTTTCAGAGTCCGCTCCAATGATGTCGTTTCAAACATGCTAAACAGGCCTAGCGTCTGCCATGCGCTAATGTTTTGGTAACTTGTCTCCAGGATACTGTTACCAGGCAATAAATCAATAAAAAGTAAATAGTGCCTGTACCTTCACACCTTCTGAACTCCCTCTGTTACTTTATCAAAGCAAAATTAGGCAGAGTTTCACCACAATCTGGCAGACAGTGAAGAATATGAGGAGTTGAGTTTCCTGCTGTCTGTCAGCGATCAGTGACATCTCAGAGGAGCTGGATGGGAAGGAAAGTGATGATTAAAGAAACATAAGACAGCGAGATAAACTGAGACGCTCATCATCAATGAAAACTTGGAGAAGAATGAAGAGAAGCACTAACAAGCAAACTAACAGTTATATCAGATGTTTCTGACCATCTGAGAACATTTGCTGCAACTTTACGCTGACAGACTGACACAAACCCCTGATAACAGATCAGAACCTGTGGAGGCTCTGACCTCCACCAGGTCTTCTTACAGAGCAAATAATGGCTTTTACTACCTTACATAAGCTCTCTGACCCAAAGACTACGCTATTTACAGTGAACATAAACCTGTACTCCCAACGTTCCCACCAACACCAACCAGTCCACATGGCTGACACACAAACCTTGTTTTAAATCCAGCCACGTTGGTGCGTCAGAAACAGTCTGTTTAAGGTGAGGTAAAACCACCCTTACAATTGGATTTCCAGACTTTGACTAGGCCACTGCAACAGTGGATCGCCTGGTGGCTTTGGATCATTGTGCTGCTGTATAACCCAGGTATTCTTGAGCACAATGTTAATGGTCGGATATTCTCCTGCAGGATTTAGTGCTTTAGAGCAGAATTCATGGTTTCAGTGGTTAGTCGTCCAGGTCCGGAAGCAGCAAGCAGCCACGGACCAGCACACTACCACCACCATGTTTGACTGTAGGTATGAGGTTCTGTTTCTGAATTGCTTTTAATTTGCTCCCATGGAGGCCCAGTCTCTCTTCCTTATTGTTGAATCATGACCTCTGACCTTAACTGAGGCCCACTGGACCTACTGGATGAGATGTTGATGCTCTTGTTTATTAATTCTTTGCAACCCCTTCCAGACTGATAGATGTCAGTGAGTTTGTTTCTCATCTGTTTTTGAATTTCTTTAGATCAGAGCAGGATGTGTTTCTTATTGAGATCTTTCAGCCTACTTCATCTTGTCAGGCAGGTTCTATTAATGGGATTTCTTGTTTCTGCAGGCTAAATGAAAATATCATTTTAAAACAGCTTTTTGCACATACTCAGATAATAACATTTGTTGAATGATTTGAAACATTTAAGGTGCATTAATAAATCGATAAAAGAAGAAAAGTATAACGGGGTAAATACTTTCCCGCAGATATCAGATTAACCTGAATCTCCAACTTGTTGCTTAAACTCAGATGAGTCCTTGGTTTAAAGGTTAACTGCTGGATAATTAATGATAGTTTTATCTTTTCTCGTTTATGATGCCAATTAAAGGATGCTGTCAGACAGAGAAAAGCTAGAGTAATGGCAGCCTGCTAGAGATACATGCATAGAAGAGCATGTATGGGAGAAATTATTGAGTACGTCAGTAACTCAGTGACCGTAATATTAAAGCTTACCTGCGTATAACAGAGTTCTGTTCTGAACTGCTGCATTATAGCTTAAAACACATATATGGAAATTACAGCCGCCTTTAGGGTTTAGTGGCTTTCTTCCAGAAGACTCTTCCAGAAACTTGTAGGAGGGTTATATTGTTCTGCAGGAATGACAGAAATGTGCAACTGAAAGATGAGCTCATTGTCTAAAAATGTGCCAGTTGTTTCCATCTGGAGAAATCCTCTCTGAGGCGTGAATTTAAAGAACACAAGCAGTGTGACATAAGAGTCTAAGTTTGGAGGAAGGTGTACTTCGGGGGAAATAATGTAACTCGTGCATCACTAATGTTGTTTTTTAGAAAGACAGCGTTTCTCTAAAACATCCTCACAGTTGGTGAAATAATGGAGGTTTATCTGACTGCAGGTGAAGAACGATCATCCCTCTTCCTTGCATGATGAAACCCTGCAGAAAGCCCAGATTTGCAGGTCAATGGACTCATTTCCCTCCCATATTGAGCCTGCTGTGTTTCTATGGTTACACTGGTGTGTGCATTATTATGGATGTGTGTAGGTTCCTGGATACCTTTTCCTGCTCCTTCTAAATAAAAGATGTAGTTTGTCTGCTTTTTTGCTTCTTTCAGGCTCTGAAAGGTAAATGTTATCTTAACTAAATGGGGTTTTGATATTTTCAGTGATTATTCAACTAAGCTGTTTTTGCATTCAGCATTTCTCTCTGCAAACAGTCCATACCTTGTTAACAGAAGCAAGAAAAGAAGTTTCTACATTTTCTTACTTTTCCATAATACACAACCTTTGTACCATCCACAGGTCATGCTTTGGGTGGCAGAAAAATGAGGAAAATTTGAGAAAAAGCAGCTAAAGTCCAAAGAAAACCCCATAAAGGGTTGATAGAAAGCCCAGAGAATTATTGATCAAGACCGCTTCAATTACAGGTAATAATGGGTGGTTTAAAACTATTGCACGATACTGTAGAGTACATTGGTGAGTCTGTGCTCTTTGTAAAAGCCGCTGAGTTATTATAAAGTTTAAGGAGAAGGATGCCATGAGGACACAGGAAGGAATTCCCCGGGTCAGGCTCACTCCGAGCTGCAGGATCACTTTAAATTTGGGTGTGCTGGGAGGGAGCTCTCAGTCCAGCTTTGTATGATGATGAACACGCAGCTGCACCCTTTAAGCTGTGTGATAATTAGTTTTTATGATGATAATTACACTCTGGTTACGTAAGGTGACATTAGGAGCTGATTATTAATAGCTGTTCACTCACAGTGTGCAGGAGTCTGCATGCTGCTCATTGGGTTTATTCATCGTTCTGTGATCAGTTTACTGTTTTACCCTTAACACATTTAATTTAGCAAAGCTGTTCAGAACAAGTAATTGAGGCATTTTTCTACCTAAAATATTACGCTAAAAAAGTAAAGAAACTGTTAGAAACTCAGTAAAAAATATGTTGCCTTTAAATTTAAATAAAAGCTTTAAAGACTAGAGCTGACTACTTTGTTCCACCTTTGAACACTGAATCCCAGCACAAAGGTCAAGGTGTTCAAACCCTGACTGGGTCTGCTGGTACAGTAGAAACGGCAATAAAACTGCTAATTGCTCATTCATACTCTTCTTCCCGCCTGTGATGCATTACAGTGGAGAAGCATCGTTTAATAACTCATAGCATTCTTTTGCAGTGCTACTTAGTTTTCATAACTCTTACAGAGCAAAATCAGGATTAAAACTCTGATAAAATGCAAAAACTCTGAACATTCAAACTGTTACTTTCAGCATAAAATTTCAGTTTTTCCTTCAGCAGTACCAAGGAAACTGAATTAAAAACCTCTTACAGGCTTTAGGTCTGTTAGACGATAAACAGAGGCGGTGCAGGAAATAAAGGAAGAGCTGAAAAACCTTAGAAATTAACGGCCACTGACGACATGAGATTACCCCCAAAAGTAGAAAAACAGCTCTAGCCAAATAAGCTCTTCCTTGTCCTGGTAGTTGAAAGAAAAACCAACCTAAATTAATCTGAACCTTCCACAAGCAGCAGCAAAAGGCTGAATCTAAACTAAATTATGTCTGTTAATGTATAAGATAGAGTTAGCACTGTAGCACAGCTTGTCGCTGCATTAGGTTAGGATAATAGCAGTTTAAAAGGTCGGCTACTTTACTATCTGTTTATAGGGAGTTCTGAATTCAAAAGGGGTTCTACCTGGATGGTCGCAAGGCATACCTAATAAAGTGGCCATATAGTGTGTTTACTTTAAAGATAATTCTCAGCACATCCCACAGGTTGGGCTAAATTCATTCTCTGTGACCTGATAATCCAGCAATTAGGCGTCTCTAAAAAGAAAAAAGTGGTGTTGCAACAGCAGAGCCTCAGGAATGTTGCAAAGCTACCAAGTTTAATTCCTGTAAGCTTTCTGCTGCTCACTCAGAGCTCCTGTTGGGCTCGCTGGCAAATATGAGGTGAGCGGTGCTCCCTGCACTGACAAGGTTTTTCCATGGAGAAGTAGTTAGATGCCAGAATGATGGCATGTCTCAGTGTTTAAAAAAACCCTCGGAAAACTATCGTTTGACATGCGTCTTTCTGTCGTTGTAAATAAAACTATTTTCCTTCTTTGATGCTGCTTATGCAGTGACTCAGTTTATCTTTTCGTTTCAACAAGATGCAGACTGACCTACCCTGCAGGCTGAGCCACAAATGCTATCAACAGTTTTATTTTCACCCTCACTTACGTAACTGAGGACTCTTTGACTTTGTCTCCAGTTTCAAAGTTATCTCACCCCTGCCAACAAGATTAAAAGTGCCTGGAGTAGGTTGAAGGACATTTAAACAGCTTCAGGTTTGATATCTAGTGTCTTATCAGAGTCAGAACAGGGTCAAATCAGAGCCAAGGTCTGCTGCTGATAGTTTGGGAATCGATCGCTCAGAACAAGCAGCTTTATTTAGTGTCAGCTGCAGCACAAACAGCAAGCATTGGATGTAATAAGTCTGCAGAAATACCTTCAGTTCTGTCTGCTTTTTGCTCAAAGCATTGCAGCAGTCTCCCTCACATGGTTCCTCAGTTCAGCTGCTCCTCAAGCTGCTTCAGTTCTAACTTTCAGATTTCACAGGATTCATATTTATTTAGTTGGAATACTAAAATAATTATACTTTAGTTAAGGATTACAAAAAAACAACCATAACTGGTAATCAGGGTTAACTAATTTATTAATCCCAAACCTGTATGAATAATTCTGACCCTGTTTGGATTAAAGAGAATCCACAATAATCTCACACATGTGAAATAAATCCTTATTTCCTAAAATCATTGCTTTTGTTTTATAACCATTTTGCATTGTGGGAAAATATATTTTTTTCAATAAATCATTAAAAACTCCAAAGTAAGAACTTATTCTTGACCAAACCGATTGTGTCAGAACTTCTGATCACAGATGCAATTAAAAAATGTTGGAACTTCTTTTATATCAAATGAAAACAGTGTATTTCAGGTTAACGGTCCTTCTGGTCTGCTACATATGAACTTCTCAGCAGTATTTTTCCATCATACCTTTAATGGAAACAACAGAAAGCAGCCCAGTATTCCCAGAATATCTAAACTAAAGCTTAAACTATCACGAAATATTCCACAAACGCACTATTTCCGAGAACACATGAAGGCATCACCCGTGGTTCTTGTGAGTGGGAGGGGACGTTCACGTCCGTCGGTAAAAACTCAAACGCGTACCGCGTCTGTCACACTTCACCACCTGAGTGCTGAGCGACACCTGAGACTAATACCGGACCAAAGAGCCATCATCGATTATCTCAGAACCGACAGAACCATGCCGTCTATGCGACACTCCTACACGGTGACGGTCCCGGTACCGGGACATCTCGCCGCTCTGCCGCTGGACGAGCCGGAGCTGCGGCGGAAGCAGCTGTCCCGGTCCATGCTGGTGTCCACGTTCATGGGTCTGATCATCAACCCGGCCAAGGTGAGTCCAGCCCCGGGTCACCTTCCCCGACAAATCCACCGGGGAGACTTTTTAAAGCTTTAAATGGGTTTTTCCTGGAGATTCGTTTCCTTTTGGATCATTCAAGTTGTTCTGTTCTGTAAATAATATCAGAAATTATTCCGTTTTATTGATTTAGTTTTATTTAAAGCAGTTTTTCCATAAGAATTTATTTTATTTAGCATCTAATAAATTTTTTTATTTAATTTTACTCTTTATTTGTGTGAAATTTTCCTGAAATTTGTAAACAATGGAAAACATGATCAGGTTTTAATATTTCTGCACAGATAAAACTAGAAGCAATCAGATGCAGCAATCAGGCATAGCATTATGACCACCATGGGCTACAGACTGCACTGTTTATTCTGACACCTTTGTGTCAGAACCAGCATTAACTTCTTCAGTAGTTTTAGCAGCAGGTCATCTGTAGGATCGGACAACATGGGCCAGCCGTTTAAAAGCATCTTTGAAGGATATGGACCACTGCAGACCAGGGTCACCTGACCAGACCTGCTGTGGTGTTTGGCCTTCACAGTTTGGTCTTTTGCTAAACTCACTCAAAATCTTCACGCTTGAATAATCAGTGTTATTCACATCACCTGTGGTCATAATGTTAAGCCTGACTGGTGTAGACTTTATACCACCAGAGGAAAGACAGTAAACCATCACAGCCAGTTTGAGATCATGCAAATCTGGTTTATGAATGGCTGCACAATAAATTCAATGGTTATAATATTTCTAGTGACATATGTTCATGTTCTGCATTGAGGGAAAACAGCCTTCCAAACCCACCTGGACTTATGTCAGAATATAATTTTGGGACTTTAATGCTCTGGGACTCCACAGAGCCACAGTCAGAACCATTATCTATAAATTCAGGAAACCTGGAACCGTGGACAACCTCCCCAGAAGTGGCCGACAGAGCAAAAGTACTCCAAGAGAGCATCAATGACTCACCCAGGAGGTCACAGAAGAACCCAGAACAACATCTAAAGCTCTGCAGGCCTCACTGCCTCAGTGAAGGTCAGAGTTCATGACTCATAAATAAAAAAAATGGCCTCCATGGCTGCAAGTTAAAAGCAATTCAGAAAAGCGACATCCTACCTACAGTCAAATATGGTGGTGGTAGTATGATGGTCTGGGGCTGTTTTGCCGCTTCAGGACTCAGATGAATTGCAGTAATAAACAGAACCATGAAAGCTTTTTTTCCCTCACTAAATTAAATCATTAGAAATCATGATATCCTCTTGGATTTAGTCAGATTATCTTTGATAATAAAACTTATTTGATAATCTGAAACATTTAAATTTGATAAAACAGAAAGACAGAAGAAATTTGTAAAACCTTTTTTACAAAAAGTTGTGAGGATAGTATGATTAACGAGGAAAATGTTGGTTTATAAGAGCTCATACCACAATATTTAACAGTAAAATCTTAACTTCATATCCTCCTATTGTGGTGCAGGACCAGTTTGTTGGGAGAAACAACCATATGGGGAAGAAAATGTAAATCTGAATGCCACTTCCTGCAGTGGAGAAGTACAGTGTTGTTCTCGTGGAGAGCAGAGGGGGTGTTAGAAAAACAGCAGATACCTGCATCATGTGGTTGTTGTGTAACAGGAAGGAGAACTGCTGATAAGGAACATGTCCCTGGAAGAATACCTTATCGTGCATGCGGCGGGACAGTTGCTGGGACCAGGTTCTGCCCACAGTCAGCACATATTTGTGTACATGTGGGTTTGAGGTGTCGGACTCAGGTCAACGGCTTCCACGCTGCGGGGCGTCTGTTGTTACTAAGGAGCTTTTTACGTAACCAGAAACTCAGCCTTGACTGAAGAATCAGCAGCCGACATATTTGATAACGACTGAAATATCTGCAGAGGAATAACTCCATGATCCGTTCAGGGCTGCAGTCGGACTGAGGAGAAGTTAATTATCATCATATTATGCTTCAAAAATGAGTTGCAACAAATCTGCATTAAATGTGTATATCTCTCATCTCTAAACTTTACTTTATTCTTACAAATAAATACAGTTAAAATATAAAACATCATAATTTTATATCAAACATGCTCATATTTTAACTTTACCACCAACCCTTCCTAACCAATATGATTATTATATTAAATTACTGGAAACAAATCTGACTAAAAAGAGCAAAAGACCTAAAAACAACGAACTTCCTGATTAGAAATAAATGCAGGTTTGCTTTAAAAATATTGGCAAAAATGTCTGTCAATATTTTTTATAAAGCAAGAAGCTGCATCTGTTAGTTCGGGCTTTCTATAGTTTTACTGAAGCAGATTCCCAGGGAGTATTTCCCATTTATGAAATTAATATGAAAATCCATCATGGAAATCTGGAAACATTTTTTTCCACACTCTGTGTTTTTTTTCCATTCTTATCCAGATCTGAAAATTCCTTGAATTCCTTCGTTTTCCAGGCTGCGTAGGAACTGTGTTTCTCTGTGTTGACTAATGTAAACAGTTAAATTATAAAACATTTTGGTTCTGTCAGCTTCAGCGGTGATAGAGGTGTAGAAAATGTCCTCAAACATTGGACTGAGTCCTGATTCCAGAGTCCGTGTCCGTACCGTCAGTGCAGGCGAGGCCGTTGGCACCGTCTGTGTGGGTTCGCCGAGCCTCTGCGTCACATGTTGCATGGCTGCGGGGCATCATGCTTTTGCACATTATGTTCTGAGGCTCTTTAAAGTCCTGCCAACCAATGCACCTAAACGCATCACTTCCTCTGTTTTTGGACGGGCCTTTACAATCAGAACGCTCCTGCTGGGTGAGCCGAGTCCTGCTGATTTGGACCCACACCATATGTCTGCTTTCAAATGCTGCAGAGCAACAGTATCAGCAGTACTTCAGCTAAGAAGTGTCTAAAAGCAGCAGTATGCTATTAATAAGGCCACTTAAAGGTCATCTAGTAAAAATCTGAGCAAAGAGTAAGAAGTAGTGAGTAAAATAGGTGATTAATAGTAATAATGGGCTGCTTAATCACAGTTTATATGCGAACACATTTATGGATCAGTTCTTCACTGTGTTACTGTCTTGATGCTGTTATTTCCAGCTGTCAGCAGAGGTGTTGATCCGTTTCAGTGCTCAGTCAGCATATTATTCATTTACTATGTAACATATCTGATGACTGAGTCACATGTCCTGGTCCTGGTAACGCCCACAGAAACCTCATCACCATAAAACAATCATGCCTGGGTCTGCAGTGTCAGGACTAAGTCATTAAGGTGACTTCGTATGACGTCAGAGCTGCCCTGATCCAGAACCCGTCCCCTCCCACAGTGACACCGTCAGTCCAGTGAGGCTTGTTCACACATGAAGAATGCAGCAGTGCTGCTATCATATTCTAATTTCATCACATCAGACAAAAATAAAAATAAAGAGTGTATGCAAGACATTTTTTACATGATTGTTTCATTTATTCATCCAAACTAGGCTGGCTGAGTTCAGATCCGCTTTAATCCCAAGGCCTGACTACGTCCAGACCTGTAAAATCAGGATATCACTTAAAAAGAACTCGTCTGACAACATGAAGTAGACCCTGATTTTGTTTGCAGTTCAGTTTGACTCCCAACATAAACTGGAAAGTTTCTATTGAACTGCTGGATGCTCCTAATAGTTACTCAGCCTTTTAGTTCCAGTTTAATACAATTTTCCTCTTTAATGTTTTTGTTTCTGAACAGAGCAAAAGTCCTCAGGGCCTGGTGGGTTTACGGAACCTGGGCAACACGGTAAGCATCACCAGGTTAAACCACCAGTCCAGTCTGGATCCTTTGTAATCTTTGGGTGTTTTGCTCTCGTGTCGTTTCCAGTGTTTCATGAACTCCATCCTACAATGTCTGAGTAACACGTCAGAGCTGAGAGACTACTGCCTGAGGAACATCCACCACATAGAGCTGAACAAGAGAACCAACTTGGCTCTCATGGAAGGTGGGACCAGCCTCTGACCTACATCTCAGCTGGCTGATAACGAACATTTGCCACCTGTAACGTTCTTTATCACACTTAAGACAGTTTATAGGTCAGCTGTAGGTAGGATACTGTAAGGTTCATGTTTTTACACTCCTTCGTCTTTGTTCAGTTGTAAAATCTAATCTCTTCCGACTTTAGTCTGTGAAACCGACCCAAATAATTTATCAAGAAACAGCGTCTCACAGGTCAGTGTGTGCAAGAACAGTTTCTATTAAACTGCACCAGAGAGTTAAGAGATTTTAGTTTTTATTGCATCATTTTTACGATGTGATCTGACCTCAGTGGACATTTATCACCTTCCTGGCATGCTATGAAGCTGACTCCAGTGTCCTCACACGGCCTGGATTTGGGATGGGAATAATCGAGCATCACTCAACATCAGAGCCGGCCAGGACCACGAGAAGTCCCAGTGATGTGAAAAACATTCCCCCCCTCCCAGATTTCTTGTTTTCGCTCTTCTGTCTGCAACCTGAGGGCGTCGGATGCTCCGGTAACTGCCTGGAAAGCTGTAGCGTTTATAGCCTCTGGTTCCAGATACGTCAGCTTCATGCAGTCTTCATTCCCGCGCTGGCCTGCATGTTTGCCAAATTACGTCCAGATCAGACCCTCCATTAGGACCCCTCAACCCTTTTTCAATGATTGTTTAAGGATATAAGCTGTTTCTATAAAAAATGATTCCCAGAAGATGTCCTGGAAACATAAACATTAAGAAACATAAATGATCGAAAAATACATTTGCTGCTTTGATTTATGAACTTGTTTATTACTTGGACTCCAGCTTTTGTGTCAAATGTGTCGGATGTTCAATCAAAATTTATTCTGGTGTTCATGATAAATACATGAATGACTCTTCTCTAGTATTGATAGTTAGTTTTGAGAGGTGAAAGGTCATGACTTTAAAACCATCACTGTGCTGCGAAAAGCGCTGGACCTTTGTGGTTGTTGAAATGTTGGATCCTGCGGGTCTTTGCATGGGTCCCTCGTTTATTCTAGGTTCTTCCAGAATATTTCCAGGATGCAGGGATCTGGGAAGCTCGAAGGAAAGATTCCAAAGGTTTCATCTAAGCAGTTTTTGCATTGTAGCAGAGGATAGGATTGTGTTGGAATGGTTCATGTGGTTGAACTTACTGGTGTTTTTCTGTTCTGATGGTCTTAACATTTTTCTCACTTTCTGCCTTTTTCATTTCGGCATTAGAGTTTGCAAAGCTTACTCAGCGACTGTGGATATCTGCAAACAACGAGGCCGTCAGTCCTTCTGAATTCAGAAACCAGATCCAGAAATTTGCCCCAAAATTTGTTGGCTGCAAGTAAGTTTCTTTCTTTTTGATTCAAAGCCTTTAATTCCTGTTGAAAAGTTACCAGAGAGAATAAAATCGTCTCCGTCTGCAGCCAGCAGGATGCCCAGGAATTCCTACGCTTCCTATTGGATGGTCTCCACAACGAGGTGAACAGGGCAACGATCTGGCGAAAGGTGTCCGTCGAGGACATTGATCATCTCGCGTAAGTCAGCTCATCTTTTAAATAAATAATTTAGCTTCATTAAAAAAAATGCTCTTCTGCTAAATCTTATCGAGCAACAGTGTTAAAAATGCATGTGACTGATTAGAATAATTTGATTTGCAGAGATGATGAGAAAGCCAGGCGGATGTGGAACATGTACTTGGAGAGAGAGGACAGTAAGGTTGTGGGTAAGTCTTTTAAACCACAGTACAGCATCATAACTGCCTAACAGTAAATGTAAATGCAACTTTACAGTTAACACATGCGTGCTTCCAGACCTGTTTGTGGGGCAGCTGAAAAGCTCTCTGACCTGCACAGTTTGTGGCTTCCGCTCCACCGTGTTTGAGCCATTTTGGGATCTCTCCATACCTATTGCACAGGTGAGAAGAAAAACAACCAGTCAGTTTACCTGAAATAAACCCAATTACTATTTAAAAAGCTACTATTATGGAAAATACATTCATACATACGGCTTCAGTCCTCTCTGTGGGTGCAGTTAAGCTCTCAGAAAGCAAAACAATTGAATAAAAAATGTATAAATTCTGGGTTTTATTCCAAGATTGGAATACATTTGTTTTTCTGAGTGGATGTTATCTGTTGCTGTATAGAAGAACTCTGGTGGAGTGACTCTGAAAGACTGCTTGAAGCTCTTCACAAGAGAAGATGTGCTTGATGGAGAAGAAAGACCGGTAATAGACCTCAAATAACCGCAAGCACCTTTGAATTGTCTCTCTTCAGACATTTCCTGCTTTGATTAGAGTCTACAGACAGAATCTCACTGCATGCACTGTGTTTGTTTCTTTCTCAGACGTGCAACAAATGCAAAGCCAGAAGAAAATGCACAAAGAGGTTCATCATCCAGAGGTTCCCTCAGGTTCTTGTTCTTCGTATCCTTTTTGCAGTCACTGTTGCAGCATGCTGATGCATTTGTGTCATGCTAATCCTCCCACTAATGTACAGGCATACACCAACACCAGGTAAGCAGGATGCAAAATTTAAACAGCACAGAAAGCAATAGAGCCTCGGTAAAATTGGCCTTTTTCTGTTTCTAGAAATCTGTGTATTAAAGGTTTGCCTAAAAACCTGAAATTAAGTAAAAAACCTTCAAGCTTTTTTAAAGTGTTCAAATTGAATCACCCAAACCTGTTTGCATGTGCACAGGAGGTGCAAACACAACAGAAAATGTCCCAATTTGCTAATAAAAATTGTAGATAGCTGATGTGGAAAACAGTCATCCTATCTGATGGGATTTAATTAAAAGAAATGATCATGGCAGCTGCTGGATCCTTGCTTCGGGCAGTCATTTAAAAATGTGATTCATGGTTATATCATGACATGAAACAGACAATTTGGCCAGAAAACCAGGTGTTTTTTAGCAGTTAAACTGTTGTTTGTTTGGAAGTAAAACGTTTTTTATTAACTGTCCAGAAGCCCTGGCCCCGCACTGGGCCCTAGAACCTTTAGATGTGCCTCTACAGAACTTCATAGGAAGCTCACATAGACCCATGTGAGGACCCCTGTATTAAAGTAAAATGCAGAGCTGCACCAGTCAATCAGACAGTTTTCCCTGATTCATCGATCGGCTGGTCCTATGCAGAATAAAATCTAATGCATCAAAACTAAGATGTCCCACCATTTTATGGCCTGGAAACCCATCAATCAGCAGCTTGTTCTCTGATGCTCTTTTTGGTGTTTAATAAAAAAATCAGATGAAGATTAAAGACAGATGCTTTGATGCTTACATGTAGTTAACCTTAGACTTTCTGTTGGTCTCAGAACTTCCACCTCTATCAGATAACTTGAATCACAAATTTCTCTTCAGTACGTTATGGTTTTAATGGTCAGACCTCAAAGAAAACTGGAATTCGGCCAGAAAAAGCCAGGTTGGTGCATCTCCAGGAAAATGCCAAACGTAAAATAAGACCCCTGTAACTGTTGATTGTAGGCAGCAGTCTAATAAATGTGGAGTATATGCAGTGTATATCTGTCCTTTTGAGGCAGTTTTTGGGCCTTGACCCTGTCTTGCCCCTCAGACCTGAAGCGTTTCTCAGACACGAAAATCCGTGCGAGCAAACTTTCCACCTATGTCGACTTTCCTCTCAAAGATCTGGACCTGCGAGAGTTTTCTGCGGTGAGCGGCGGTGAGTATCTGCAGAAGAAATGAAGACGATTAGGGTTTAGAGAAAATGATCGATGGTTGACTGAGCACTGTGTTGTCTCTTCCTGCAGAGCATCCTGTGTACAACCTGTACGCCGTGTCCAACCACACTGGAAACACCCTAGGAGGCCATTACACAGCGTACTGCAGGAACCCGGTGCTGGGGGAGTGGTACACCTACAATGACTCCAGGTATCAAATCTCACGTCATCAGGTTACTTTCACATATCATCTTATCAGATGGGCGGCAAGGATGTGCAGCCTGATCACGCAGTCTGCGCCTGCTGTTGGATGACATTGTTGCTGTAAAACTCTGCAGCAGCTTAAGTTTTACGACCAAATAAAGGTCATCTGTGTGTTTACAGCCCTTTGGATTTGTCTGTGTGTTTAACAACCTAACATGCTCAGGTTAACAAGAGTCCTGCATGTTGTCTGCAGGGTGAGCCCCATGTCCTCCAGCCAGGTGCGCAGCAGCAATGCCTACGTCCTCTTCTACGAGCTGGCCAACTCCTCACATGGCAAGTACCAGACGTGTCGGCTGTAGACGCTGAAAAGGAGAAATGAGCTGGACTCAACTGAGCCTAAACACATGGACGCTGCCTGCAGAGAGAGAGCGAGAGCGAGAGCTCCCTCTAGTGGAGGAGAAACTGCCATTACAAACTGTGAAGATGGAGCCCAGAGCCCCACCGATATCTTGGATGGAGCTCCAAGAACAGCTGGAAAAAATAAATCCAGCTTCTGGAAAAACTTCTTAAAAGGGTCAAAACTGAAGAAAAAGTTGTTTTACAGCCACTTTCGTACCCCCTCCTGTCACTTCCACTTTCAATATTTATAATTTATTTTGAAGGACATCATTTACAAGACATCATTTATTCTATTTAATTTATTTTATTAGAAGTTCTTGTTTGTATCACTTAAAACTGACTCGAGTGATGGTGGAGTCTTTTTAAATGGAAACAATAATATTTTTGTACAGTATTTATGGACAGCAGAGTTAATTTAATGCAGCTGTAGAAGAAGCATCATCCTTCCTGCAGGTGTGATGTTGCTGACTTTACATACAGTCTGTAAATGAATAAAATTCATCACTAAGTGACTCGGTGTGATGTGCGAAATATTAATTATAATCAGATTTCACGTGTGAAGGATTTATTAACTGGTTTTAGGTTGTGATGCAAATCAATGACATAAATGTTACAACTTGCTTTAAATCAATTTTATTCACACAGTTTAGCACAGATTTACAATAAATGTTATCTAAAGGCCCTTCACAAGACACTTATTTCCAGTTACACAAATCAGGTCAGAAAAGTTTATCCTGATTCTGCTGCGTTATTTACTCAGACTGGATCATTTGTGTTTTTGAGTCACCAGCCGCTAACTTGAAATGAAGTCGTCCCACTGTCCAGCTGTCTAAAAGCTGGACAGTGGGACAATGTTTGACTAAGAAATAACCTGGTATGTTACTGGGCATTTACATCCGGGCAGTGTGGACAAATCGGACCACATCATGCAGTGTTTACATATAAAAAGAAGCAGCACACATGTCCTCTCCTGCTGCCCTGTTCTCTGTCTCACTCAGTGGACCACCAAAGGAGGATCTTGTGTTTGCATCTGTGTGAAAAACAGCAACAAATGATGGTTAAATAATTAATTAAATATTAAATAAATAAAGAAGAAGAAGCTGGCTTGGAGCTGTGACTCAGTTCCCATTGTTTGGGCCAGTCAGTAGATTTGGTTCATTCATGAACAGCACAGCTCTCTAACCCCCAGTCGGTCGTGGCAGATGGCTGCTCACACTGAGCCTGGTTCTGGTTCTGCTGGAGGTTTCTTCCTGTTAAAAGGGAGTTTTTCCTCTCCACTGTCGCTACATGCATGCTCAGTATGAGGGATTGCTGCAAAGTCAACGCCAGTGACTGTCCACTGTCTCTACATGCTCATCCAGGAGGAGTGAATGCTGCAAGTCACTGACTCGATGCAATCTGCTGGGTTTCCTTAGATAGAAAAACTTTTTATCCAATTTGAATAAATAACTGAATCTGGCTGCACTGTTCAATGATTAAGATTAATTGGAATGTATGAACCTGACTTTTGTGAAGTGCCTTGAGACGACATGTGTTGTGAATTGGAGCTATATACATAAACTGAATTGAATTGAATTATAGTAGTGATGTGTTCAGTACTTTATAACATTTAACTGTGTAAGATGTGTCTTTAATATTGGCAGTTAGCAGCTATCATGATAAAAGTTCCTTCAGCAAGGAGTCTCTGCCGCTACTTTATCGGGTGTCAAGGCTGTGAAAAGCTCAGGTAAAGGAAAAATCTGCATCAGTTGCACAAAACGCTTGTTCCACTGGAGAAATTAAAATCCCTGAATGGCCTGACTGCTTGTGAATATCCTAACACAGAGCCCAAATCTTTGTGAAATTATAAACCGCCAGGTGTTTCTTTTTTTGATCCAGTCTTTTTTTCCAATATCTATCCCGTTTTCAGTTGTTTTGTTTATTTTCTTTAGAAAAATGACCCCAAGCTACGGTGCTAACATGAAAGAAATACGAGGAGGAGTTGAGATTACAGAGTTGTTTTGGTCTTTCAGAAAAAATTATCATGGTAGGTTCAAAGTGTCATTAAACAAAATTTCATTAAACAAAATCCCCATTTGTTGAGAAATGAAATTTGACAATTTAACCAATCAAATATATTTTAAATGGATCATTTGATTTTACAAATAACTTATTTTACAAAAGCTTCTTCCTGCCCTCTGATGTGATCACGTAGGAACCGTTTCTTTTTGCATCTTGGCCTTTCAGACAAACCAAGTTCTGGGTCAGGGTTCAGGGTAAGGTTGGGGTTGCAAATGGTAAATCTTACACTGTGTGTCCAAATGAAACATCATTTGGATGGTGTTTGCCTTAGATTATGTTGGTGTACTTCAGCAGACCGTAGACACCACCACCTGAAAAATACATGACATAGTTTTTATTATTGATGAGTTTGATAAAGTGTGAAGTCCAGTTCATGCCAGAAGAAATAACTTTTAATTTTCCAGTGCTTCATGTTACCTTTTTTGGGATAAATGTGACGACAGACAGCATTTAATATATTATATATCTTGGTGTATTATAAGGAAGTGTCAAGGTGTGGGGTTGGATAGGACCGAAATGCAGACAAACCTCCGGGAGCAGCATTGTGTGAGGTAATTCCTTCTTCTTTAATTACAACAAATAGAAAAACTTACATTTCCAGCCACAACAGACCAGAAGACATCAAGGGACTTCCCAGGGATGAGACATGAGGAACCAGTGAGGAATTGTGTAAACAACCAGCTTATAAACATAGGGAGAAGGAGTGTGGACCAATGAGAGAGGAAGGCAGGCAATCCGATGGAAGTGGTAACAGGTGAGGAACTGAGGGAATGTGTCTAATTACAGAAAGCAGAGAGATACACAATTTGAGGGACAGAGCAAGGGAACCTGAACTAAATGATAAAACCTGGCATAAACCAATATGAAGGAAACAGAACAACATAGAGAAACACCTGATTAAATGTAAACAAATAACAAACCAAAAGTCCACATCGTGACAGGAAGAAGCTACTTTAGAAGGAAACTGAAGTTTAGGTGAGGGTATTGCTTGATTCCAGTAGGGTTAGCTTGTCGCTCAGTGACCAGGCTAGCTGTTCTGAGCAAACAAGCTCATAATTCACTGTAGCTTTTTGCATTCAACTACAGCAGCAACATATTTCCTAATAGAACTTGGCCCGTATTTTTGAGACTGATTTCATAGATTCAGACACACAAATATGCAGAATAAATACTTGATTTCTGCAGCTGTCTCCAGTGTTTATGCATGAGGCAGACATATTGGGTTTTTAAGACCAGGGAACTATGATTTTTGTCAGTTGTGATTCAGTTTTTTTTCCTGCAGCCTAACTACTTATTTTCTTCCCTGAAGTTATTAGAGACCTATTCCTTACCTGTTTCATCCAGTTTTATTTTGTAAAGCAAACCAACTGGCTTCATGTTTTCTAAATGTAGCTTTTCTCTGACTACAGTCGCTTTGCATCAGCTTCTGTAGTTTTAAATGTGAGTGTTGCTTTTATTGTCTCAGCATTGCCCTCTGATACACTGGTGACCTGTCCAGGCTGTATCTCGCCTCATTTGTATTGACCACAGGAGATAAAGACCAGCATCCCCGCCATCTTGCAAAGATAGAGTTCATTTAGAAGATGGATGGACAGACGAATGGATGGTTGGTCTTGCTCTGATTTCCCCCTTGTTGCAACACCAACATCAAGTGGCCAGTATATTTTGTGTTAACAGATAACAGGTGACCTTAAGGCCGGGAAAACGGAGATTGTGTTATAGTTGTATTTCTTTGTTATACTCACCCAATAAGCCAACCCCAGCAATCGTGCCTATGGTAATGCCTGCTATTGCTCCTCCTGAAAGTCCTCCTGATGGAGGTTCCATGGTAGGTTTCTCAGTCTTTGCTGTAGTGGGGGCACCAGTTTTTGCTGTAGAGGGTGTTCCAGTTGAGGCTGTAGTGGATGCGCCAGTTGAGGCTGTAGTGGGTGTACCAGTTGAGGCTGTAGAGGATTCGCCAGTTGAGGCTGTAGAGGATTCGCCAGTTGAGGCTGTAGTGGGTGTACCAGTTGAGGCTGTAGTGGATTGGCCAGTTGAGGCTGTAGTGGATTGGCCAGTTGAGGCTGTAGAGGATTGGCCAGTTGAGGCTGTAGTGGATGTACCCGTTTGTGTTCCAGGAGCTGGTGTAGACCCAGTTATAGTTTCTGGAGTCCCACTGGACTGAGCTCGGCACAGGATTACTGTTTCAGAGAAACAGATTAAAGCAGAGTGATGAAAATGGTCTCATAAAGACATTCATTATTACATTTATGAAGTGATATAAAGGATAAAATAAATATAGTCACGACTTTTTTGCAGCAGTTCATGGACTAAATGGAATGTCTCCAGTGTTCATGTTAGTTGTAGATTTACGTTTATCTCAAACTGAGCAGAAAATAAAAAACACATCTTTTGTCTAATCTCAACTCTTATTCCCTCACCATCAGAAACTAATGAATTGTTGGGTTTAAAAGGATCTTTTAGGATATAATGAAGCTAAAAGTTAAACAGCTTTCTGGGTCACTGCAGACTGTAAACATTTTAACACCTCTGGGCCACAATTCATTTTATTGACTGCATAGTCCTTTAAATTCATCCTGCTCCTCTCCCATCAGTTTAAAATAATGATCAACCAAGTCACATGAGGGAATCACAGGGATGGCTAATAAAAGGAAGCATAACTGCTTTTTTAATCTGAAGGTTTTGAAACATTTTGACATTTTAATAACTGAAATATTATATTGAAATGTCTTTGTTACTGTTATTTTTTCCTTTCAGGATCCGCCTGTTTCAGGCAGTTACCTTGTTGGTTCAACCGAAAAGGTAAAAATTTAGAAGTTTCAAAGTTCTAATTTGACATTTATTTATAAAGATTGTTAAATATTTTCAGTGTCCCTTTTTACCTGCACCCAGAAGGGAAAATGCGGCTATACATAGATTAGCTCTCATTGTCCTGGAGAAGTCTGGGTTTAGTCCTGAAAGAAGATCTTCTGTCCTGTTGGAAACACCAAAGCATTAGGAACCAGTCCATTACAAACAACATTTTACCACCTATGACTGATTGGGAATGCTTCAGCTTTTATGACAAATCTGAATCATTTTTCAATAGTAAAAAAATAGTAAAAAAAAGGTAAATTCTCATCCAATAGGATTTAATCAGATCTTAAAATTTGGAATAGTAATTATTATGAGGAGAAAAGCCTGAAACATGCAGAAACTAATTAGAGGACTAGTTTTGAATTTAGAGAGGAGAGTTACTCACCTGAGGTAAGCTGAAGAGAGGATGTTAATGTCTTTATTTCTAGGTTTAAAATCTGCTTATATGATGATTTTTTTATCACCCTCCCATAAAGGCGTGAGCATTTCTGTTGTAAAATGTCATCACAGTTTAGGCTGATGAAAACACAGATCCTATTTGATATCCATTTCTAGAAAATGAGATCCTAATGTCACATTTTTTTAGGTTTTTTTGCAGCAACAGTGGCCTTTATTTTTCTTAGTTTTTATGACAGTAACCAGACAGGGAAGTGGTGGAGAGAGGGGGAAGACATACCCGCCTGGACTGGGAGTCGAACCCCTGACTGATGTGTTGAGAACTGGAGCCTCTAAGTCTGGGTCGCGCATCTGACCCCTGCACCACTGCCACACCCCCAATGTTACTTTTTAACTTAATGTTCATGATGTTTATCTACCAAATGTTAAGAATCACATGCCATCTTTTACACCAGCTGGTATATCGGTTTCATGTTCATAGAACCTCTCCATTGTTCAGTGTCTTGAGCAGGTATAGATCTGTTGAATAAAAATCACTGTCGGTTAATAAAAATCTTTTTCCCATGAGGTAAGTGTGGGGGCAGTCCTTCTATTTATGATTTTCTTTTAGTTCTGAGTTCACTTCTACGAGATCTGTGTTTATGCACTTTTTGGTTGGTGGGAGTGTGCCCCTGTGGGGAGGGGATTCATGGCATTTGTATTCGGGGCATGTGTTCAATATCTGTGTCCTGGTTGGAGGTGGCCCTGTGGGAAAATTTCATGTGCGGCTTCATGGGGTCTGTAATGTTCATGGGGTTGAAGAGTTAATTAGGGGGTTAGTTTCGTTCTGGGGCGGCTCTGGTTGTTTGTGTCAGAGTCTGGGAATCTTTCATGTTTTGTTTGTTGCCTGCTGCTTACACTTACTCGCCACTAGCTGCCGCCAGGATCCTCCAGTGTGGAGGGTAGCAGGTGTTCCTCATCTTCACTCATCTGGAGGAGTATAAGAAGGTGGAGCTGTCAGCACTCCTGAGTGTTTCCCTTTGTGGTAACTTCATCTGGCCAAGCTCTATGTATTGTGTTCTTGCTGAAGGTCATAGTCATGGTTGTTTACCTCTTTGTGTGCTTCAGTCCTGTCTCAAAGTCTCTGCTTTGAATCCTGCCTTAGTCATAGATTCCAAGCTTCCAAGAAACCTACCTGGATCAAGTACTAGCTGACAGCTCAAAGCCTTCGTTCTCTCTCTCTCTCTCTCTGTGTGTGTGTGTGTGTGTAAAATATATATATATATATATATATATATATATATATATATATATATATATATATATATATATATATATATATAAGAGCATTGCATTATAGCTAAAGCTGTAAAATGCCAGTTGTGAAACTAGATCTGTTGGGCTTCCTCTTGGAACACAATTATGAGTGCTACTCTGCCAGACAAGACATGTTTAGACCTGAACTTTTACCCTCAAATGTCACTGACCCAAAAGACAAAGAACACCACCGCATTATTGAAACGCTTTTACAGCATCCTTTAGCGGCAGTAACTTTCAGTATTGCCTTTCTATATGATTTTATCAGTCTCTTCCATCATTATGGAGAAATTTTGGTCAAATCTTCTTTCCAACGTTGCTTGCAGTGACATGTTTTGGGCCAAGTCACTTTTGATTCTAGAATAGTTTGGGTGAGGTGTCTATGCAGTTTGCTGTGTTTGTTTTTCTCCGCTTTGCAATAAGTGCAAAAATCTCAGCTATGGTCTGCGCTTCTTTTGGATTCAAATTCACAAGTGAAAGAATGGTGTGTACAAAGAAAACACAGTCAGTCAGTCATTTTCTACCGCTTCTTCCATAGTGGGTCGCGGGGGAGCTGGTGCCTATCTCCAGCAGTCTATGGGTGGAAGGCAGGGTACACCCTGGACAGGTCGCCAGTCCATCGCAGGGCAACACACAAACAACCATGCACACACTCATTCATACACCTAAGGACAATTTAGAGAGACTAATTAATTAATTGCTGCAAGGCAACAGTGCTACCAACTGCGCCACCGTACAGCCCAAGAGCAGGAGAATAAATGCTGGGGAGAGTAAGTAGGAGTGGAACAATGAACAGGTGAGTGTGATTAACTTAATGAGGAACAGCTGGAGGGGAACTATAATGCAGGTATTGAGGGCAGATGTAGTTATGCTGCTATAGGTTTAGGCTGATTGAGGACATAATCACTTTTCTCCACTCTGCTACTGTCTCCTACTACTCTCCATCCATGCGTTTATGTTTATAACACAGCTACTGCTGCCAAATACATGAGTTTGTTGTCTGACAGGGGCAACAGACTACACCCGCCTGGGCGTTTCTGTGTTTAGCTGTTTCTCTTTCTCTCTGTTCTTTTTCCACTGAGGACACAACTGCCCCCACAAACAAGCCTCGTCTCTTTCCTGGACACAGCCACCTAAAGACCTACTGATGTGACTGTTCTCCCTTTTATTCCATAAATCTACTGTCGTGATTTTGCGTCGGTGAGGACTCAAATGAGGACAGGAGAAACATGGTGAATTAAGGGTTCACAACAGAAGACTTGACAACGGAGAACCAATGAATATTAATATTATGAAGTTTGACACAGGTAAGTTAATGAGCAGATGAGAAACATCTCTCTGCAGGAAACTAAGGCACTAGGAAAAGTCCACGATAAAGCAGGGAAGACAGAAAATATACATCAGACAGTAACAGTCGAATAATCACAAGGCAAACAAAGGGACTCACTAAACAACAAACCACAACCAGACCAAAATGACTAAGATCAAAGTCCTACAGATTATGACATTTACTGGCCCAGAGATTCTCCAAACAATTTTTGTTCCTAGGGATGGCTGCTACTACTGCTGCCATTAATGCGATGTACTCAGATTTTCTTTGCCAGATAAATTGCTCTTGGGCTGTTCTGTTGTTTTCTTGTTTGCTTTCGCTCTTCTCAACCCCCAGACGGTTGCTACAGATTGCTGCAGTCCTGTTGCAGGTCTCCTAAAAGGGGTCCTGGAGGAGGAATTGCTGCTGTAATGGGAATTCTTTCTTAAGTGCTATGAACTTCATTCACCTTTCTCCTCTAACCTCTGTGTTTTTATTAGTGTTCTGTTATTTAGAGCAGATGGGCTCTAAATCCATTACCAGAAGGTTTATGGTTAACACTCCCTAAAGAGTTATGTTTTGAGGGAGGGCAGATGGGGTCCTCATTAATAAATTTCTTACCTCTGACCTGGGAAGAGTTTAGGGGCCATAAAGTTAAACTCTTTGAAGCTGAGACAACAACCTCATTCTGCTATAAATATGATTTATACTTTGTGTTCGGGGCTCTGTTCAATCTGACTTGCTTGGTGACAAAGTTTTCAAACGCTGTATGCCTTTGAATAAACCTCTTAAAGATAAAGTCTGGCCTTTGTCTATTAAATGAGTTAACTTCTCTCTCACTTTGATAAGAAAATTCTACCACACTGCCAATGTTACTATAAACTGAATTAGACTGCCTTGCATTATGTTTAGCATCAGATTCGAGTCTTGTCTCATTGACTCTATTCTGTCTGTATGTATGAATTGTGTTTGTATGAATTTGTAGTTATTTAGTGAATGACTGGAAATAAATTGGATCTGTGGGTCTTTTAAAATGGTTAATATTGCATATTTTAAGAATTGTTGCAATATAAAAAAACTAATCTGATTTCACTGAATCAAAGAATTTCAGAAAAACTGAACATGAGTAAAAAATATGTACGCTGAAAGACTAAACTAGAAATTAAAAAACTGAACACAAATGAAACAATGCAATAGCAAAAACTTCAACTGAACAGATGAGAACCAAAATGTACAAAATGTCAGAACTTTAAACAGAAGTGTCAACTGGGACATTCTTGTGTTTTTGGTCATTTTTCTGAGCTTCACGCTCTAACCTTGGGAATCTGCTGGGGCGTCCACTGCTGGGAAGAGTGGCTGCAGTCTGAGATGTTTTCCACTTGGTAAAAATCTTTCTCTCTGTAGGATGATGGACCTCAAATAGCTTGGAGATTACTTCTTCTTTGAAAGGTTGCCTCTTTAATATCACTACTGCTGTCTTTCCATCTTGGCATTGGGCTAACACACTTATATTGGCTCCAGAACAGCTAAAAGTCCTACTTTTATGGAGGCGGTCACCCTTGCTGATTGGTCTATGAAGCTATAATTGTATTATTTGTTCGACGAGATAACATATGCACAACCTCCTTACTGTCATATTGAAGGTCGAAAGCAAAATGGAGACACAGGAAAGTGTTTGTCTGATTTTATTTAATATTGGAAAAATAAACCAACTTTATGTTCTGAAATATTAAACATCAACAATGTGACATTTGTAACATTTTTTTTATCAATGCAAAAAGAAAGTAAAACTCTTTTAAGGAGAGAGGGTGGGAGGGGTCTGCATAAACTGGCTTTCATTCCCTGGACCACTTCCTCCTCTGATGTGCATCAAGATCTCTAATAAGGCTGTAAAGAAGTCAACATGTCTGTCCTTCACACTAAATATCATGAATTATTCATCATTGTGATTACATTTTAGTTACATATTTTCATAAATGACAAAAGCTTTAGGACAGCATTTATCCCTCTCATTAAAGACAAACCGAATCCATTAAATAATACAGTACAATTGGTTTTCAATAAAAAAAATCATTCAAATTACCTTCTGACAAGGTAATACGATCAACAAACTATAATTGATTTTTGCATCTCTCCTGGGTTATGATGGCTTCATTGATGATAATGGTTTTATTCATATCCAGACCTTTTAGGCCACTCCGCCTCCTCACTTTCCACATAGCCGGATCAGGATTACATCGGACCTCATGAGAAATGTTGCAGCTTACGATGTTTGACAATCTAAGTCCTTTTTGAATAAGAGTTCTCAGATTTTTTTGGTGTACTTCAACAGACCAAAGACCCCGCCACCTAAAAAATAAAACAGTTTTTAATTTTCAGGAGGGACTAGTTAAGTCACTGACATCTATCAGTCTAGAAAGAGTCATGAAGCCATTTATAAACCTCTGGGACTCCAGAGAACTTCAGTGAGGAACCACTGAAACTCCTCACTTCTGGGAAGGTTCCCCCCAGGAGTTGGGAACCTTCCCAGAAGTGGCTGACCTAGCAAGATTACTCCAACAGCAAATTTGCAGCTCATCCAGAAGGTCACAGAAGAACCCATACCAACACTGATTAATTATCCTTGCTGGTGAAAAAAAAGTTAATAAACAGATATTAAGTTTCTAGTATCTGCTGCATAGTCCCATTGTCAAAAAACAGTTCACTGAAGCACGGTAGTGCAGGTATCATGGTATGGGAATGTTTCTCATACTGTGGTGTTGGGGCTATTTATCACATCAGGGATCCTGAATCAGCATCAACATACTTGAAGAGGCCATGTTGCCTCATGCTGAAGAGGAAATGAACTGAACTGTGAGTTTCAACAAGAGAACGACCCTAACAGAGCAGTGAGGAGCATCTGGGTTCAGCAACATTAATGTTATGGAGCATCCAGCCCAGTGAAAGGACCTCAGTCCAGCAGAAAATGTGTCTGGTGATTTCAGACATGTTGGTCCTGAGGTTGAACCAAGAAACACAGAAGAACTGTGGAATAAAGTCCAACCATCCTGGGTTGGAATACCTGACGATGGTCGACTCCATCTAACACAGATGTGACGCAGCTCTCAGAAACAGTGGCTATACAGTTGAATATATTTACAGGAAGCTCAGTCTTCAAGCATATTTCTGTCCATACAGTAGATGTTGGGGTTTAAGGGAATAAATGCTGACACTGATCTATAAAAAGTTTTCCTCACTTTCTGCAAACTTAGAATAATTAAATGTTTTTCTTAATGTTTTGATTTGGAATGGAATGTGAAGCGTTGAAAATTCATTAGAGTTGAATATAAGATATGAGAGTTTTACTTTAAGATGAGGTTTATTGTTTGAGGCATCAGCTTAGTGACTTGCATGAACCTGGTAAAGACCTGGAAGTGGCCAGGCCAGAGAATGTCTCGCTGATTGGACTTACAGAAGGACCCATATTTGCAACTATTTCAAGGAACCAGATAATGAAAACGGCCATTTGGTTGTGTGCTAGAACAAGTGTAATTATTTAGATAACTGTAACAAGTTCGACCCATAGTCACTGAATGAATCAATTTGGATACTGAAAAGTTGTGCATGTAGACATTATCGCCACCTACTGGCCTAGCATGGGTATTTCAGCTTTGGAAATTCTGTGCCATCATCTAGATGGATTTTTACTTTTCGTTCAGATAGAGATTGATTTGTCTCAGTCTGAATTAAATTTTCTAGGATATTATTTGATTTTCTTTCATTGGCTGGAGTCCAATAAAGGAGTGAGGATAAATAACAGAAAATTACTTCTCTTCATCACTGAAAGCAGAGTTGGTTAATGGATAACAGGCCACTGAGGTGGTGAGGTGGTGGAAAGTGTAGTGTTGCGTAACAGTTGTGTATTTGTCCATTATACTCACCCAGTAGACCCACCCCGGCGATTGTACCGACAGTAATGCCTGCTATTGCTCCTCCTGAAAGCCCTCCTGATGAAGTTTCGGGTGCCTCGGTTGTTGGTCCGATGCTTGGGGTGGTATCTGGTTCCTTAGTCTGTGCTGTATCTGGTCCCCCAGTTTGGGCTGTGGTTGGTCCACCAGTTTGAACTGTGGTTGGTCCCCCCGGTTGGGCTGTGGTTGGTCCACCAGTTTGAACTGTGGTTGGTCCTCCCTGTTGGGCTGTGGTTGGTGCACCAGTTTCAGGTTTAGTGGTACCCTCTGAAGTACCTGGGATGCCTTGCGGTGTTGTGGGCTCAGGTTCTAAGGTGGTTGCTCCACACAGATTAACTGTATCAGAAATAAAAGGTTCTAAGTCAAATCATGAAAATTCTCAAAGTTACATGTTTAAGCATATTGAAGAAATATTTTAGCTAATGCTCTAAATAGTATTTAAATGGTTTAATGTTTAATCTTATAGGAGTAAATTACACTGATCCCAATAATAATTGACAGACGTAAGCAACTGAATCTTTGATCAAATAGTTCATGACAATGACTCAGACCGTCCCTTTTCTCAACAATTTCAACACATTTTATGACCTTTATCAACCATCACCTTTGGCCACTCCACAAAAATGCTCCATCATGGCCTCAATTACCTTCTTACCAAGTTGTAAATTAAAACAGAATGGTTTTGGCTTCCCTAAATGGTTGGTTGTTCCTCAGCTTGAACATCAGATATTTCCCCATTTTCTTCTCAGTTTATTGCATATATTATACTCATACCTCTAGCAAAATATGACAACTAATGCTGCTGACCTTACTTAAAGATTCTCTTCTAAACCAATATTTTGGCACTGTCTAAAAAATATGATGATAAAAGCCTTTTGGCCACTGCACATCAAAGTAGTTGTTTTTTTTACCTGTGACAAAGAAGCAAAACACCACTATGAGAAGATTAGTTTTCATTGTTCCAGAGTAATGGCGTTGAAAAAGCAAAGTTTGTTGCAGGATGATTTTCTGTGCTGCTGGAAAAACAGAATTACATCCATAAAGGAATAGATTAATGTCCATAAAGATCATATATGATCCATCTATGAAAAAAACATAAAAATACACGGCAAATTTGAAGTAGACAAATAATGGTAAACAAAACAGTAAAACTACAGTAAATACTTTACCAAATGTGAAATATCAGCAATATCAACTTGGAACCAAATCTGAAATATAAAATCTTTGTCAATTTCTGTAAAAACACCAAGCAGAGCTCAGCTACTCACCAGAGAGGCTGTCTATGATGACTCTCTTCCTTTCCACTAAGACCAGAGGATATTTATCTTTTATTACCTTGTTATCACACCGACGTGTCATTTTTAGCCCTCCCATCTGTGTTTCCATTTCTTTCTTCGCAGTTCATCTCACCACACACATTGGTCATAATCTTTTATCTGGTTTTATTTAGTTATTACTTTTAAATAAAAGTAATGAACATATGCAGGGAAACGCAGGACAGGTCTGGGTTGTGATTGAGTCAATAAATAATGTATCCACCAACAACATTGAGGGGATAATTTTCTTGGTTTAAACAGCAGGTTTTTCTATTCTGTTAAAAAAAACAATAATGTCTCTTTCCTGCTGCCTTTCCTGCTGCATGGGGAGCTGGTTTTCCATATCCATCAACAATAAAAGAAGTAACATATACAAACATATACGTATATTTTTACTAATCTGTACTTACCACCTTGTTTCTTCAGCTCGGGTCTGCAACACTTGTTTGAACTGGCATCTAGAAACTGTGAAAACTAAGGCAACAAGCTGATAAAGCCTGGTTACTTCACTCTGTTTGCTCAGCTTGGTGAGCTGTCCAGCAGACTGTGGCACTCGGTCACCATAGCACAGCATCATTTACATGATCAGGTACAAAAAAAGTCTCAGTAGCTGCCAGTTTTTCTTCTCCCTGGTTAACACCAGAAACAGTTCCCTGCCAGTTCCCAGAACCAACTCATTTTTGTCTGGAAATAAACATTACTCAGCCAAAATAAGAAGGCTGTAAAAGTAATTCTCAGAAGAATTTACTACGTTGAAAAATAGCCAAACTATTGCCATCACCTGCAGCTAAGGAAATACTATGGCTGAGTTTTACTTGTCAGTAAAAATAAATATTCCCATCCTTTTTTGGCACTAAGTGTATTGACAAAGGAATGATGCTTCTGATTTTTTACCACTGTATTCTTAAGCACCAGAGTGTGTAATTAGGCATTTTGAATTTTAATTCTAAACATTGTTGGTATAATAATTGATTTACAGACCCTGTTCTATTAGTACCTGGAAGTCAGAAAAATCTGCCTGAACACAACTAGAACCAAAAGCCTGACAAAAAATGTTTAGAAAATTTGTATTTTGCACTTTTTCTTTCTGTATATAGAACCATGTAAAAGAAAATTCCATTCATGGTACAAAATATTTAAACTTGTAGCCAGAAAGGTTGTTGGATTTTATGTTAACTAAAATCAGCCAAGTTAGTCTTGCCTTTTGGGATGACATACGCTAATGTTGTGTAAAGCAGTTTGAGGAAAAATAGTCAGTTAGCCAAGTTAGCTTTGAGCTTTTGATTTTATTGACTTTAGTAGTTAGCTAAGTTAGCTTTCAGCAAAGTTAGCAGCCCCTTACCTTTAATTAGGGTCAGCAGTTTGCTAAATTGGCAGTGAGCTAGTTAGCTTCAGTCAAAGGTGGCCGTTAACCAGGTTAGCGTTGAAGTTAGTTAGCTTTAATTGAAGTGGGTAGTTAGCTACATTGGCTATCAGCTAAGTTGGCTTTGAGTTAAGTTAGTTTTAATCGAAGTTAGCAGTGAGCTAAGTTGACAGTGAGCTACGTTCGGTTTAGTAAAAGTTCTCTTTAAGTAAGCTAGCTCAGAGTCAGCAGTTATTCGAGCAAGCTTTCAGCTAAATTGACTTTGGTCTAAGATTTAACTGAAGCTAGCAGTAAACTAAGTGGGAAGTGAGCTAAGTTAGCTTAAAGTCAGCAGTTTTTCATGCTATCTTTGAGAGATATTTAGTTTGAGCAAAGTTTGAGCTAAGTTGTCAGTGTGCTAAATTAGGTTTAATTGAAATTGACAGTTAGCCAAGTTAGTATTGACCTCAAATAACTACAGACAAGTTAGCATCAGTTGAAGTGGCAGTTAGCTAAGTTGACATTAAATAAATTTGGCATACAGATAAGTTAGCCTTGAATAAAGCTGACCTGGTCTAAACCTAACATAACTCAAAGCTAACTTATCTTAAACTTGAGGCCAAATTGACTCAAAATCAACTGTAAATGTAGTTCTCAGCCTACGTAAGATAAAGCCACATAAGCTCAAAGCTAACTGAGGTTTAAAGCTAACATTGGATGTATTTTTACCCATGATAAAAATGTGACCTGGTTACTCTATTGAAACCATCACTGGGAATTTATGACTGAGGCAGCTGGTGAAACAATCTGTTACAAACAATGGGCAATGGCAACAATGGCAATGTATCCTTACAAATCAAGTAGAAATAGACAGTGATAAAAAGAAAATGTCCAAGAATAGTTATTTCTAAACTTTGAGGAAAATAATCAATTTCAGTGAATTTAAGGCTATCGAGACAACAGCTCCTGTCTTTATTACAAACAGAAAGGTTGTTCTGAACAGTTTTCTCTGTGAATGAAAACAGCATGATTGGAAGGATAATATTTTTCTGTTGTCCTGAAGTGTCGTGGAGAAGGTGGGATTTGTAAAATATATTTTTATTGCTCTTCTTTGACCCCATTAGTTTGCACAATGACCATATAGTACTCATATATCTTACACTGGAGAGCTGATGTGTTACATTGCAAGTCAATCATATAGGTGTAAAAGGACAAGCTGGGAAATTACTTATAATTTCCTTACAGGTACAAAAATTAAAGGTTAATTGAGTAGAATGGTCTACAGCAGTGGTCCCCACTCCTAGTCCTAAGGGCTCACTTTCCTGAATATTTTAGGTCAGGGTGCCCAATTCCAGTCCATGAGAGCTATTATCCTGCAAACTTTAGATGCATCCCATCTCCAACACACCTAAATCAAATGAATGACTCTATACCAGGCCTCTGCAGAGCTGAATGATTGAATGCTGGTGAGGGAATTCAGCCATTTGATTCACGTGTGTTGAAGAAGGAATGTACCATAAAGCTGTAGGATAGTAGCTCTCAAGGACTGGACTTGGCCAACTTTGTTTTAAATGTTTTCCTGCTGCCAAACAATTAAATGCAGGGGTGGGCAACTCTAGTCCTTGAGGACCAGTGTCCTGCAACTGTTGAGCTGTTTATCAGTAAATTGTTGGGTAAAAACAGGTATGGTCCTGGCCCTGAGCTTATAACTTCATTGATTAAAACTTAACATGAACCCTTTTTCTTTATACTTACTGTAGGAAATTACCTGCAGGCATTGTGTATGTGTGCAAGGCGGTAACGCTAATATTAACATGTGAAAATAATTTAAAGACCACTGTGTTGTGATCTTAACATTATTTTGAGTTTCTTTGTATTCCTAGCTCTGCATTTCTGTTAGTACTATGTTTGTTACTGGTTGTTTTCTGTGTTAATCATTTATGCATATCTCATTTTCCTTTTGTGTCGCACTTTTTGAATGTCTCTGACTCCATTCAGGTGCTTGTTCTCGGCACACTTTGGGTGTTTTAGTAAACACCACAGCCTGTGTGTTGTTGCTGACCATGTCCATCCTTTTTGACTCCAGTGGACCCATCTTCTGATGGCTGCTTCCAGTGGGATAAATCACCATGTCATGAAGTTCAGATCTTCAACAACTGGTTTCTTGAACATGACAACGAGTTCATTGTACTCCAGTGGCCTTCACATTCTCCAGATCTCAAGCCATTAGAGCAATGGTCCCCAACACTGCTGCCCCACAGATGACTTGAATGAATTGGTTATTTACAGCCTTCTACAGCTCTTGATGGCATGCAGTGAAGGTAATGCAGTCTGCTGTGCTGGAGCAGAAACACTTCTAAAACATAAAGTAGAGTGGGCATTGAGGGCCAAGGTTGGGGACCACTCCAATAGAGCACCTTTGTCGTGGTGGTGGAACAGAAGATTTGCATCATGGGTGTACAAGTGTACAACCAAGAAATGTGTTCACCTTGTTGAATCTATGGCGCAAAGAATTTAAAGGCAGTGCTGAAAGCACAATGGGTCCTAACCCATTACCACCAAGGTGTATCTAAGAATGAAGTTGAGTGTATTTTTTTCATAACATTGAGAAAGATCTTGAACCTAAATTGTAGCACTATCAAATCTGACAAATTAATTAAACTTTAATTCACAGTTCATGTAAAAGTAAAAGTTTGGACTGCTCAGAGGTTTCATGGTTAATGTCATTGTCTTGGGTTTCTTTCTACAGAGGTCAATGCTGTTTTTTAAAGTTCTTATCATTGCTCCTTAGTTCAGAACATCAAAGACATTTAAGGACATACTTTTTATATCTGAGTTATTCGAACAAAAAAAACGTACTTAATAATAAACACTTGTGTTGTAGAGAACACTCTGGGATAATGTGAGCAGCTATCTGTGTTAAACTGGGCTCTGTGTGCTTTGACAGACAAAGACTTTATTCAGCCAGTATTACCTGTAATTAAATCATCGCTTCCTTTAAATTGACTGAACAACATGTACGGGCAAATAGGAGTGACTTGATAGGGATGTGGGAGTGTGCATGACGTGGAAAATCTGATGACATGTGGTTTTTTTATAGGTTTATTCAGAGTCATAAATTGATAGCACACAGTGTTACACTCAGGTGACCCATTCAGGATCTTTCCAGTGATAAAGAAAAACAAATTAACTTACTCTGAAACTGTAACTTGGTGCATAAGACTACCTTTTGGAAAACTGATAGTTTGAGTATGTCAATGTTTCTAATAATTGATATGAAACCACTTAGGACAGTTTGGAATCAGGATGAACAGACCATGAAGAGAAAGTAAAACTGAGCTCGATGTGATGCTTCTTTACTCTTCTAAGGCCCTGTCCACACTAAAACATTTTCTGCTCTGTTTGCACACAAAAGCTGAGTTTTCGGTGAGGAAATGGTGACACTTTTCTAAGTGAAGATCTATAAAAACTATTTGTGATGTATCTGTGTGGACTATGTGTCATGAGGACTGGTAATTTGGTCATCTTAGTTATATGCTTTTTGTTTGTTTTTTTCAATATCATGCGATGCCTTGCTATTGCATCCCTTTCTGCTTCCAAGTTGTACCCATAAAGAAACCATTTTGTACCTATATGGTTAATTTATTCCATATCAGTGTATTGTTCTTCGTAACTATGCATTTTGCAGATAAATTGTAATTAAAATTCCCAAATATAAGATCTACTTAAAAGTCATTGGAAATTATTTTCTGAAAACTTGTTTTGTTTTGGGTATTATCTCCATTTGGGCCAGTTAACTCTCATAAGGTGTCACCTCTTGATGGTAGGCATTATGCAAGGTCAGAGCAAGACATTCAATGGCACACAGCTCCTCTTGCTTTTATACAAAAAAGTAAACGTACAAAATGGAAAAGAGGCTTTAATTACGTTCCTTGCAGTAGAGTATGAGTAGAATATAGAACATTCCTTTACAATGTTGGTAGTCATCTGGTACTTTATATTTTCACAGATTCCCCTCTCAGCTACAGTGCATTTAGTTTTAGGTTCTCCTCTGTTACATACCAGTAATGAACCTTGTGAGTGTTTAAGTCTCTCTGTTGAGCCAAACCTTTTCCACGTCCTCCAGTTTCCAGGTTTGCTCCTGGTTTATGCATCATTATGGCTTCCCTCCTGTGACTTTGAATCTTTGTGTCATTGTGTCATTGAGCTCTGACCCACATACAGAGAACACTCAGGAAGAAGAAAGTAAAATAAAGTCTGTTTTATTGAAAAATCATAAACCGGAACTAAACTGACGAGAATCTCACTGTAGGGAGAGAAGTGAAGAGAATGGATGAGTTCGGGTAACGAAAGGGATAACGAAACTAAGGATAAATGATAAATGAACTAGATGCAAAGATCGGCTTACTGGATAATGGTGGTCAGGTCGCCAGGGGGGAATAAGATTCAGGATCCAGGTCTTAGGCAGGAATATCCGTAGAGAGTTCACTTGGTGCTGTTCAGTGTGAGCTTGGAGCAAAGGTATTAGTTTGATGTGCGGTGGCTTACGTTGGAGGGTGGACAGGGTACGCTTGTGGCTTGGCTCAGGAGACGTACAGAGCAGGAAAGCTGCCAGCTAGATGCGAATCCAAACGAAGACAGAAAATAGGATATAGAATCCCCAAAGCGTACACAGGCTTTATCATCCAGACTAGCTTCCAAAAAACGAAGCCAGAAACTCAGTGACATAGATCCAAAGCATAGTCTTTCAAAATCACTGGTGGCAAAACACTCTCGCATCGAAGTGCTGGCAGCCTCCTGCTTAAATACTCCTCATGGTAATCAGTGGAACAAGTCGCACCTGTCACCCAGCACACCTGAGAGCTCCAGCACCACCTGAGAATGAGCACATGTACCAAAAAACACAAACACAAACAAACCCAGATCCTGACACTTTGCCTTTTTTCATTAAACAACCTCCAATACGATTCTGTCTGACTCCTACCTGTGTTTGGGTCCTTATGTTGAGACCTAATTCATGCAGGCCCACTATCACCTTCTGTTACTCTCTCTTTGCTATGTTGTATATTTTACAGTTTAAGTTGTTTTGGACAAAATTAGAGCAGCCTGTCACAGAATGTTTTTGTTGTAACCATGTATCAATTCATACCTGCAATGGGGACATTTTATGCCCACTTCAACAACCAATAAAAGTAGGATAATCAACCAGTCTTAAACTGCATTAAATCTTCTCAAGAAACAGAGGGTCATTCACCAATATTTTGGTTTGATCCCCCAGAATGGGATCAGATTCAAAATGAACAGACTCTGCTGGAGAGGTCATTGGAGTTTGTTTTTTTAGTTCAGATGTGTTTGGTGGACCTGGAAAATGCCTACAGCCGTGTTCCTCAAGGTAATTTGTGGGGGATTCTGTGGGAGTAGGTGGTGCCAGTGATGAAGCTAGGAACTGTCCAAAGCAAGAACTGTGTCCCCATTCAAAGCAGAAAGTCGAGCTTCTTCCCAGTGTGGGTTGGACACCCTTGTGGACTGCCCCTTGTTCATGATCCTGTTTGTGAGGGGATCTTAAATTGTAGCAGTGGAGAGGAGGGTGTCTGGTTGGGAACCTCAGGATCTCATGTTTTCTTTCTGCAGATGATTTGATTCTGTTGGTTGCTCCAAGCTATGATCTCAGCGTGTACTGAGAGGGTTAGCAACTACGTGTGAAGTGGCTGGGATTAGAGTGATCTCCCATTAGTCTTAAACTATGGGCACTAGGGTGTGTACTTACTCTGTGCCTCACGGAGGAGTTCTAGTATCTCTGGACCACTGTGTTCTAGAAAGAGCTAAGCAAAAAAGTACAACTCGATTCACTGATCTGTCTGTCTACTGAGCCTCATCTTTGATCATGAGACGTGGATTATGACCAAAAGAACGAAATCCTGAATACAGGCAGCTGAAGCGAGCTGGTTGGATTCACCGCTGGATAAGATCCAGGGAGTTTGAAGTAGGGGTGCTACTCTTCCACATTGAAAAGAGTCGGTCAAGGTGGTTCATTTGATCAGGATACTTCCTGGACTCCTCTCTTTGGAGGTTTAATAGGCAACCTCCAGGGGTAGAGAGGCCCCTGAGCAGACCCAGGACCCGCCGCAGGGACTGTAGGAAACCTTAGGGTCCCTCAAAATAGCCTGGGGATTTTTACTAGGAACATGGATGTCTGGTTCTCTTCAGATGTTGGTTGACAGACAATTTTTTCTTCTTCTGTATATATTTGAAGTTCAATGGAAACTGACATGAAAAAATGGCTTCGCTGTTGTTTCTTACATATGGAGTGACAGTGGGTATGTGCGAGGTGGGCCTCCACATCACTGGTTACGTACAGATTGAAAATACATTTGGAGTCAAATGTTCACATGCAAACTATGTTTGATTGTGGACACAAAGTGCAAATTTAGCAGAATATCCACGCCTTAAAAAATATTGGTGCAGGTGTGAGCAGTGAAAGATCGGCAGGAGGCCTTAGATTCTTTTTGAATAACAGCTTTCCTTTTTATTGCCGGATGATTTGTGTCACTTATTCAGAAGAGCGAAAGCTGATGTGCTCACCACAAGAATCACTCAGATGTTTGATTAATGAATTTCCTGTCTTTACAGTTCAAACCGCAGCTTTCAAACAAGACAGCGTAACATTGATCTGCTGTTTTTTGCATGTTAAAGGAGTATCCTTCTACTAGTGACCCTGGATTGTATGATGTAAGCAGTGATAAGACAAAATGTCCTCAGTATCTTTTCTGAGGAAACAAAACTGACATGTTGGTGTCGATGGCAATAACAAAACTTAAGGAAGTATTAAGTATCAGGTTTTGGTTTGTTATCCTCCCAGGTTTATTGCTCTTATCTTGAGCTGCTCCTTATAGTTACTGCTGTTGGCTGGTAATGAAAAAGGCCACAGCCTTTAGATACGTTGTGGAAGATATAGACACAATGATTGAGGTCGATATATAGGCCTGTTTCCTATTCCTTTCACTGCTTGCTCGTTATTCATTATAACACTTGAATGGGGAAGATGAGGCTCTTTATTTAAAAATGCTGTAATGACCCTTTAAAGCGTAGAAAATTACCAATTAAAGACTTATTCCTTTCCTTTTGCATCCCAACTGTGGTGACACATGTGTTGCTTAACCCATTTTAATGGCTACTTTGATGGTGCAGGAACTAGAAGAAGGTCCATTTTTGCAGCTCCAGCTTCTGATGGAAAATATTTCTTAACATTTTCATACCACAGTTTTTACACTAGACCTTAAGTGTAAAATTCCAGGTCTTGAAAAAGCAGAGACCATGATAAATGCCGTTTGTCTTTTTCCACCTTATGTAACAAAAATCATGCATCGATCAACTGAAAAAAACGAATCTATAATGTAGAAAAATATTCAAAATAAAAGAATCTTTTCAAAACTACAAAAGCGGCAATAACCAGGTTACATAAATGTGCACAGAGGAAAAACTAATTCTTTTTTCAACCAAAGTTTGTTTTTATTCCATCGCTGAAGTTTACACCTGACATCAAAATCTATGTAAACTAAAATAAAGTCAGCTGTCCCAGAGGGATTTTCCTGGCATTTGCTCATTTGCATCCTTTAACTGAAGCCACAGTTATGAGGTTATAATTATCTGGTAAAAAGGTATCAGTCAGGACAAGGGAAGGATATAAACCATTTTTTACAGCATTATAAGCTTATACATTCAGCTGGTAAAATACAAATTTAATGCCTCAATGTTTTTCTCAGTTTAAATATTTCTAATGGGGCCACTGACTCACACCAGATTTCAGCAATAGCCCAAATTATCCAAATGTATCAAGAAATTAAAGCAAATTAGTCCACAAAGTTATGGGGACAATCTTAATTACACAGGGAATAATGATTAAATTAACTTACAGAAATGTATGAAATATTTTGTTGGAAAGTCTTTGTTGGTAATAACTTCAAGATGTCTCCTGGGTGGAGAAACTAGTTGAATGCTTTTCTCATGTGTGATTTTGACGCAAATAGTGTTTCAGCTTGTTAACCAGCATAAGCTAGGCTGTTAGCTTAGCTAGCAGCTGATAGGAGAGGCTGGTTTTGGACAAAGCAGAATAAATATCACTTTTTATGTTATAACCTTGCACTCTTTGAACAAGTGATTTGATAAATGACTAACTGGCTTTTACACATTGGTGTAGTTTCCTCATCAAGTGTGTCTGACCCGCTCTGAAAACGGAGCTGCCGAGAGTAGCAGCCGGTAGACCCTCCCGTCAGAAACTGCATGTGGACCAAAATACTTTGTGGGATAGGGGTGTCATGATCTTTTAATAATTAGGAAACAGTTTTTCCGTACTATCTAAAGTGGATCACTTTAGCTGTGCTTTTATTAAATATTACTATATTATCATTTAAAAAGTGTTTTTGTATTTACAATGATTATTGGGGGGGACATCTTTATGGAAGGGGGGGACACATCCCCTTCGCCCCAACCAGGATTTCCACCTATGGATCTGTGGGTCATTTCTATGCACTCTGATCTTCAGTTGTTTCCTTAGATTTTAAACTGGATACAAGTCAGTTGATTGACTGGACCATTCTAGCAGTTGTGTTTCTTTCTTTGAAACCAACTGAGAGTCTCCTTGGTGTGTTTGGGACTATTGTCCTGCTGGGGAATCCAGACTCATTTTATCTTCAGAGTCTTATGGAGAATGTCCCGGTACATTTCGTCTTTCATTTAGTCATGAACTCTTCTAGTACCAAATGTTGTAAAACAACCCACACCATGATGTTCCCACCTTCAAACTTCACTTTTGGCATAATGTTTTTGGTCTGATGTGCAGAATCATTTTTCTTCCAAGCAGGGTGTTTAAAATGAGTTCCGCTTTGGCCTCATCTGACCAGACTATATCCTCCCAGTATTTAACTGGCAGGTCCAAATCTTCTGCACCAAGCCTTAAACAATTTTCAACATTACTTTCTTCACCAGTGGAGTCTTGTGCAGTGAGTGCCTTTGCAGGGGAGTGCATAGCTTGTTTTCTTGGGAAAACCTGGACCTGCGATTTCCAGGCTTTTCTGAAGCCTTCTGTGAGAGCTCCTTGGCTCTTGGCTCTAGAGTCCAGAACTAAATCAACCAGGTTATTTTGGTTTTTCTAGTTTTAAACAGATTCATTTGTATTTCAGTTGAACTTTACAGAATAAATATTACAGCAAAGGTGGAAAACCGACTTATCATAGTACTAGTACTCGTACTCGTCGTCTTCCGCTTTATCCGCGACCGGGACCGGGTCACAGGGCCAGCAGACTCAGCAGAGACACCCAGACGTCCCTCTCCCCAGACACCTCCTCCAGCTCCTCCGGGGGGAGCCCAAGGCGTTCCCAGGCCAGCCGAGAGACATAGTCCCTCCAGCGTGTCCTGGGCCGTCCCCTGGGCCTCCTCCCGGTGGGACGTGCCTGGAACACCTCCCGAGAAGGGTGTCCAGGAGGCATCCGGTATAGATGCCCGAGCCACCCTATCTCTAAGGGAGTGCCCGGCCACCCTACGGAGGAAGCTCATTTCAGCCGCTTGTATCCGGTTCCAGTTCACTGCACATTTCCTGACTCTGTAAATAAACTCATTACTGTAAAACTCAGTCTCCTGAATTGCTTTCTGCATGTGGGTCAAATCTGTTCGAAACATTATGACACTCTAGCCCTTGGCTGCGTCTAGAAATCCTGTCCATAAAAGTTATGAACAGGACCGGTGAAAAAGGGCAGCCCTGCCGGAGTCCAACATGCACCGGGAACAGGTCCGACTTAGTGCCGGCAATGCGGACCAAACTCCTGCTCCACTCGTACAGGGACCGGATGGCCCTAATAAAGGGCCCCCGGTTCCATACTCCTGGAGCATACCCCACAAGGCATCACGAGGGACACAGTCGAATGCTTTCTCCAGGTCCACAAAACACATGTGAACCGGTTGGGTAAACTCCCATGAACCCTCGAGTACCCTGTAGAGGGTATAGAGCTGGTCCAGTGTTCCACGGCTGGGACGAAAACCACACTGCTCCTCTTGAAGCCGAGGTACGTCTATCGGCCGGACTCTCCTCTCCAATACCCTGGCGTAGGCCTTACCAGGGAGGCTGAGGAGTGTTATCCCCCTGTAGTTGGAACACATACCCTCCGGTCCCTCTTATGAAGGGGGACCACCACCCCAGTCTGCCAGTCCAGAGGCACTGTCCCCGACCGCCATGCAATGTTGAAGAGGCGTGTCAACCATGACAGCCCCACAACATCCAGAGATTTGAGGTACTCGGAGCGGATCTCATCCACCCCCGAAGCCTTGCCACCGCGGAGCTTTTTAACCACCTCGGTGACTTCAGCCTGGGTGATGAAAGAGTCCAACCCCGAGTCCCCAGCCTCTGTTTCCACCAGGGAATGCGTGATGGCAGGATTGACGACTTGTCCCCAGTCAAGGTCAGCAGCCTCCCACCCCCACTATAAACAGTGTTGGCGAAGCACTGCTTCTCCCTCCTGAGGCGCCGGACGGTTTGCCAGAATCGCTTCGAGACCAACGGTAGTCCTTCTCCATGGCCTCACCGAACTCCTCCCAGGCCCGAGTTTTTGCCTCTGCCACAGCCCGGGCCGCAGCATGCTTGGCCTCACGGTACCCGTTAGCCGCCTCAGGAGTCCCACAAGCCAACCACAGCCGATAGGACTCCTTCTTCAGCTTGACAGCATCCCTTACTGCCGGTGTCCACCACCGGGTTCTGGGATCGCCACGCGACAGGCATCGCAGACCTCACGGCCGCAGCTACAGGCAGCAGCCTCGACAATAGATGTGGAGAACATGGTCCACTCGGACTCTATGTCTCCAACATCCCCCAGAATCTGGCCGAAGCTCTCCCGGAGGTGGGAGTTGAATATATCCCTGGCCGAGGGCTCCACCAGGCGTTCCCAGCAGACCCTCACTATGCGCTTGGGCCTGCCAAGTCTGTCCGGCTTTCTCCTCCTCCAGCGTATCCAACTCACCACCAGGTGGTGATCAGTGGACAGCTCAGCCCCTCTCTTCACCCAAGTGTCCAAAACATGCGGCCGAAGGTCTGATGATACGACAACAAAGTCGATCATTGACCTCCTGCCTAGGGTGTCCTGGTGCCAAGTGCACTGATGGACACCCTTATGCTTGAACATGGTGTTCATTATGGACAAACCGTGACTAGCGCAGAAGTCCAATAACAAAACACCACTCGGATTCAGATCGGGGAGGCCATCCCTCCCGATCACGCCTCTCCAGGTGTCACTGTCGTTTCCCACATGGGCGTTGAAGTGCCCCAGCAGAATAATGGAGTCCCCGGGAGGGGCACTATCCAGCACCCCCGACAGGGACACCAAGAAGGCCGGGTACTCCACACTACCGCTCGGCCCGTAGGCCGAAACGACAGTCAGAGACCTATACCCAACCCGAAGGCGCAGGGATGCGACCCTCTCATCCACTGGGGTAAACCCCAACACGAGACGGCTGAGCTGGGGGGCATCAGGCAAACCCACACCAGCCCGCCGCCTCTCCCCGTGGGCCACTCCAGAGTAGAAGAGAGTCCATCCCTTCTCCAGGAGATGGGTTCCAGAGCCCACGCTGTGCATGGAGGTGAGCCCGACTATTTCTAGTCGATATCTCTCGACCTCCCGCACAAGCTCAGCCTCCTTCCCCCCCAGCGAGGTAACATTCCACGTCCCTAGAGCCAGCCTAAGCATCCGGGGATCGGGCCGCCGAGGTCTCCACCTTCGTCCGCCACCTTCGTCCGCCACCCAATCCTCTTTGCACCGGTCCCTCACGGTTCCCCCTGCAGGTGGTGGGCCCACTGGGGGATGGCCTCGCGCCTCTCGTTCGGGCTTGGCCCGGCCGGGTCCCGCGAGGAGCAACCCGGCCACCAGGCCCTCTCCGGCGAGTCCCGACCCCAGGCCTGGCTCCAAGGTGGGACCCCGGCTCCGCCGTACCGGGCGACGTCACGTGCCTCGATATTCTAGTCCTCATGAAGGATTCTTGAACCGCTCTTTGTCTGACCCATCACCTAGAGCCTGTTTTCCATGGGAGACCCTACCAGGGGCATTTAAGCCCCAGACAATATAGCCTCTAGGATCATTTGAACACTCAAACCCCTCCACCACGTTAAGGTGGCGGTTCAAGGAGGGGGATTTATCATAGTGTTACTGTTAAAGTCTGAAAACCTGGAATTGTAACAGTTTGGACTTTAATAAGTCACTATATGACAGGATTCTCATTGTCTCTGAATTATGTGCTGGTACAAAATGAGCTTCAACCACTTTGGACTTTAGACAGTGATTCATAATTTTATGAAGTGTCATAGTTAAATAACTATGATCGATCGGGGAAGGACAGTTAACAATGGTAAGCCATCATTGAAACTATTAATATGAAAAGCACATGTCCACTCCCGTAATGAAGGTCAATATAGTGAATGTCAATTATTTTTTGTCAAACTGCTACAGAAGAGAATAACATTTTGTTCAACAGCATGCTGTTTTTAAAAGGGAAATACAGCACAAGAAGTTCAGTTTTAGTTGTGCAATTATGGATCATGTTTTGGGATTCTGAGCATTTTAACGATAAAAGCTCCAGTTTCCTAATAAGATTTTCTTTAATTACAGCCATTCCATTCAAGCCTTTATTTTTCTTAATTATGATGATTTTCTGCTTACAGCTAATGAAAACATGACGCTTAAAACAAAAAAATTAGGAAAGACCAATAAAACATTTTAATACAGAAATGTGGGCATAATAAAAAGTATGTTCAATACCTGCTCAAAGGTTGTTATAATCAACAGATACTTTTGATCTGACAAAGAAGCCCCATCGGAATGTATATTTTAATTTATTAAATATGATGGGTACATGTGTGAAATAGTTAATGGCTAAAAATAGCAGAATATAAAACCTTCTAAAGGGGAAAAAAAGATGTTGATTATTTTATGTAGAAATTTTCTCCACCAAGTTTAAAATACTGTTCTGTTTTAATTTTTTAGAAACACTGCCCAAGAAACATTATAGAGTTAAACAAAGAAATAAACAAAACATCAGTGTAGAAATAAGCAGCTAAAAACGAACGTCAAGGATTTAACGAGCTGCGATCAGCCACCAGACACTGCCCAACAAGCCATAAACGTCACGTCAACCACCGACTTACAGGAAGCCTTCACTCTACAGCTGATAGCAACACTGATAGGCTCCATTTAACAGGCTCAGGCTTCACTGTGTCTGAGGGCTCCTTTCATTCTCATACTTGTTTTAACTTTTATTGTTATCTGTTTTCACCTCAAAGTTTTAATTGTGTTTTGGTGCATTAGTAGATCTTGAGTTTCAGGTGGAGATGAGCAGAAAGCAGCTGTTAACACATTGATGTTGATCATCATGGTTCACCTAACGTCAGCAAGGAATTTCTGCAAATTACACCAGGAAGTTTAAAAGGATTGCATGGCCTGCATCATTTCTTTTCACGTGTCTTTCATCACTAATAGTGAGAATGGATGTAAATAAAGTGGGACAGGGTTTGAATAAAATAAGGATAATTACAATATCAGAGAGGCTCACTTATTTGTTTTAAATTTCAATTCAGTTTATTTATATAGCGCCAATTCACAACACATGTTGTCTCAAGGCACTTCACAAAAGTCAGGTACATACATTCCAATTAATCTTAATCATTGAACAGTGCAGTCAGATTCTGTTATTTATTCAAATTGGATAAAAAGTTTTTCTATCTAAGGAAACCCAGCAGATTGCATCCAGTCAGTGACTTGCAGCATTCACTCCTCCCGGAAGAAGAACAAACTATAATCATTATTTGCACTCCAGTTTTTTTCTTTTGGTCATTAACATCCTTCTGTTGTGACAGCCACCCCATCCCCTCCATTCCTGCTGAGATGAACAGTCAAAGAGCAGGTCTTCATTATGATCATACACATCTAACACTGCCCCTATGTGGTCAAAAAGAGAATCAACATGTGTTTGAAAAATCAAGACCAATTGTGTTGATTCAAAGCAAATTTTCTACTGACAAATTGAAATCTTCCAGTAGAGAAAGTGCTCTGTACAACACAAAATGTTACTCTTGAAATAATGATGCAGGACCGCAAATATACAGCGACTTTTACTTAAAGCAGACCTCGGTGCACCCAAATCTGCTTTTAAACGGATTCATTAAACTTGGTTTAATAAAGCAAATGTTTTTAAAGAAAAAGTGACCCAAATATTTTTCTTGTTGCTGAGAATTCACAGTTTCTTTTCAGGGCAGAGAAAGTAAACATCAGTCAAACCTTTTGCAGTTTCCATTATTATTATTATGACCGTATTATTGTTATTTTTATATACTTTATATATCAGGGACAATGCGGTTAAATATAGTGGACACAGTCTGATGTTCTGTAAAACAATCATATAGTAATTTGCTTGTTTCAACTCTACCCCCCGTCTGGGTGTTAATAAAAATAACCACATACAGTATAACAACAGTAAGAGAATTTCAACAATGAAAGATCTGCATCACGTTCTTTTACAAGTAATATGATGTGGAAATGTACAACAGAGCATTCACTCAACCCAGAATAGTCAGACTCTATTTAAAGAGGTGTAATCATTAAAATGGGTCCAATCTTGTTTTAATTTAGAACAGTTTTTAACTTTGGAGGTAAAAGGTTTCAGGATTAGTCATCAGTTTTTTTCAGTGGACACAGTTTTCCCAATGAGGCTTAGTTTGATGGAGAATGGAGGACCTCAGGAGTCTGCTCTGGTGACTAAGCAGCAGCATCGCCTACATAAAGTTGACAGGTTACAACTGAACAGTTTAATGGAAGGTCATTAATAAAAAGGCTGAAGAGCTAAGGACCAAGAATAGAATCTTGGGGAAGACCCACATTATTTTTAAATAACAGATTTTCTTCCAGGATTGTCCTTTATTTAGCTCCTTGTATTTTCCGATACTCTAAACATCTTCTGTGCCCCTTCTGAAAAATAGATTGCCACACCATGATAGTGCACCACCATGCCTCACCATAAGAACAGTGTATTCAGGGCAATGTGCACTGTTCCCTCCATGCATAGCCTTTGCATGTAGGCCAAAAAGTCCTAACTTTGTTCTCATCTGATCAGAGGACCTTCTTCCACATGTTTGCTGTGTCCCCTGCATGACTTTTGGCAAACTTATGGCTATCTTTCAACAGTGGCTTTCTTCTTGCCACTCCTTCATGAAGGTCAGATTTGTGGAGTGCATGACTAATGACTGTCCTGTCAACAGATTCTCCCACCTGAACTGTAGATCTCTGATTAATGCTCTCCTTGCCTGGCCTTTCAGTTTAGGTAAACAGTCCTGTCTTGGTAAACACACATGGAGAGAGTTGGTCCATCCTCTTTCATTGTTCAGATGACAGATTGAACCAAGCTCCTGATTCAATTTGAAACCAGGAGCTTGAGATGTTTAAAGCTTGGGATATTGTTGTAGAACCTAACCCTGCCTTAAACTTCTCTGCAACTTTCTCCCTGACCTTTCTGTCGTGTTCCTTGGTCTTCATCATGCTGGTTGTTCTCACATGTTCTCAAACAAACCCCTGAGGCCAAAAACAGAACAGCTGGATCTATACTAAGACTAAATTAGAACATGATATTATTTGTAATATTTATTTTTCATTTAATCTGAAACAACCCTCAGATTGACAATAATAAAGCAGCTAATTGTCAAGTTGTAAACGTCATGTTTACAGAACCGGCATTCAAAGTAAAAGCTTCCGTGCAGGCTTTTATTGTGGTAGTCTCCCCGCAGGAAGTTCGGTGTCGGCGTTAGATAAGGAGCTCAGCATCGACACTGGTGCTGCTGCTGCGCGTCTCTTCACTGTGACCGTGCGGAGATGTTAGACCGTTCCCGGTGAAAAAAACACACTGCAGCTCTGCCCCGTGAACATGCCTCACCACAGGCTGTAGCTGAGCGGGATTCACGGACAGAAGAGCGGGGCAGAGAAGGCCAGGTCTCCGGGACAGGTTTGGAGGATAACACCGGCAGGATGTGGCAAGTTTTAGCATGTGGGGCTGTAGTTTTCCCCGGTCTTTTCTTCGCCTTCAGGAAGATTCTGCCCACTGTGTTCAAACACTGGACCGATGCCGACGTGGTTCTGGTCAGCGAGAGGTAATGTGGCTCGGTTCCGTTCGGTTATTTTCGGAACGTCTTGGCTGTGCTGTGTGATTATCGTCATTTTAAGCTAGTAACGGCCGCTCTCATTCAGTTAGCTAGTTGTGCTGCTGCACTTTATTCTTTTAGCGAGTCAGCAGAACTAATGTCCAGAAAACAGCCAGAAATATTTTATCCTCGGCGTTTTTCTGCTCTACGTGTGTTTACTTGTATTTTGCACACTGGACGCATTATTACATAAATGTCACCGCGCATCCAAACTACGGGTCCCTGCAGGGAAAAGGCAAACGTTGAGAAACGTCTTAGTTCTGGATTCTGTTTGCATGGGAACGTTGATGGTCCATGAAGGCTTTAGGGTACATGTAAACTGGTCCTACAGTCTGGAAGTAGATTTCAGTGTTTTCCAGGTCTGGATAAGTATGACAATATATTTGTATTTGCAGACTTTATATCCTATAATAATGTTCCGTCTTTCTTTGGATTCTTCCTTCGTTCCTTCCGTTTGTTCATTTTTCCTCCCGTCCTTGTGTTGTTACTCCTTCCTCCCTCCCTCTCTCCCAAGAGGCCTACTTTCCTTCCCTGTGTGCTACCTTCCTCCCTTCTTTTGTCCTCGTTCCCTTGCTTTTTGCACCCTCCTCCCTTGTTTTCTTTAAGTTCTTCTTTGTGTCCTACCTCCAATTCCTTCTTGAATCCTTCCTTCACTCTGTCCTGTCACTTTTCCCCAGTGTTTTACCTCCTGTCCTTCCTTGTAGCGATCCTTTTATTTAATTTTCTTGCTCATGTTCCACCTCTCCTGCGTTCTTGTATCCTTTTCTCTTTACTTTCTTGTCTTTCCTTTTTCGTGACCTACCTCCTTCCATGTGTCCCTCAGTGCTTAATTTTCTTCCTTGTGTCCTACCTCCCTTCCTTATGGCTTTTCTTCCCCTCTTTTCTACTTGGTGCCTTGCTGTTTTCTTCCCTGTTTAGTTACCTACCTCAGTGTGTTCTTTGTTTCATTTTTTCATTCCATCCTTCACATGGTGTTTCGATGAATTTATTCCCCGATTTGCATCTCAGAAATTCCAGTTTCTAATTGGAAATGGATTGCATCACCAGTTAGTGCCAGTGAAGAACATCAGTGAAAACTAAAGTGACTGCAACAGTCCAGGAGAAGCTGATATCAGGTTCCTAAGCTGTCTTGAAGGTATCGCATAGTACAGAAAAGGTTTTCATTTTGTTGTATCCCTATCGATCAGTCAAGCTTTATTTCTAGAGCACTGACATCAGACAGTCAGGTGTAACACCAAATACTGTGGAGGTTAAGAACAGAAGGACAGACATAAGCACTAGAGACGCATATTTGGATCATTTTGTGTCGACTCCATGATGGTGCTTGATCACCTCAGAATCTGGTGAAACATTGTAGGAATGATCTCTTGATATCTGTGAATCATGTAGCCTAAATTCCAGCATTATCTAACATTTTTTTCTCTGATGAAAATGTTCAATAAATCACTGAAGTTGTAATTGAATGAGATTCTATTTTCAGATGTTTGTATTTCTTGAAATATGTTGTTTAGTCTTCAGATTTCCAGGAGATGTTCAGATGGTTCTGTTGAAGGGAGGAAATGCTTCAAATAATGGCAACAAGCCTCAGTTTGAGACCTTTCAAATTCAAGATTTTGATAAAACTATTGAAAAATATATACATGTGTATCAATAAATAAGGTTTGGTTGAAAACATATGAAGTGTTTAATCGATTTTTATTGTGGAACTAATACCTGAATGGCATACATAATGCTTAAAAAGCTTTCATTTGACAGTATAAATGGGAATTATGGCCTTTCAAAGCTGACACAGGTAAAAGACTACGTTTGATTGGCCAGACAGACTTGTTGAACCATGGATAACTGATCAAATGTTGGATAGTAAGAATTAGGAAAATGTTGTAATTTCAGCCTAAAATATTGTCAGATGTCAGTTTGAGATACCAAACTCTGTTTGACAGATCTCAGGTGGTCTAGTGATTGACCCCTGACCTCACTGAGTTGACACAGAATGACCCATAGACTGTATGTGCATGTAAGGATTATAAACGGGCTACGTTTAGCATGTGCTACAAAGGTGCAGAGTATTAACCTTGTTGTGTATACATCTACTAAACTTTGTCACAAGTCTGCCAGCGGTATGAGCTTTCAGAGAAGTTTCTGTTTTTCTCTAAACTGGAATTTGGGTAGACCAGATGATCATGTTGCATAGCATACCTGAAGCCTTTAACATCATTAGATTGGACCCTGAATACATCTCCAGGTACAGTAGTTTGTTTCTGGTGAACCCTTGCTGTGAATATATTGTTCTTAAACATTAAAAATGGCAAAGAGAAACACCTCAGAAATCTGGAAAAGTATGGAAAATGTTTGGGTTCCCTGAGTAATAATTATTATTTTCAGTGTTAGATGGGTCAGTGGGACTTGCTCATACGTGCCCAGCTCAGCTCAGTGCTCATTTATACGCTGTCACCCTGGTTAATCCTTCTCTGAGCTGCAGTCAGAGCCCACTGCTGACTTGGCTATGAGCTGGAATACTCTGAACCCTGTTTGTGAACAACGCTTCAGCTAATTTACTAATGCTCAACTAACTGAACGCGTTGTCCTCAGAAGCATTCGGGCCTGAGTGGACGACCCACTGTTCATTCTCCACCAATAACCTTCCACAACTCGCTTACTGATGTTTCCTGAATTTATTTAGTAAATTAATCTTTAATCTGTCTAGTTTCTTTTGTCTCACGTCAGTGTTTCAGATCATCAAATTAATGTTAATGTTAATCAGACAAAGTAAACCTGAGTTAATACAAAAAGCACCTTTTAAATGATGTTTTAACTTTATGGGGGGAAAAGCCATCCTAACCAACATGATCCTCTGTGAAAAAGTAATCACCCCCTTGTTAAATCATGAATTAACTGTGATTAACCTCATTCCTTGGAGAGCATAGTTCAGTTTCACTATCTACGCCATGGCTTGTAGAATCAAGAAAACACTTAAATAGAACCTGACAGCATGAAGTAGGCTTAAAAAAATCTCAGAGTAACACAGCCGGTCCTGAGCTAAAGAAAGTCAGAGAACAAGTGAGAAACAAAATCACTGACCTCTATCAGTCTGGAAAGGGTCGCGAAGCCATTTCCAAGGCTTTGGGACTTCAGAGAACCACAGTGAGAAACATTATCCTTACATGGAGAGAACATGGAACAGTGGAACACCTTCCCAAGAGTGGCTGACCTACCAAAATTACTCCAAGAGCTCCTCAACAACTCATCCAGGAGGTCACAGAAGAACCTTGTAAACTCCATTTATAGCTAGGTTCAAACTGTGAATTTATCAGCCCTCTTGGCCATAATCTTTCATCTTGAAAGAAAACCTGTAATTTTGAGCTTAAACTGATGGTGTTTGGTTGTTTAGTGTCGCAGACCCGCCAAGTGCGGATTGAAGCTGTCCTTTGACCAAAGTCGACCTATAGCAGATGTCAACCATTGTTGGAAACCTAGGGAACATTGATCAATGAGACTGACGCCTGCTTTGATTCCTCTTTTTGCCCAACCTCCTTTCTGTTTTCAGGGTCTGACACTAATAAGAGCATCAACAGCTTTAACTGTTGTCCTTTTCTTAATGATTTTTTCAGCCCTTGAAGCGAGAACACTTTTCTGTTCTTGCAGAGTAAATTCAAGCCTTTAGAAACAGACTGGGGAAAATGGCATCCAGGCCGTTCATCTTGCCCAAGAAGAAGAACATTGAAGAGACAGACGTGGATCTTTTTGGAAGGTGTGTGCTCTCTTGCATCTGCTGTAATACAAAATCACCATTTCAGAAAAGAACATCATACCTAGAGTCAGACACGGTGGTGGTAGCTGCTTTGCTGCTTCAGGACCTGGAAGACTGGTTGTAATTGATGGAACCTGAAGGAGAAGGTCCGACCATCAGTTTGTGACATTGAGCCCACTTCTGTTATGCCTGACAGTGACCATGTAAAACCGTGTTTTCCGTGATTTTTTTTTTTTGAGGGGCCTTTTAAAATTTTTAACTTAAATCCTTTTGGGGGATGTTTTTGGCCCATGTTTTTTTAAATGCAAGAAAACCCTCAGATGTGGTTGAATTGAAAGAATCCAGAAAAACTGGGGCGGTCCTATTCCCCCACATGATAAAACCCTCATTATCTTTTTTCTGTAAAAGACTTGTTGGGTCAAAATTTGAACTGCGATCAATGTGGTGGTAAAAACCTTTCCACCTCACTGTATGCTGATTGTAATCACTTTACTTTGAAACTTTTAAAAATCGAAAGTTTTCATGTTTGTGTTTCGGGGTCGGCATCAAAACGCAGACCCCCATCGCCCCCCGGGAAGGAACCTTTTTTTTTCCCCACATTGTTGCCCACAGCCCTCCCCCACCCCTGTGCTGCGGGCCCCCTTTTTCCCCAGCGCATGTTTCCATTTTTTTTTTCCAAAACCCCTTTCCAACGGGTTTCAGTGAAGCTTTAAAAAAGATAAATTTCCCCCAGTGAAAAGCCCCAGGGGGGCCCTTGGGGTTTGACTATTTTTTTGGTTTAGTGAAAACACAAAGTGATTAGTTTGTTTGAGTAATGCAGAAGAAATTCCTATTTAGAGCAGTTTTTCAGCCAGGGTCACATTACTAGTATTATGCAACTGATCCACATGACTGCTGGAACTGCTGCTGCTTCTACAAACACTTTCTGCAGCTGTGATGTGGGTATTTCTGCTGGCATACTACTAATGTCAGCACTACTTTGTAGTTTGTACGTCGCATTTTATATTTCTTTTTTGGGGGGGGGTTTTTTAGAGAAAAACCGGGTTACAAAAAGTACCCACCGACTAAAATAGACATTTAGGTGGGTTCCCCCTAACCCTTAACCAAAATCCAAAAAGAAATTTTTTGAAAAGATTTTTCTTTTAAATTTTGTTAATAAATATTTTTAAATATTTGTATTTAGTTTGAGAGGTTTGGGAAAACCCTGTACTGTATACCGGGCCTCACCCACTAGGCCAACCCAAAGACATACGATACAACACATTTAATACCTTTTGTCACATATATACTCATTAAAACCACAAACTTGAGCAGATTTTATTAGGATTTTATGTGACAGACCAACACAAAGCAGTGAATAATTGTAAAGTGGAAGGAAAAGGATTCACGGTTTTTGCATTTTTCCCTTCAAAATTGCAGTCCAGAAAAGGTCAGAAAAATAAATTGTGCGGGCTTTGGGGGGGCAGCGGGGGGCTCGGGGTGTGCGCCCCCATGTACAAGGCTACAGTCCTCGACCAAACCTCCCAGGTTAAAGGGGCCCCAAACCCCGTTGGGACCTTTGCTCCTTTCTTTCCCTCCTCCTCCTCTTTCCCACCTCATTACCGGGGGGGGTTGGGGGTTTCAGCTTGCAACAAAAAGGGCCCCTTGGGTTCCAAAAAAATAAAAACAATAACAGGCTTTGGAGAAGTTTAAAGGGGGGGGGGGGGGGGTTGGGTTTCTCCCACAATTATCCCCCAGAACTCTTTTCCCAGTCCATCATCTGAACATGGGGGAGGATGGACCAAACCCCAAAGGACCTCCCAAAACCCTTGGAGGTCCCCATAAACTGACTATTGATTAAGAAAACCGGCCCTTTGTTTAACCCCGGGAAAACCCTGCGAATCCGCAGCTCATTTGGGGAAATCCTTCCAAGGACACTTTCCCAAATCAGGCTGTGAAGAAAAAAAGACATTGTTGAAAGAAAACCAGAAAAAGTCCTGTTTGCCGTTTTCCACAAACCATCTGGTCATAAATGCTTACACTATGTAAGCAGGGGAACTAGCATATTTTTCCCTAAAAATAAAACGGGTAGTGGCGGGGCATCTTTGCTTTTTAAATGACCCTTTTTCTATAGGGGGGAGGGCAGGGAACGGGTTTCGATATGATGACAAATGGATGGAGCAAAATCCAGCCCCTGAAAAAAAAACCTGTTGGGGGCGGGCAAAAGGGACCTGAGATTTGGGGCGGGGGGGTTTCACCTACCAGCGGAGAACCCCCGGAACACCAAAACCAAATACATGGTTTGGTTTTTGACCCAATGCTTTTTTCATGTGTTTTTTTTTTTGGCCAAATTTAAAAGCCTGGACATAAACCCAAATCTGGAAATCTTTAAGCACGATTTTAAAAACTGATTTTCCCACAAATGTGATCAAAACCCCAATTTTGAGCTGGGGGCTTTTTTAAAAAGAGAAGGGGCACAAATTTTCCCAGTCTGTGATGCCCCCAGGGGGTTTGGTTTGGGAAAAAACCAAAACCATCCCCGGGCCTTTTCCTTGCATTTTCAAAAAAAATTTTGCATTCATTTGCCCCTTTAAATTCCACCCACATCCCTCCCAAAAAAATACAGGGGTTTTGGTAAAAGTATTCATACCCCTTTGACCTTTTTTCCACATATCTTTCCATTAAAACCCCCAAACAAAAATTAAAACTTTTTTTGGTTTTTTGGGGGAAAAGACCAAAGGGTGGTATAAATTGTAAAGGGGAAAGGGAAAATTAAAACATATTTTTTTTTTTTTTTTTTTTTTTTTTTTTTTTTTTTTTACAAAAAAAAAACCAAAAAAAAAAGGGGGCATTTTTTGGCAAAAGTATTCGGGCCCCCCCGAGTCACATAAAATGCCCTGAAAAATTTTTTTGCCCAAATTTTTTTTTTTCCGGGGCCAAAAAACCCCAAACTCCCAAGCCCCCCCCGGCCCCAGATTAAATTGGAGGAACATTGGGGAACACAGGTTTCCCGGGGATTTTGCCACAGATTTTCCGTTTTGGGTTTAGCTCGGGTTTTAATTTGGGCCCTTCTAACACTGAAAAAGGTTTTTTTTTTTAAAACCTTTTTCCTTTTTGCAGCCCTTTTTTCATGTTTTGGGGTTCGTTGTCCTCGGGAAGGTAAAAACCTCCACCCCAACCCTCTGGTTTTTGGCTCCACCCACCCTTCCCCAAAATAAACTCTGCCCACCTTCCCTGCCCTTTTCTGAAGAGAAGAAAAGCCCCAGAGCTGATGCTGCCACCCCCAAGGGTGATTTGGGGATGGTGTGTTCAAAAGTAAATTTCAGGGGTTTGTTCCCCTCACACAGGGGCTTTTGGGCTTTTTGGCCCAAAAAAATTTCCCAATTTTGGTCTCGTCGGGCCAAAGGGCAGCTTTTTCAAATTTTTGCTGGGTCTCCCAAATTGGCTTCGGCAAACTGAAAACCAGGCCCTTCTCAGGGTTTTTTTCTTTTAAAAACGGTTTTTCTTTTTTGCCATTTTCCCCAAAAGGGGACCACATTTAGGCTTGCCCCCAGACAAATCTTTTCCCCGTTGGATAAGGTTCCCCCCCCTAAAGCTTTTGGATTCTGCGGGGTTCACCCCAGATAAACCCTGGGCCTCTTGGTTTTCATCTCTGTCGTGCTCCCCCTTTTTGGGGCCCTTTTTAGTTTGGGGGGGGGAAAAGGGCCCTTTCCGGGGTGGGTTTTCCCAAATTTTGTGCCGTACTTTTTTCCTCCATTTCCAGATGCCACGGTTTTAAAAGCCAGAGTTTCCATGAAGTTTCCAAAGCTGGGAAATTTTTTCATAGCCTAACCTGTTTTTAAAAACTTCCCCCACAACTTTATCCCTAAACCGGGTCTGGTTTTTTCCTTTGGGAAATTTCATGATGCTGTTTTCCCTCCCCAATGTTTCTTTTTACCCGCCCTCTGGGCCCGGGGTCAAAAGGAGAAACCCTGTTTGGATTTGAAAATTTTAAAGATTCCACACGGTGGCCTTTCTTGTAGTCATTGGGAAAACCCAAATCAGGCCCCTTCTAAAGGAAATTTAAATTTTTGCCCCCAGAGAAAAATTTTTGCACACTGCACTTTTCAGTTTTTTATTGGAAACAATGTTTTAAATCATGTATAATTTTTGTTCCACTTCACAGTTGTACACCACTTTGTGTTGATCTTTCACATAAAATTGCAATAAAATAGATTAGTTTGTGGTTGTAATGTGACGATATGTGGAAATGTTCAATACTTTTACAAGCCACCGTACATTCATGTACATTCATCATTCTAATGCATTTCATCATCACAGTGGTGATGGAGTGAAATGTTTGGCAGAAGAGGACCTTTCCCGCTGCAAGGCTGGTTGGGGTTCGCTTCCTTTTGGGGGAAAGCAAAAATTTGACTGCCAGAAAGATGAAGAACCAATTTAAAAAAGGCCAGCCCCAAAAAAAAAAGGCTCATTAGCCCCGATTTCTCAGGAATATCACATGTTCAACTAAAAGCCGCAGCTTAGAGGAACTTCAAACACTAATCCAGAGCTAACAACGTGGGGTATCGTTAGCATCATACCGATGAGGGAGTATGTGGCCATGAGAGGATACTCGGTGTTCCTCAAACCGGCAGTTATTTCCAAACTTCAGTTTTGCGCATTTTAAAGAAAAATACTAAAGGTAACGTGCTTAATGGAGATATTTTTACAGATGTCAGCAAAAACCACAGACTGAAAGGAGACGGACGGACCAATGGATGTTAAATTCATGTCTGATGGACGATTGTCAAACAAAAGGATAGATGGACAGACCACAGGACAGGGACAATCAGGAAATATGAAATTTCCCCATTCTCGTTTCTTTTTCCAAACTTTTCCAGATCACTCAGGAACCTTAATTACTAAAGTCATCAGACAACCTTAGTATCAAACTTGGACACGTTTTCCCTCCCCAGCCCTGCTGCTTTCTGTGAGTGTGTGTCTGCACGCAGTGTCACAAGACCCAGATTTCACACTAGTTGTTCATTCATTCCCCGTGTCCTCCTCCCCCCCCCCCCCCCCCCCCCAGCTGACAAAACGCTGAGGTCGATGGGGTGAGGAGAATGAGGAGGGGAAAGAGCAGAAATGCTTTGCTGCTTCCTTCCAAAATGTGGACTTCATGTTCCTTCTGTATCAGGCCAGACAACAACCTCCGTCTTCCCTTCCTGCTACTCTTCCTAGGGACTGATTGGGTTTTTTACGGTCTGCTCACCCCGCCTTATAGTCGGGACCAGAGCTTTTTGCTCCTCCAGTGAACGGGCTGTGTAATCTGGGGGCCACGGGCGCTGCAGCAGAGCGAAGAAAGTGAGAGCAAAGCAAACAGAGTAAAGCGCATTTCATGAGAACAAGGAAGTCTTTCTCTCTGCGTTATGACCACACATTCGGACACATGGGTGCTGAACACCACTGAGTGCTTCGTACTCAGACACTTCGGTAGTTGTAGTAGTTAATCAGCTTAAAACAGGAAACTATGATGATGATCTTGTCAATGTTGAAGTACTTCTTGATCGGTGGTTGTGGACTAAATGACAACATCTCATGGTGTAGCACAGGTTTGACCTCTAAGAAACCGGTTTAGTTCACACGTTCAGTTAATTAGGATCTGAACATGTCCATTTTGTGTGAAGTTCTTTAAAACAACAATAAATGATTGCCATTATTCATCTAGCGTTAGCTGGAGCTGGGTATGAGCAGACAACCACAAACTTCCTCCCAAAGAGGATGAAACATGAAAAATAGAACCAACATGCTCTGCTGAATCAGCACTTTAATCATGATCTAAAAAACACACAGGGTCCATCAACACTACCAAGAAAGCCCCGGAGCTCCGAGTAAAGCTGCAGCCATGACTTACTTTAATAATTAACTACTATGGGAAATAATTCTCCAGTAAGTCAAGTAATCAGATCCACAGAGCTAGGATTTCCTTCATTAAAGTAGGAAGCGCTCCAAACCAACCTGACCCTGCGTGAAGTAACTGCTCCCCTTCTTACATCATGACATAAATGTGAATAAACACAAACAAAAAAACACTTAGACAGGTTCAGTAAACATTTATTAGTTATAAAGTCTTTTCAAAACCTTTTGTTTCATCTAAAGAAAAAAGAGTCATGATAAGTAAAAATCCTCTTCCTAAGCAGGTTGCAAATCACAGCCAGGTTTGCATTTTTCTAACTCTGGACTCTAGATCTTGCATCATCATAGATGATGCTGTATTTGTAAACTCTGTCTGTGAGGCATAGCGATTCAAATCCATCATCCTCCGTCTATCTCATTTTCTTCCTCCATCACACAAACCGTGAGCGGAAGCATATTGTGCAGCGATAATAACTTGTCTTGGTGAAATGCAGTGAGCACTGAGAGAGCGCTGCTGGAGAAGATCCCTGAAAGCATTGTGGCGAAGAACGTTTCTCAGCGCCGTTTTAATACGTTCCTGCCACAAACATTAGTGTATTTCTTTGGGGTTTATGTGATGGAAAAATAAAAAGTACACATAATAACCAGGAGGAAGGACAATGACATGAAATCTACAATAATCCATTAAAGCTGCAGGTCTTTTGGGGTTTCTCTCCACCAGCTTTGATCATCTACAGGCTGACATTTATGCCTGTTCTTTGTAAAACGGCTCCAGCTCAGATCAGATAGAGAACATCTGTAAACATCAGGTTTTAAGTCTTGCCACACATTTAGGTCTGGACTTTGACTAGGCCTTTCTAACACATGAACCTACTTTGGTCTAAACCCTCCATTGTAGCCCTGGCTGGATGTTTAGGGTGGTTGTCCTGCTGGAAGGTGAACCTCCACCTCAGTCTTAGCCTCTATCAGGTCTTCTTTCAGGATGGTGCTGCAATTAGCTGCATCCTTCTCCATTAACTCTGATCATCTGATCAGATTCCTTGTCACTGCTGAAGAAAAGCATCCTCACAGCATGATGCTGCCACCACCATGCTTCACTGTGGAGATGGTGTATTCAGGGTGATGTGCCAAATCAGCTTTAGTTTAATCTGATCAAAGGACCTTCCTCCACATGTCTGCTGCATCTCCTACATGGGTTGTAGCAGATTGCAACATGACTGTGGGGTTTTCTCCTAAGAATGGCTTCCTTCTTGCCACTCTTCCATAAACACCAGATGTGTGAAGTGCATCACAAATAGTTGTTCTGTGGACTGATTCCTCTACCTGAGCAGTGGATCGCTGCAGCCATGGTCCTCTTGGCTGTTTCTCTGATAAATGCTGTCCTGTCAGCTTAAGTGGACCTCCATGTCTTGGTAGGTCTGCAGTTGGTCCATTTGCTTTCCATGTCCAGATGGTGGATTGAACAGAACTCTGGGAGATGTTCAAAGCTTGGCATATTGTTGTAGAACCTAACTCTGCTTTAAACTTCTCCACAACCTTCTCCCTGACCTGTGTGCTATGTTCCTGGGTCTGCATGATGCTGGTTGTTCTCTAAAGAACCTCTGAGAGCAGAAACAGAACAGCTGCGTTTATACTCAGGTTCAACATCCAGACTCAGTTTACTAACTAGGTTTCTTCTGAATGCGATTTTTGTTGCAGTGCATTTTATTTTGGGGTCTCAGAGTAAAGGGGGCTGACTACAAATGCGTGCCACACTTCAGATTTTAAAACGATGTATTCTTTCCATGTCATCACTTTGTGTCGGTTTGTCACATAAAACCTGATAAAGTAAATTACAGTTTTTGGCTGTAATGTGAGACGCTATGAACAGGTTTTTGGGTGCTTTAATTTCTCACTCAAACTGTTTTATACACGTGTCTCTGTTAGAAAATGAAATATTACATGAGTTCATGTGTTTCATTACTGTTCGTAAGATGAATGGATTCAGCTTGGTCTTCAGAACCCAATAATTCAGCTCATTAAACATGGATTATCTCTACAGGCCTCACAATCCCAGGAATTACACAGTTTTCTTAATCAGGACTTTAGGAAGCAGACGTGTGTTTTTTCTTCACGGTGATGGTGATGCACGACCATAAGAGAAAACCATTATTTAACAAAGTGTTGTGTAAAAGGTGCGATTACAGCACCCGAGAGAGCAGGGCGTTTAAATGAAATGTTTTCTGATTTTAAAGAAGCTTACTGTCAGTGATGCCAAGCTGGAGAGCAGCCAGGAGGAGAGCTTGTCCAAGCTAAAGCACTCATTCATAGTTTGGACAGACTGGTGATATAACCAGAAGTCCTGCATGAACTAGAACACGAAAAGCCACATTTCAAACTGAGCATTTGTCTTTTTCTGTTTATTCAGATGATCTTCAGATCCTTACGTTACACTGCTAGAAGCCACACACTTTGGTGCAGTTTAAAGCTGGCCTGCAAGGCCTCCACACAGCCCTTCAAATAGAGATGTCCCAACTTCTCCTGTGTCACAGCTCTGTTTATAGATGGAGAAAGACGAGGCCAGGCGTTGCTAATCCCGTGATGGTTGCTGAGCTGTAGCTCTGACTGCTGGAGAAGATATCCTGAAAGAAGACTTGTTCAGAACATGACCTGCAGTTGTTAGTGCTGGCCCTCTTCATAAAGCTTCAGTTACATGGGCAGGCAACAAACCCAGCAGAAGGTTTCAGGTTAGGTCAACATGACGGGTCTAACAAGGATACGTCAGATTAAAAATAGTTATTACTGAATAATCTGTTTTAACTTCCATGGTTTAAATGCTGGATGTGAAATGTTGCCTCAGGGGCGACATTAAGCACGGCTGGTACAAGAATCTGTCTGTTAACCTAAAAACACCACAGCTTCACAGTATTTACACAACGATAACATGCTCTAGTTGCTTTTATTCAATCAGAAAAGCTACAACTATTTGGGTTTAATCTACACACTGGAATAAAGCTGTAAATGAATTACCTGCTACATTTAGTAAATACCTAGTCCTCTCAGGTGCTTAACAAACATAAAACTTGCACAAACCTCATTCTCCTCATAGGAGACGCTCTATTGGTTTCCACACCATGACTCTGTGTTTTTAATGATCAGAAATTAGTTTTTTACCTAGAACAAAACCAGTTTTTTTTTTTCCATTTTGTTTTTATGATATTCTATGTTTTGAAGAAGTAACCACATTTACAAATGAAAAAACAAATGCGTCTCATTGGGCTCTCAGGATGTTCTGTGACAGACGGGATGAAACTTTCCTAAAGGATAAATCCGTGAGCTGTTACTGTTGCTCACTGCTGGTCAAGAGTAAAAATCAACGCCTTCATGCCACCAGCTGATATTTAAGAGCATCTCCAGCATTTCTGAAAAGACCTAAAAAGTCCTAAAATATTTTCCTTTAAATTTTAGGGCCTAAAATGTTTAAATATCCTCGGAGTTGTAACATTGGCTGTTTTTAATTATAACTTTAAAATCCGTATTCTTGGTCATCTTGGTGTCAGTTAAGTTAGAGGGTTTTTCATAACTTACATCGTCTTAAAAGGTTTAGAAAGGCTTCTGTGTAACTGACTGAAATGTGCAGAAAACGCTGATCTCTGAAGATCTGCCTGAGATTGATGTGACTCATACACATGCAGAAGGTTCTGAAACATACAGCTGACTACGTTCAGACTGACCCAGTCCATTTCTCTGTCCTATTACCTTACTGACCTGGATGCTAACTGCTGTTTATTTATGTGGTTGATGGTTTAACAGCTGAACTGCTTCTTCACAGCTTGGAATTAAAAGGGAGAGAGAGGCTTTCTGTGGGAGTTTCCTGAGATTTAGTTCTGGTTCTGATCCAGTTTTTTTTTTCTTCAGAAAGAACTGATCTAATAGTGAGAACTTGTAGAAATCCTTATTGAGTTGGTTTCTCAGGCTAGAAATCAGGCAGTTGATTCATTAACATCTCAGTTTTGCAACACAGTTAAACAGAGTTATTCTTATGATCCATGACTTCTTCTAGAGAAGACAAAACTCTGGTTCTGCTCTGATCTAAGATGTTCGGGGATGGATGAAACGATGATGTTTAACTCGTGTATTTTTCTCCTTTTTGCAGACTGGTGTCATCCATCCACGCCCTCATGGCGACAACAGCAGGAGTCATCGTGGTGTTATCATGCAGAGGCAACATCATTTATGACAGGTGAGATTTTATTTGCTAACCCTTGTAATTCAACGGCGCCTCTTTAAATGGCTTCTGGCACCTTTTAAAGGGATAGTTCAGATTTCTTGCAGTAGGAACTCTTTCTGGTTGACCTTACTCTGGATAAACAGATGCTGCCAACAACTCTAACGCCTGCTACTATTGACACAGTTTGTTTTCAATTCAATTCAATTCAGTTTATTTATATAGCGCCAATTCACAACATGTCGTCTCAAGGCACTTCACAAAAGTCAGGTTCATACATGACAATTAATCCAAATCATTGAACAGTGCAGCCAGATTCTGTTATTTATTCAAATTGGATAAAAAGTTTTTCTATCTAAGGAAACCCAGCAGATTGCATCCAGTCAGTGACTTGCAGCATTCACTCCTCCTGGATGAGCATGTAGAGACAGTGGACAGTCACTGGCGTTGACTTTGCAGCAATCCCTCATACTGAGCATGCATGTAGCGACAGTGGAGAGGAAAAACTCCCTTTTAATAGGAATAAACCTCCAGCAGAACCAGAACCAGGCTCAGTGTGAGCGGCCATCTGCCACGACCGACTGGGGGTTAGAGAGAACAGAGCAGAGACACAAAGAGAACAAAGAAGCACTGATCCAGGAGTACTTTCTATGGGAAGGAAAAGGTAAATGTTAATGGATGTAGCTCCTTTAGTCGTTTCACCTAGAAAGAAGGAACAGATAAACTCTGAGCCAGTTTTCAAGGTTAGAGTCTGAAGAGAGCACATAGAGTTAGTCACAGTAAAAGCTCAGTCAGTAGCTATGTCTAGGAGAGAGAAAGGGTTAAACACTGAAAGACAGGGCCATGTGGATCATCGGTAGAGGGTGAGCATTAAGTTGTTGGCAGCAGAAGCTCGGACGATGCCCCTCTCCAGACAGTTGTCACAGGTAGACACAGAGTCAGGCCAGGTGTAGTTTCTAGGAAGAGAAAAGAGAGAGAACAAAGTTAAAAGCTGAAATAACAGCAAATAATACAAAATTGGAGAGTAGTGTGAGAAAGTAGCGAAGAGGGTGAAAGTGGTCATTATGTCCTCCAGCAGCCTAAGCCTATAGCAGCATAGCTACAGAGATAGCTCAGGATAACCTAAGCCACTCTAACTATAAGCTTTATCAAAAAGGAAAGTTTTAAGCCTAGCCTTAAAAGTAGACAGGGTGTCCGCCTCACGGACTAAAACTGGGAGCTGGTTCCACAGGAGAGGAGCCTGATAACTAAAGGATCTGCCTCCCATTCTACTTCTAGAGACTCTAGGAACCACCAGTAAACCTGCAGTCTGAGAACGAAGTGCTCTGTTAGGAACGTATGGAACAATCAGATCTCTGATGTATGATGGAGCTAAATCATTAAGGGCTTTATATGTGAGGAGGAGAATTTTAAATTCTATTCTGGATTTAACAGGGAGCCAATGAAGGGAAGCTAATGTAGGGGAAATATGATCTCTCTTTTTAATTTTCATCAGAACTCTTGCTGCAGCATTTTGAATCAGCTGAAGGCTTTTAACTGCATTTTGTGGACATCCTGATAGTAAAGAATTACAATAGTCCAGCCTTGAAGTAACAAATGCATGGACAAGTTTTTCAGCATCAATCCTGGACAGGATATTTCTAATTTTGGCAATGTTCCGGAGATGGAAAAAGGAAATCCTAGAAACCTGTTTAATATGGGATTTAAATGACATGTCCTGGTCAAAAATAACACCAAGGTTTTTTACTTTATTACCAGAGGTCAATTTAATGCCATCCAGGTTAAGTGATTGACTAAGCAGTTTCTTTTTTAAAGACTCCGGTCCAAAGAAGACAACTTCTGTCTTGTCTGAATTTAGAAGCAGAAAATTTAAAGTCATCCAAGTTTTTATGTCTTCAAGACATGCTTGTAGTCTATCTAACTGGTTGGGCTCATCAGGATTTATGGATAAGTAATGCTGAGTGTCATCAGCGTAACAGTGAAAATTTATTCTATGCTGCCTGATAATTTGACCTGTTGGAAGCATATATATAGTAAAGAGAATTGGCCCAAGTACTGAACCCTGTGGTACTCCACATTTAACCCTGGAGTTTAAAGATGATTTATCATTTACATGAACAAACTGGAATCTGTCAGACAGATAAGATTTAAACCAGCCTAGTGCTGTTCCCCTGATCCCTACAGCATATTCCAGCCTTTCTAAGAGAATATTATGATCGACTGTATCAAATGCAGCACTGAGATCTAACAGAACCAGTACAGACACAAGTCCATTATCTGAGGCAATAAGAATATCATTAGTGACTTTCAGCAGAGCTGTTTCAGTGCTATGATGAGCTCTGAAGCCTGACTGAAAGTCTTCAAACAGGTCATTGCTGTGTAAATGCTCACACATTTGATTAGCAACTATTTTCTCAAGAATTTTAGATAAGAATGGAAGATTGGATATAGGTCTGTAATTAATTAAGTCATCTCGATCAAGTGAAGGTTTCTTAAGTAAAGGTTTAATTACAGCTACCTTAAAGGCTTGTGGTTCTGATCCATTTACTATGGATAGATTAATCATATCTAAAATGGGGCTGGGGCTGGTTTTCTTGATATGCTCTTCAAGCCACAATTATTCATACGCCTGGCAGATTTAGATTTATTTATAATTTATTTAAACCAGAAGTTTGTTTCTGATGGAAAAGAGACAGAAATCTCCAGAGATAATAAAACAATGTACAAGGAAAAACAGTTCTAGTTATATTAGTCATGTTTTATTTAGATTTTAAAAAAAAATGCATGCCAAAAATAATGTATAACCTTCTCAGTAATCAGTGGATACATCTTTATTGACATCACATTAACTGAACCCTTCTCGTAGTCCATTTTGGTGTTGGCTGCTCTAACAAGACATAGCTCCAGCCTCCTGGGATAAACTCATCTGTTTTTACCTAAACCAAAGTTAAAGATCTTTCTATTCATAGTAAGATATTGAATGCTCATAACCTCTGCACACAACCCCACTTAAAAAACATCTCAACTATCACTTCAACATTTCTTTGTAGCACATCAGCCCTGTGGGGGATTTTCAAGGAATCCAAACAAAAACGTTTTTTCTCATTTTCACCCCTCCACATGTTTTGTGTATTTGCAGTTTCGGTTGATGGTATCTGAGGTGTTTGGGTCTAAAATGGAGTCTGCAGTGGAACGTTTTGGATGGGCCATGAGTGAATTTGCACGCGCCTCTGGAACATTTAGGCCCTGAATCTCTGTTCACACAGCGAGTAGAGACGTGAAGATGGTGTAGTTCCCCCACCACGCCACTAGTGGGCAGTTTGTTCTTTGAAACTCAACAACCTGCGTAAACACTTTCTGCTTACAAACGTTAGATCAAAAGAGTCAGCAGCACAAGTAAATTCTCAGCTACCCGCCATCGTTACTGTTTATATCTTCTTCTTCTGTGAGTTTTAAACTGATTGGCAGCCATTATGCCATTTTCAGAGAAAATGTGAGCCGTTGCCATGTAAACGAACAGAAAAAAATCAACTAGTTTTTTCCGTAGTCGTGTAAATAGGGCCTGAGTCCCGTTTTCACACGTTTTCACGTTTTCCTGTTGTTTGAATTGTAGACGGTTGTCTCAGATAAATATCTTCCAGCAGGAGGTCGCTCAGATTGGTTGAGGTTGGAAGGTCATCACAAAATCAATGTGTGTAATATTCATATCTCAAAGGACTGTTTGGGGTACAGTAGTTGTTGGCTCATATATTCCAGGTATTATTAACTTGTGTTTTTCATACTAATGTAATATTTAATCAGCTGGACTGAACCTCACTGCAGCTGATGCTCACACCAGACACACAAGGCTAAAGGTCACACAGTGATGGAAGAAAATAGGAAGATATTGCATCAGATGTCATCAGCGCAATATTTACCAATATTATAAAATAAATGTAACTACCGAGAGAAATAAACTGAAAAGTAATGGAGCACAGATTTAGGTATAAATACACACTTTTCTACATGCAGTCTCCACACTCTATGGCCGCTGCTGGCCTCTGAGTCGGCCTATTGCAGTGGGCACGTCTAGGGACTGTTTTCTGTCAGTACAGTCATGTTGTTCTCCCTGGTAGACCTTTAAATAACCCTTGTTTCGTGGCATGGCTACAGTGCCTCCATGCTTTATCTTAGGCAGCTCTTCACTTGGTATCCTTCCTCAAACAGCCACTTTAATCCGACCCGACCCTCCAGATTGTCCACCTACCAGCAGGTGTGTGTTAGCAGTAGGCTTCTTTGTGCAGTTAAAGTGTGACACTAGGCTAATGCTAACCATTTAATCGCACTGAGTCAGTAGCCGGACCCAGGCGCTCCCAGTTTCAGGCTGCTAATCCCAGTCCCCCCTCCTCCTTCAGCCACAGAGCTTAATTCCTCCCCAGCGCTGCTCAGTTCTGCTGCTGCGCTGACGTGTGCCCAGCCTGGAGCTTATCAAACACATGCTCCACATGAACGCCCCGGAGCTGCGTCTGAATCTGTCGTTTCGTTTGGACGCCTCATCTCATCTGCTGCAACTAGTGAAAGGGTTGATGATGACAGATCCTCATTAAATCTGACGTGTTTTATTTTACCGAAACGCATCTTTGTGCTTCCTGAAACATCAACAAACGAACTGCTGTTATCCTTGAAGATCTGCAAACTGTGGTTATAAAACAGTACAGAGGTCATTCCAGAAGTGTTATTAACCCATAACCCTCCAGCCCCCGATGCCAAGGCGGCAAAGCCCATACCCCTAAACCCCCTACGCCTCTAAGTGATTTATTTAATTATTGGAGACCAAACCAATTCCAATTTCTCCTGTTGGTTTTTCTTACAAGCAGCCAGCCTCTTCATCTAAATCTGAGAACACATTTTTAAAATGAATTATATTTAAACGTAATTCATGTAAGGAGGGCGTGTCGTCTGTTCATCCACAAGAAGGCAAAGTAAGGGACAGACTGGGACTGTGTACTCTAGGCATGTTGTGGGAACCCGGTCATGATGTCTTCACTGCACCCTAAAAACATGCCGGAGGTTCTTTTCCTGTTCCTGTATGAGCAGGATGTTTTTCTGGTGACCAAACAGAACCAGTCTTGTTTGGGTTTTTCTATAGTTCTGTCAGAAAGGGACTCAACAGAACCAACACACACAACTTCCACCCTGAGCCTTTTGTTGGGCCTCTCTGCTTCTACTCTTAACTCTTAAACCTGGAGGATGAAGTGAAAGGTCAGAGGTCGTCAACTCGAAGCTGTGTCACGGCTTAGTTCAATTCTGTCCACATAATTAACCTCCATAGTAGTTTATGCTGCTTTCCAGGCTGCTGAAGGTGCTTACAGACGCCTGCCTGAAGGCCCTGCTGGTTTCAGATCTGCTGAAGCTCAGTTGGTTTCATCCACTGCAGCAGATTGGACCTTAATGGTTCTCCCTCTGCTCTGAACATCATGAGCTTCTCCTGAATGCCCTAGATGATAAGAAACCTGGCTGGAAGTTTTAGGTTTGAATGAGCTTCTTTGTGTTTTGAAGTCAGAAGCTCAGAAAATCATAGTTCATGTTGTTGTCCTGCTTTATTCACAGCGTTCCTGAGTTGTCTGGAAAACTAAGGAAAAATATGGAATTTGATTAGCCTGTGTATTTCCAGATGTCCCTGGCCCTTGGTCATCCATCCATCCAAACTAATTAATTAATTAAATGTTTGTATTTATACTTTTATACTTGACTGTAGGAACAATACTTTCATTGGTGGAGGAGGGTCGACACTTTTAATTGATGATTTCTGTCTTACTTTTAAGAATTATTGAGGTGGTTTATTCAAGCAGGAGAGAAAAGCCTTTTTCAGTTGTTTTAAAAACGATTAATTAATTAATTGAACAACACAGCTGTCTTCAGAAGCCAAACTGCCCCACTGCTGCTGTGGGGTCTGATCATTTCACCACAGGAGTTTAAACGTGTGAGACGTTCCAGGCTCCAAACTGTCACAGTGTGTTACAGATAATTACCAAGAGGTTAAAACACACATTAAACTGACGCATTCAGTGTCTGTCCAGTTAATGGAGAGCAGAGGGCTGCTGAAACACAGCAGCCAACACAAGTCACAACCACTGCAGTGTTTCATGGTTCCCCACTCTGACTGCATCTTGAAGGACAAATGAATCCAAGTACATGATTTAATATCTGCAAAGCTTTGCAATTACTCTTACTGGTCTACAAGAGATCACTGTAGTAAAACGTAGGAGTCCTCACAGCTCATCTGAATCTGAAACATCTTCTATTCACCCTCCTCTTCATCATCAAATATCTTATTTCTCCTCTTCAGGCACTGGCTGGTTACCTACTTCATCATCTGGTACGGCGTCCCCTACATGACGTACGACATCTTCGCCATGTACCTCAGCCACTACTACCGCTACCACGTCAAGGGCCACGAGGACTACAAGCAGCACTCGCTGAGGACCGTAAACTCCTTCGTCCGGAGAGAGTTTCTGCTGGTTCTGCACCACATCGCGCTGCTCACCATCCTGCTGCCTATCACACTGGTATGGAGGGGGGGGATGCTGGGGCCCTGAGACAGCAGTGATGAGGCCAGTAGTTCAGCTGGAAGCAGGCAGCACATTTGGTGATAAATCTCCAGCTTGACCATTCAGATTAGATGACCCTTTATTGTTCTTCACTGTGAAGCTCACAGCCCCTTCAAAAGAGAGGAGAGAACATCTGCATATGGGAATTACAACCTGCACCGCAGGTTACAGTGTAGACCAACCCGGATGAAGGAGGATTAGGTCTGATTGTTTAATGATCAGTGTATGTTGGTTGGTACATAAAGTAGATGTACATGGAGCAGAGATGTTCCACGGGGACTGCTCTCTCCATGGCTTTTAGTGAGCGGAGACAGTCAAAGACTGCAGACAGAGTGGGAAATGTAAAGGAAGGATTGATCCCAAAAGTTCACATTTTGTTCCAATCACAAAATTCCTTGAATTCCAGACCCACACAAAGGAGGAAAATAACTTATGGTTTTCAGTTGGGTCCACACAGCGTCATCGTGTCTCTAATTTAGTCTCAGTATAACTGCAGCTGTTCTGTTTCTGGCCTCAAAGGTTTGTTAGAAAACATTAGAGAACAAATATCATCATGGAGACCAAGGAACACAGCAGACAGGTCAAGGAGAACGGTCTGGTTCAGTTTAAACCAGCGTTAGGTTCTACAACATTATACCAGCTTTGAACATCTCCCAGAGCTCTGTTCAATCCATATCTGAACATGGAGAGAGGATGGACCACTTGCAGACCTACCAAGACATGGACGTCCACCTAAACCTGACAGGCTGGACAAGGAGAGCATTAATCAGAGAAGCAGCCAAGAGGGTCATGGTAACTCTGGAGGAGCTATCAAGGAGAATTTGTACGCAGGACAACCATCAGTCCTCAACCTTTCTATAAGAGTGGCAAGATTAAAGCCATAAGAGGTCCAGTTTGCCTCCAGCCATGTAGACATCAGACATGTGAAGCAAGATGCTCTGGTCACATGAGAACATAATTACATTTTTTGGCCTGCAAGGGAAGCTTAAAATCAAAGGAAAAGAAACACTCTAAATCACCCTGTGAAACATGGTGGTGGCAGCATCATGCTGTGGGGATGATTTTCCCCAGGAGTGACAGGGAAGCTTGTCAGAGTTGATGGGAAGATGGATGGAGCTAAATCCAGGAGAGTCTTGAAAGAAAACCTGTTGGTGTCTGCAGAAGACTGGAGACCAGGGTGGAGGTTCACCTTCCAGCAGCATCCACCCTGAACACACAGCCAGAGATACAATGGGATGGTTCAGACCAAAGCTGTTTCAGGGGTTAGAATGGCCTAGTCAAAGTCTGCAGCAAGACTTAAAAACTGATGTTCACAGATCGTCTCCATCCAATCTGACTGAGCTGCTGCCGTCTGTAGATGTTCAAAGCTCGTAGAGACGAACCCTAAAGACCTGCTCCAAAGGTGGTCCTACAAAGTTCTGACTCAGAGGAGCTGAATAGACATACACACCACACTTTTAAAATATTGAAAACCATGAATCATTTTCTTCTCCCTCCCAGTTATGTAGTACTGTAGTGTGTTTTTGGTTGTGACCAAATGTTAGGATTAGTAGAGCTGGATGCTTTAAAAAGCCTCCAAATGAAGCAACGGAGCCACTAAGTTACTGGCTGCTGAGATTTTCCTGATCAGGATCATTGAGTTATTTAATGTTTGCTTGTAGGAAAGAACGTTGTGGGTTAGAACATGTTCCCATTTTCAAGAGCAGAACCCTCAACAATCTTGAGGTTGATAATTACTTATAATGAGTAACAGGTCATGTGATCTTGTATGACAACGGCCTGCCAGTAACCCATTAATGCTGGGCGCTCTGATGTGCTGCAGTGGTTTCAAATCAATCCATGCATAAAGCTGCATTACCTCCTAATGACTGCTTAAGTGGCAGCAGAAAATAGACCCAGAACTCAATGTCATGGATTACCGATGAAGTACTGTTCAGACTAAAGGTGCTGTGGGCCAGTGTTGGAATAAGCTGGATGGTACCTGGAACGGATTCTTCATGGCGAGGCATCTAAAAATAGCAGAAACAGACTGATGTTAGACCCAATGGGATGACTTGATGTCCCTGTGTGCTTTTATTACTGCTCCTTCATCCTAATCTGGAGCTTCTTCTGTTCTAGTCCACAAATATACAGCTGTGTTTATTAGTGAGGAAAGCTGTAAAATACATGTACATTTATTGGGAGCATCTCACGTTCTGCTAGTAATCCAAACATCAGATATGTTCTCACTCCACAGACGGTGTGGAACAGAGAATATGAGGCTGATTAAAGAAACATCAGAGTCAGCATTTATTCCTCTAAACTCCAGCATTTCCTGCATGAACAGAAAGATGCTTAAAGACTGAGCTTCCTATAAATGTATTTAGCTGTATAGCCACTGTTCCTGAGAGCTGCGTCACATCTGTGTTAGATGGAGTCGACCATCTTCAGGTATTCCAGCCCAGGATGGTTGGACTTTATTTCACAGTTCGTCTGTATTTCTTGGTTCAACCTCAGAACCAGCAGAAGATCAACCTTCCTTCAGCGGTCCAGAAAATGTTGCTGCATTTCTCTGTAGGTCAACTTTAACCTCTTCAGCTCATGTTGTTGTTCACCATGTCATCATGGGACATCGTGGGACCTTCTTGTTGACAGCTTGGCTTCACATGGTTACCATCCTCTCAGGTTACTGTAGACCTTCTCTGATGACCATCCTGGAGCTGATCAGTGGCTGAGTTTTCCTCTTCCATCTTCTGGAATGATAGTTTCTGTTTTCTTCTGATCTTTCTGGTTCTGGTTTCCATTTCAAAGCATCTGAGATCGTTTCAGCTGAACAGCCTCACTTGCTGCTCTTCTTTACATGTTTTCTCCTCTTCAGTCAACTTTTTCATCAAAATACGCTGTTCTTCTGAACGTCTGGACCGAGCCAGTTTACTCAGAGAGGAGCTCTCTATAACCCTTCCTCCCTGTATAAAGGTACCGGTTGGACAGAAAGAAGGACCTCACTGATGAATCACTGGAATCAATTAATGATTCAGTTTCACAGAATCAGCAGCATGGATGTTCTGACTGTTGGTTTTCTGTTACTCTACTACACCGACTGGTAAATTATCTACATGCAGGAAAATCCTTTCTACTAAAACCAGCGATTGATCTGGTTGGATTGACATGATTTTGAACATTTAGTCTAGTAACTACAGAAAACGCTTGCTTTATTACAGACTGGCCGCAGTTTCCAGAACAAATTCCATCTTTACTCCTAACAGTATCCCAGGTTAGTGATCCAGGTGCAGTGGAAACCCAGGCCTTTGTTTGCAGTTGCAGTCTGTGGCTTTATGAGATCACATTACCCTACATTATTCAGCTGCAGCTGCAGTCATCCTCTGTTTTTAAACGCACCTCCGCTTTCTTTGTTTCTACCCTTGCTCCCTAAATCCTCAGCTTTGTGCCAGTTTGGCTTGCCCATGTAGTCACGCTGTGGAAGGACGGAAACATGTTGGCGTGAATGGAAAAACCTCTAGTATTGTTACCACTTGGACTTGACTGAGCACCTTACACTAAAAAAGCCTTTTAGAGGAAGAAACCGGGCTGCACAGAAAGATTGGAGCAGTCATAAAAGATCATATATGTTTGAATTTAATCTTAATATTTTTAAATAAGTGTTTCTGCAAATAAACAGCTAAAACCATGGATTCAGTAAAGCTCACTTGGGTTCAGGCCAGTGATCTGTAGATGGAGGTTAAAGGTGATTCTTTACATCATATAAATATAGAACATGGATCCAGCTTGTAGGAGGTTCCACTTTATCCTCCTGTTCAAACATTGTTGTCAGAACCGCATCAGAAGGAACCATCTCACTTTATTAATTGTTAAAGTGAAATTGGGGGAAATGGATCAGGACTTTTGTCTAAATCCGAAATATTTGATTTGGGATTATGTCCCAAGTTGTTTCTTAGGTTCCCAGTCAATGCTGCCATTAGTTGCTGAAATCTAGAGTAGAGGCCTGCTTTCCAAATACACTCTGGGCAAGAGTTTTGAATAAAACAACTTGCCCTTGATTGGATGCAAATCCAACCTGACGTGGGGTTTCTGCAGGAGAGTCAGGAAGCCTAATTAGGCTCCTAATCCTTATCCTGCATTCACACGGGTTCTTAAAGGAAGTCCAAGGCTCTGCAGATGGTCATGCAGGCAGTTTTATGCTCATGTCAGCCCTTTACCTTGTGGCTGCAGACAGCTCTCATGTTGTTACTAAATATATTTTGCACACAGACTCATTTGTGTAGCAGAAAATTTGAATGATTCGCCGAGCAGATGGCAAGCATCTGATCCCAGGAACCACAGATGAACTCATTGTTACCAGTGGCTGGAGGCAGGTTCTGCAGCAGAAAACTGGGCTTGTAGCCAGATGGAGATTTTATGGTGCTGCTCTACAATGTTTTGCCACAGATCTTAGTCTTTATTTTTAAATGAATCAGATCAGGTACAGTGGTGTGAAAAAGTATTTACCCCCTTAAACGTCTTCTGTTTTTGATACTCTAGAATGTTTCAGATCATCCAACAAATGTTAATATCAAAGAGAACCTGACCTAATTAAAAAGCAGTTTTTAAATAGGGATTTTGTTAATTTAAGTAAAAAGATTTCCAAACCTACCTGACCTTGTGGGAAAAGTAAATGTCCCCTACACCTAATCTCTGGTTGGACTTTGGCTAGGCCACCGTGTTTGACTGTAGGTATAATACCCTCTTCCTATACCAAGATGGCGCCGACGATGGCAGCCTCGGAGCTTCGCTCTCTCCTTGTTTTTGTAGTTTGTGTGTTTATATGTTTTTCGAGCCACAGTACTGTGGTCTCGGGCCACAATTCGGTGGTCTCATTCAGTAGAGAGGAACTTCTCAACATCAGAGAGTCCTCTCTTGGGTTTTTTTCACCATCTTTCATCCATCCGAGGTTCACTGAGCTTCTGGCAAGCGGAGCGGCGGCGCTCTACGGGATACTGCGCCGGAAGCGCCGCAGGGGAAAGCGGGCTGGCGCCCTGATAAAGCTCCGCAAAAAAGGACTTCGCACACCACTGCCTTCAATACATCTGGCAAATGTCCGCTCTCTAAGCAACAAGATGGACGAGCTACTTCTTCTCACCGGTAAAAACTCGGACCTCCGCAGATCAGCGGTTCTCTGCTTCACCGAGACATGGCTGAGTGACAACATCCCGGACCGCGTACTGCTGATACCGGACTTCCAGCTGTTCAGAGCGGATCGCAGCGCGGAGCTATCAGGGAAGAAGCGAGGAGGCGGAATCTGCTTTTATATAAACGAAGGTTGGTGCAGAGACATAAAAGTGCTGGGAAAACATGTAGTCCGGATCTGGAGTCATTTTCCATAATCTGTAAACCGTTTTACTCACCGAGAGAGTTTTCCTCGTTTATAATAATTGGCTCATATTTTCCTCCGCATGGCTGCACTTCTGCCGCGGAAAAACATCTTGCTGAGCTGATTACAGATGTGGAGAAAAAACAGCCTGACTCTTTCATCATAATACTGGGAGATTTTAACAGCGCAGATCTCTCTAATGAGCTCCCAAAATACAGACAGCATATTAAGTGTCCCACCAGAGACAAAAACACACTGGACCACTGTTACACAGCTTTTAAGGACTCATATCATGCTGTTACCAGGGCTGCTCTGGGACTTTCGGATCATTGCCTTATCCACCTCATCCCAACTTACAGACAGAAACTAAGAGCTTCCAAACCCGTGGTTCACACTGTTAAGAAGTGGACTGAGGAATCGAAGCAGATGCTACAGGCCTGCTTTGAATGCACAGACTGGACTGTTTTTGAAACCTCAGCCACTGATTTAAACGAACTAACTGATGTGGTGACATCATACATCAGTTTCTGTGAGAACATGTGTGTGCAGACCAAGACCTTCTGCACCTTTGGGAACAACAAGCCATGGTTCACTCCACATCTCAGGAATCTGCGCAGGGACAAGGAAGAAGCTCACAGCAGTGGAGATTGGGCGCGGTACAGGCAGGCCAGGAACAGACTAACAAAGGAGATCAAAGCAGCCAAGAGAAGCTACAGTGAGAAGCTGAAGAACAGCCTTTCTACTGGTGACACTTCGGCTGTATGGACTGGTCTGAGAAACCTGACTGCCTACAGAAGCCCCACCACCCTTCCTGAACAAAGTCCTCGCCTGGCCAACCGTCTGAATGGCTTCTACTGCAGACATGACAAGAAGCCATTCACACCTCAAACCATCTCCTCCACATCCCATTCAGGAACAGGTTCGACCAGTAAAGCAACCAACCCCCTACCTTCAGATCCTCTGCCTGCACTAAAGATCTCTGAGGATGATGTAAACAGGCTCTTTCAGCGCATGAAAACAAAGAAAGCTGGAGGACCTGATAATGTCTCCCCATCATGCCTGAAAGCCTGTGCAAATCAACTCGCTCCAATCTTCACCCGGATCTTCAACAAGTCACTGGAGAAGTGTGAGGTCCCCTCCTGCTTCAAACGATCCACCATCATCCCAGTGCCCAAGAAACCCACCATCCTAGGATTAAATGACTACAGGCCTGTAGCCCTGACGTCTGTGGTCATGAAATCCTTTGAGCGGCTGGTGTTGAAGCACCTGAAAGACATCACAGGCCCTCTACTGGACGCCCTGCAGTTTGCGTACCAAGCAAACAGGTCGGCAGATGATGCTGTTAACTTAGGTCTACACTTCATCCTGCAACACCTCGACCACCCAGGGACCTACGCCAGGATCCTTTTTGTAGACTTCAGCTCGGCCTTCAACACCATCATACCAGACATCCTCCACCAGAAGCTCACCCAGCTCAACGTCCCAGCCTCCACCTGTCAGTGGATCAACAGCTATCTGACGGACCGACAGCAGCAGGTGAGACTGAGGAGCATCTTCTCCTGAACCAGATCAATAAGTACTGGTGCCCCCCAGGGGTGTGTTCTATCCCCACTCCTCTTCTCCCTGTACACAAATGACTGCACCTCAGCGGACTCGTTGTGAAACTCCTGAAGTTTGCAGATGACACCACTGTCATTGGACTGATCCAGGACGGTGATGAGTCTGTATACAGACTGGAGGTGGATCGGCTGGTACACTGGTGTGGTCAGAACTGCCTGGAACTAAACCCACTCAAGACTGTGGAGATGATGGTGGACTTTCGGAAAACACCACCTCCATACACCCCCTCACCATCCTCAACAACACCGTGTCGGCTGTGGATCACTTCAGGTTCTTAGGAACCACCATCTCTGAGGACCTGAGATGGTCTTCACACATAGACACTGTTCGGAAGAAGGCCCAGCAGAGACTGTACTTCCTGAGGCAACTCAAGAAGTACAACCTTCCACAGGAGCTGCTGGTCATCTTCTCCACTGCCATCATTCAGTCTGTCCTGTCTTCATCCATCTCCGTGTGGTTTGGTTCATCCACAAAACAGGACAGGTCCAGACTGCAACGAATAATCAGGACTGCAGAGAGAATCATCAGGGCTGACCTTCCCTCCATCCAGGACTTATACAGGTCAAGGGTCAGGAAAAGAGCTGCTAAAATCTCTGCAGACCCCACACACCCTGCACATAAACTGTTCAGAGTTTTACCTTCAGATGGCGCTACAGAGCGCTGTTCACTAAAACCAGCCGCCACAGAGACAGTTTCTTCCCCCAGGCTGTTTCTCTGTTGAACATTTAATAGAGAACAAAACAACAGCATACAGATGTTGCAAATGCACCTTTTTATTTATTTATATATGTGAATATTTGTACATTGTAAATATGTATATTCTGTAGTGCAAAAACAAAACCCAGAGAGCAAAGTGTACCGGAGTCAAATTCCTTGTTTGTATGTACAAACTTGGCAATAAAGCTGGTTCTGATTCTGATTCTGAAATGCTGTTTAGTTTTACACCAGATGTTACCAGACCCACACCTTCCAGAAAGGTCCACTTTTGTCTCATTAGTCCACAGAATATCTTCTTAAAGTCTTGGAGATTGTCAAGATGGTTTTTAGTAAATGTGAGATGGGCCTTTGTGATATTTTGGGTCAGCAGTGGTTCTGTCCTTGTGATTTATTACAGTTATTTGCTCAAATAATAGAAGAGGGGACTTACTTTTTCCCATCAGACCAGGTGGTTTTGAGAAGCTTTCTTTCCCATTAATAAGTGAAATGATTTGAAAACTCCTTTTTATTCAGGTTCTGTTTGTGACCAAGTCACCTTAGTCTGAGTGGCAGGTAGAAGTTTAGGTGTATTGTACCCGTTCCCTCATTGGTCCCTGTGATTCGGTCAGTAGCAGATGGCAAAGCCGCTCCTGGAGCAGCTCATGGTTTATTGATCATCAGCACACTATACAAGGCAAGCTACCGGACAGTACATGTCCTTTGTTTTCAGTCTCTATATCCGTCTAGCCTGAATCACCTGTTCTGGGGGCGGCATCACTCGGCGCTCAGCGCTGTGCTGCTGGTCAATATTTGAAAGCTTCATTCATTACTTATGCACAGGACACCACTCAGTCCCCTGCCTCCAGCTGGCTCTGCCTCAGCTTTTTGTTTTGTTTTTGTGAAATTCAAGAGGACTAAAACTTGAGCTCGTCTTTTTTTGTCTGGATTGAAATAAAACAAAATAATTTTAACTCTGACGCTGAAAGCAGTTATTTCAGCAGCCTGCGTGTCGCCACCAGGAGGCGTCGCGACGTTTCCTTTATGTTTCCAGCTGTACCTGGAGGAACCTTTTCCTTTTCTGTTCTACATATTGATCTCCTCTCTGAAGTTTATGGACCGGTCCTTGACATAGCCGTGGTTCTATGAAACATCACCGTCCTCGGTCCATTGTTGTTTCTCAAGCTCGCCTGGTGCAACTGCTGAAGCCCCTGGCTGGTTGCACCAGGTGCGTCTGGGACACCTGGTTTGAAATTGTCTGCTCTTATAAAGATTTCTGTTCAGGGTCTTGAATAGTTTTGAGACTGCAGTCGTTCTTGAAACTACGGTTAGTTTTGAAGTTGGACAAAATCCTTTGAATTGAATTATTCAAACAGTTTTTATGTAATTTGTTTATTGCAAACACCTGAACTATGGAGAGCAGTTTCATTCAAAATTAAATAAATACTGTTTATTAAATAAAATAAAATAAATAAATTTCCCCATAAAATAAAACAAAATAAATATTTAAAAAATATCTTTTAGCTTATTTTGTTATTTATTTACTTCAAGAATAATTTGTGTTTCATAATGGTGTTTTATTTTGTAAAGCTACTTAACATATTTCAGGGTCTTATATTCAAACGAGGGGCCAGAGGTTCTCTGTGGGGCGGGTTGGGTCAGAGTGCAGCGACCCGAGAGACGGTGAGCTGCAGCGGAATAAAACAGGAAGTAGCTGTAAAATATCGAAGGAGGAGCAGGACGGAGCAGGCGGTCGCCTTCGTCCGAAAGCCCAAAGCAAGTCCTCACCCCTCATCTGCTGTCTCAACATGCTTTATAAAATATAAGTATCACAAAATAAAACACCATTATGAAAAAATCAAACAGAAAATAAGCTAAAATATTGCTTTTGTTTTATTTCCTGGGGACCTACATATAGTTAAAGGAATATTTATTAATACTTAATAACAGTGTTCATTCATTAATTAAATTTTGAATGAAACGGCTCTCCGTACTGAACCAAGGATGTTGCCAGTAACCTGCAGTTCACCTGTTCTTCACGTGATGGCAGCATTTTTATTGCTGTATAAAATGAAATGAGAAGAAATGGGTGTTGCTCGTTGTTTTTGGCCCATTGACTTATTTCAAAGCTAAACTCAGTTTATATGCTTTTACCAGTTTTTCCAGTTACAGCAGATGAACATTTGTGATTTGAATTTAACAGAACGGTCGCCATTAATCGTCCAATTACAGCATCCAACTAAATGTAATCTAAAGGAATCTGAAGCGAAGATAAAACTGTTTGCTGATCTGTTACTATTCTGCCATAAAGGAACATGACAGCATCTCTCTGTTCAGGGTAAGATGCTGTCGTTACCTTCTTAAGGTTATTGGTAAAGGATTGCAGGGAACAGGTTGTACTCTTCATGGATTTTAAAATCTTTTTCAAATAACCTTGAGTTTGTTTTTCTGGAAATTCTCTGAACGTGTTTGGACTGAGTAAATTGTCTCTGGATGTCAGCCGGTAATTCCCACGCCTCTGTTTGTCTGTTGCTCAGTTCTTCAGGAAGGACCAGGGGGATTTCTTCATCGGCTGCTTGTTTCTAACAGAGCTCAGCACTCCCTTCGTCTCCCTGGGCAAGATACTCATTCAGGTAAGACGGCACATACGCAGAAACATCCACCTGAGACTAACCGGGACGTCCTCTGAATCTGTCCTGTTTCCAGGGTTTGGAACCGTTTTCTGGTGGAAATATAAGGTGATGTTGTGAGACCACACAGGCCAGACGGGGAATCATTTTCTAAACATTTAGCCAGAGCAGCAGTTAGAAACTGGAAGCAGGGAGACCAGGCCTCATGTAGTCTTAAATGTGAGCTGCTCATTTTCATGGTTGCTGTTTAAAAGCAACTAAATCAACAGTCTAGAAGATTAAAATAGTCAGAAATAAAGTAAAAGTTGGTTTGTTGGTTGGTTGGAATATTCCCCATCCACACTGCTTCTGTGGAATTTTATTAGTTGACTTATTTTGTTCTGTGTTGCAGTAATTTAATTAGTTTTAGATGTTTTAGTAGAAATAGACCTTCTGCAGCCTCAGCAGGAAAACCCAGTTCTGTTTGTTCTTTGTGATTCCTGCTCCGGTGATCTGTAGAACCTTACATCATCAAAAACCCGAGTATCTCCATTTCATTCAGAAGGTGGTTTGTTGCTGTTCCATCAATAATTAAAAAACAAAGACACTCGGTCAGCAGCGCAGCTTCCTTTCATTTCGTCTAAAAACATCTGCAGCAGTCTTTGCTGTGAGAAGTTCCTCTTCATTCTGACGAACCCAGTCCAGGTAGAGGTTCCGATTCTTACAGATCTCATAATGTTAGCCTTACCCGGTCCCTCTGAAACCACTGGAGCGTCGGCCTTCAGATCGTTGCTGACATCTGGTGTCAGCAAAGATGAACAGCAGATCAGCACTAACCGAGCTGCAGGCAGACATCTTTACCTCCTCAGCAGCAGGTTCCTCTGGTTCTTTCACATCACTGATGGTCCTTGTTGTTCAGCTTGATAAATGTTCTAAAGGAAGAGTCTGAAGACCTTGAAGTGAGGGAAAACTTTTAGATTGGTTTACAGTTTTAGGATCATCCATCTGCTTTTAGTCTCCATCAGAAATAACCTTGTTTCCATTCAAGCACATGTATCCTTGTATGTATTTCCAGTACCTTGAAAAATATCGAAATGCTTTAAAACTTTCCACATTTCATCACATGACATCCACAATCTTCAACAGGGTTCCTACAAGGTCTGCAATTTTATGAACATTTCTCAGATCTGGTTGAACACGAAAGGAAAAGGAGACGTAAATGTTGTCCTGCTAACCTTGTGTTCCTTTCATTTCCTTTTTGATATTTTAAAATTAACATAAAGAATCAAAAACGAAGGTAACGAGTCTGGAAAAGTCTGGAATTCTTACATGAAAAATGTGGAGGAACCCTGAATGTATTTCATTGGAATTTATGTGATAGACCAGTGTTATGAATGGGAAGGAAAATTAGACTTTAGTTTATTTATTTTTTTATATAGATCTGTAGGAAGAAAGTTCTGTTTAAAGCAGGTTAGGTTCTACAACAACATCCCGAGCTCTGAACATCTCCCAGAGTTCTGTTCAATCCATCATCTGAACATGGAGAGAGGATGGACCATCTGCAGACCTACCAAGACATGGAGGTCCACCTAAACTGACAGGCTGGACAAAGAGACAATTAATCAGAGAAGCAGACAAGAGGCCCATGGTAACTCTGGAGGAGCTGCAGAGATCCACAGCTCAGGTGGGAGAATCTGTCCACGGGAAAACTGTTAGTCATGAAATCCACAAATCTGGCCTTTGTGGAAGGGTGGCAAGAAGAGAGCCTTTGTTGAAAGAAAGTCATGTTTGAACTTTGCCCTTTATTCTCAGTAATCATGTAGGACCTGGGCACAGAGGGAGAACTATAGTTTGCAAAAATGGGATGGAAAAATATTAATAAGATGGAGGGATATGTTTTTCTTTTACAAACAACGTTGCATAAAAAATAAATATGGATCAGAATCTGTGTTGCTTTTGCACAAAAAGAAGAATTTATTCAGTAAACTGGCAATAAAACGAAGAGCCTGAAAATAAATATTTCTCCTGAAATGTGAGAACAGAAGTTAACAATGATATTAACTCAAAAATGGTAAAAACATGTTGATGCATAAGATTTCTAAAATAGAAATATTGAAGAAACCCCCAAGGGTTTAAGATCATCAGCCATAAGAGCGCGCGTAGCTGAAGAGCTGAGCGGTCTCTGTCCCGGACCGACCCGGCGCTGATTCACAGCGTTGAAGCGGCTGGAAAATAAAAACTCTTGACGAGGTCGGGCTGAGCCAACCGCTCATTACGCATCATAATGACAGACAGACGTTCCTATTGTTGGTGCTCATTATCTAGATTATGTTCTAGAGCACTGATGGGCTCTGTATGGACCAGCATCTTCAATCCCTCACAGAACAACAGAGCTACAAACTTGTTTCTATAAAAAGGAAAACGTCCCGTCCGCTCTGTGGAACGTCAGATGTCAGAACTCGGGTACCGTGATCTTTTCAGACACAAACACACGGAAACACTCATGAAACTGACTGAGCAAAGCTTCTTTTTCTCTGGTTTTGTTTTGCATGAAGAGAATAACTCCTGCATCTTCTAAAGCAGCTCCGATTCTTCTGCTTGACTTCCCATTAATATGCTTGGATACACAGGATTCCTACAGAGTCGGGAAATGTCTGGAATCAGATTACAGTGTTTCTCAAATCTGGATAATTATGGAAAAATAAAATTGAAAATATTTGTCTAAATGTTGTCCTTCCAGCTTCGTGTCCTTCCTTCCTGGTTGAGAAATTAAATAAGCAGATTTTATAAATGTGTGTGATGTGGCAGGATTCGTTCTACCTGCTGCTCTTGTTCAGGCTCCTGTATGCCCCTAACTTTTAAAGAACATGCTGTGTGTTGTGTTTTCAGCCATGTTTTCGTCTGATGGTTGAATAATGCCTTTAACAGGTTTATTCGTGTTGTCTTTTCCTCCTCCCCCTGTCTCGTCCACCAGCTCAGCCTCCAGGACTGCTGGCTGCACAAGGCCAATGGCGGCATGGTGCTCGTCACCTTCTTCATGTGCCGCATCGCCCTCTTCCCCTTCATGTACTGGATGTACGGCCGCCACTACGGCATCCCCCTCTACGGCGTGCCCTTCCACCTGCCGCTCTCCACCAACCTGGGCAACTCCTGCATCCTGGCGCCACAGGTCTACTGGTTCGTGCTGCTTTGCAGAAAGGGCTACCGGCTTTACCGGCGAAGCCGTGGGCCGCTGTCTCCTCCGGCCGCCAACGCCTCGAAGGAGGATTGATGTCCGGTTTGCTCCCGCTCCATCAGGCTGCACACTCAGCTTCTAACTCAACCCCATTATGGTACTGTAGTACACCAGGACTGCCTGCTCTCTTTCCACTACTCCTGGGCATTTTCCCACACAGTCTAATTCCTCTGTAACAAAGCTGTTGCCTAAAAGGACCTCTCACTCTGTTTGATTTTTTTTTAACTCTGAAGTGCTGCACTTTTCCACACTCGGAGACCTGAAGAAAGGTCATGTTCACCTCACTGGGAGTGAAAAGTGGAGCAAACGGGTCGAGCTCCTGAGGAGAGACTTTATCCTGTCTTTCACTCCTGCTGTTTTAACAGCTGCTGCTGATCGGAAAGATTTGTTACAGCGAGAGCCTGTTAACACAGATTTTATTTAACTGTATGGTTTTATTACAGCTCAGATGTCACATGGTTGTGAGCTGTGATCGATGGGCTCTGTGAGCGAAATGCACCACCTCAACCACATGTAGGAGCTGCAAACAGCTACAAATCGGGACAAATCTGCGTTATTATTCCAATTATACAGGTTTTTATTTCAGAGTTGCAGAAGTTTCAAGGGCTTCTTTTTAGGATCTGATTTCATGGTTTAAATCACCTCGAGGAAACTGATTGGAATTGTCAAAGTTCTCTTTTTGATTTACTGCTGTGCAATTTTTCTAATGTGAATTCAGTTTTTCATTGCATATTTTCAGTGGAGGTTACACTGGAGCATCCTGGATGAAAGTGAGAGCCGGCGTAGGGCAGCCTGGAAGAGACGGGATGTGATGATAATAGCTCAGGTTCTGGTCCAATAAGGGGTAAATCTAGTTTGTCACCTAGACAGACTTTATTAACAGAGAAGGTGTGCAGTCTTCATCAGGGTCATCGCAAAACATTTAACAGCTGCTTTTATTTTTCAATTAATTTGACCTTTTTATTTTCAAACTCCTGCATTTAACTAGAAGGATGAAAAACAGAAACAATAAAAAACAACTTATTACCTAACAGATAGCCAGGCTGACCAATGAGCAGTTTGGGGGGTGGGGTTTGAGGTCAACTAGGCTCTTGGTTGAATGATGACCCAGATGAAGGCCACGGGTCCAGACTTGATGGTCTGGTAATAGAGCAGAGCTTTACAGTCTACTGGTGAGGCTCCTCACCTCATCGGATTTGTGTCCCTCTCCTTGCGACGCTGAAGCTGTGCCAGAAACAGAGACGGCAATTTTCCAAACATAGTCAGAAACGTGGTGAAAAAGAAACCGAATCAAGAGGTTTGATTACAGCTTACAGCATAGTGAGTCCATCAGTTTATGGGAGCTTCTGTATCAGCGGCTGCCTGAAGCAGTTACCAAGAATGACTGACTGTATATGAAGATCTTTTTAAAGATTTAAATCATGCTTTAATTTAGCTTAAAATTAGTTATGTGGCTTAAATTAAACCTGCTGTACATCTTAATCAGAGAGGACCATTCCCAGATACTGGTAGATATTTATCTGAAAGGCTTTTGTGAAAGATAATCAATACTTATTGCTTAGTTTTACTTCTTTGTCTATATCATTAAAATGTGTATAGAAAAATATAATTATATTTAGTTTCAAATGGAAGCTCTTAGTCAGGATCAGAGGTGTTTTTATTGTTTCCTGTCCGTCACGCTATGCAGCAGAACACAGTGCATGCACAGCGTGCAGCACCAGTCAGGGCAGAACCCAGCGATCCACTCATCACATGACATTTAACCCATCATGTTATATTTCAGACGATTGGTTCAGACTTCCCCGTCTCTGTGTCCATTCGGTCATAGTTCTAACTGCTGTGGTCCATAACTGTTGGGGTAAATGTTGTGCGCTGGGAACTGGTTCCGACTGAAGGCTGACCTCATCAGGTTAAATCATCTAGAAACCATTTAGGTGTCCTAATTATTATCAGCAGCATGAAACAATGTGAATAATCTGCAAACATGGTGGGAATGTTGTTATTGCGGTCTCTGATTTAAGGTCAGCTCCTCGGGTTCTGAACCAGACAAGGTGGTATCGGTCCGGAGGTATCGGTCTGGAAGGATTGCAGGATGGAGCGGGACATAGATACATGGACTGGGGCCTCGCCCACCAGAGAGGGTGGGCTAACCCAGAAAGCAAAGCTTTTGATTTACCAGTCCGTCTATGTTCCGTTTCTCCTCTATGGTCATGAGAAATGGACCATGACCGAACGGCTGGGTACAGTCAACTGGAATGAGCTTCCTCTGTAGAGTGGCTGGACTCAGCCTAGGAGATGGGGAGAGGAGTTCAATCATCAACTCCGCTCCTCCTCATCATAAGGATCAAGCTGCTGAACAGGATCCTTCCTGGCCACCTCCCTATAGAGGTGTTCTGGGCATGTCCCACTGGGAGGAGACTCCAGGGCAGAACTGGGTCTCACTGGACGGTTTTTATGTCCCTCTTAGCCTGGGAACAGCTGGAGATCTCACAAAATTAGATGGAGCGGGTCTCTGGGTTTCCCTCCTGCTCCTGTCACCTCTGTGACCTGACTTTAGATCAGCAGAACGCAATACTTGAACTGATGGATGCCAGCCTGGATCCCTCTGGTGGTTCTGGCCTGTTGCCTCCTCCTTTATTCTCTTCTCTTAAACCACAGCAGAGCTGTGAACCAAGCCTAATTACTGTTGAACATCTAGCATTTGTAACACTAGCATTGATGACTAAATAAGCTAGCAGAGCAAGCAAAGTTGTAGCAGAAAAGTGAATTAAGCTGAATTCTACTTATTCTTCTGAGGACACTGTTGTCAGGATTACTGATGGGATTAAAGTGACAGAAGTTCTGTTTACATTTTGTTTCTTTCTGCCTGGACAAACATTCTTACTTTTATTTAAAATGAAACGTTACCTTGCTCTGGATTAGGACCCACTACTCCTTCTACAAGCTGTTAGAACATGGCTGGACTGCATTGAATCTATCCAGTCATAGGCAGTCCTCTTCGCTGCTACGTTCTTGACACTCACTACTCTATTTCCTGCAACACAAAGAAAAAATCCTTTGCCTCCTGTTGTCTCCCTGTTGACCTATAGTCAGTTTGTAGGCTGCACATGAGGCCAGCATGATGAGCTCTGCACCCATCATAACCATCTCCTCCATGCTCCAGCCAGGACCTTCATGTACTGCCACCACTAGAGTAAATGACAACAACCTCAATAAAGACCAACGCCTCAGAGATCCTCAGATAGACTACCGTCGCATTAAATACATTTGCTACACTCAGATTTGTGCTGCTTTTGCTTTTTTGTCACACTGAAATTTTTCAGATTATCAAACAAATTTTACATCAAAGATGGTAAATGGCCTGAACTTGTATAGCGCTTTATCAAGTCCCCAGAGACCCCAAAGCCCTTCACACTACATTCAGTCATTCACTCTGACAAGGGTGACCTACATTGTAGCCACAGCTGCCCTGGGACAGACAGACAGAAGTGAGGCTGCTATACAATCGGTGTCACTGAGCCCTGCGGGTGAAATGTCTTGCCCAAGGACCCAAAAACTAAGATGAACAGAGCAGGGGTTCAAACCGGCAACCCACCGGTTACAGGATGAACCACCACCACTGCCGCCACCGTCGTCCCAAAGATACCTGCACAGATATCCTGAGTAAATACAAAATTTGCTTTTTAAATGGTTATTTCATTTATTATAGGGGAGAAGCTAACCAAACTATCCACAGCCAGGTCTGATTACTGCCAGACACATAGAATCAAATCTGTTAAATAGAACCTGTCTGGCAACATGAAGTAGAGTAAAAGATCTCAAAAAGCACCACATCATACCCTGAACTAAAAAAATCAAGAACAGATGAGAAACGGAGTCACTGACATAAGTCTGGAAAGGATTACAAAGCCATGTCTAACTCTTTGGACTCCAGAGAACCACAGTGAGAACCACTACACAAGGAGAAAACATGGAACATTGGAGAACCTTTCAAGGAGTGGATGACCTACCAAAATGACTCCAAGAACTCATCAACAACTCATTCAGGAGGTCAGAGAAGAACCCAGAACAACATCTAAAGCTCCACAGGCCTCACTGCCTTAGTTAAGGTCAGAGGTCATGTTTCAACAAAAGGAAAGACAAATATGGTCTGTATGGAGGTCCAGAACGAATGCTGACCCAAAAGAACACAAAGGCCAGTCTCGCATTTACTGAAAAACATCTTGATACTCAAGACTTATGGGAAAATATTCTGTGGACTGAGGAGACAAAGTGGACCTTTCTGGAAGGTGTGGGCCCCGTTACATCTGGTGTAAAACTAACAGCATTTCAGAAACAGAGCATCATACCTACAGTCAAACATGGTGGTGATAGTATGATGGTCGGGGCTGCTATGCTGCTGAAGGACCGGAACGACTTGCTGTAATAGAGGAAATCATGAATTGTGTTCTGTAGCAGTAAATCCTGAAGAAGGTCTGAAAATCAGTTCCTGACTTCGGACTAAAGATCAGTTTGGTTCAGGTCAATGATCCAAAACCTACCAGCAAGTCCACGCCTAAGAGTAGCATAGTTAAAGTCCAGACTTCAATGCTTAAATTTAATTAAGATGCTGTGGCATGACCTTAAACAGGCTGTTCATGCTGGAAAACCCTCCAATGTGTCTGAACACAAAACAGTTCTGCAAAGCAGAGTGGGTCAGAATTCCTCCACAGTGACATTAAAGACTCATTACCAGTTATCATGAAGACTTGATGGCAGCTGCTGCTGCCAAGGGTCGAACAATTAGTTATTAGGTTTAGGGGGTAACTTTTTCCAGGTTTGTTATTAAGTGAAACCATTTGAAAAGATTTATTTATTTGTTCAGGTTATTTTTGCCTGATATCAAGACCTGTTTGATGATCAGAAATATTAAAGTGTCTCTCCCTTCTAGCTGAATCTTCTGTGTATTGTGAGGTCTTCTCTTACCATGAAGGCACCTTTTCATTTGAAGTTCTTGCATGCATAAAGACCTGCATGGTGTTAGAGCTCAGAGTCTGTCGGTCAGTTTACCGCTGAGCGGCAGATAACTGGGGTGAGAAGAGCCCAGCAGCTCCATGGCTGCTTGTTTGTCCGCAGACCTGTTCTTGTTTGGTACTGATGAAGCCACGGTTACTGGAAGCATTCCATCCTCGTCGTTTTCCTATTTCTGTCGCTGTCTTCCTGTTTACTGCCCCCATTTTTTCTGCATGCCCATCAGTGAAAAGCATCTGATTTTTATTCAGCTCATTCTCTTCTTATGGTCAGTGTTTCTCTCCTCGCAGTTTATCTGCTTGCTCATCCATATGATCCACTGCCAGTCCGGTTAATGGGCTGTGAAGGTGTAGAGGTTTGCAGAGCAGAGAGAGTCCTTCTGCTGCCTTCTCCTCTCAGGACTGTTGGCTACTCATCCTTTCCATTTCCAGCTGGTCCAGCTGTCTCCGGCCTCGATACCCGTTTTCCACCATTTGGATTTCAGCTTCCATAAAATGCACCGATTATTATATTCTTTGAGGTTTTAAATGTAATTCTCCAGATACCTCAAAAAATTATTTTATTTATTTATTATTATTTTTTTCCTTTTAGTCAAAAATTAAAGTTGTTTGAGCTTTGCAGAAAGTTCCAGCTTTCTCTGCTCACGGTGATGACACCTATTGTGAGAACAGTTACAGAAACCAGAACAAGTCTTAAGGTAATTTAACTGAACTGATATAAATTTAGGCCTTGTTTTCAAATATCATAAATGTAGCATTTCTATTTAAAAAACACATCACCCATTTTGTTATCACATTTTATTTTCCTCCTAATTTTAATGTATTTAGTGAACAGTTCAGTTTCTAAAGAAGCGTGTCATCATTTCATCTGGCCAGAAACTAGTCGGCTGCAACCAGACTGCTGGTGGTTTCCCTACATTAATATTGGACGACTGGCACCATCTGCAAGCTGTGCTGCACATTAACAACAGCTGATACAGTTTATCAAACAGAACTTTTTTAAGGTCCACGTGTTTTTAACCGAGAACATTTAAATTCAGGATATAAAATCTGCAGAAACTGTTCTTATCTGTGTACATGCTGGTGGGGAGTAACATCTGTATCAGCAGAGACCCCTGGTCCATTTTCACCTTATGTTCTGATACCAAAGATATCCATTTAGTTCAGTCACTGATGGTGAGAATATGAAGACTAAATGATTTATTTTTCAAATCTTAACGGACCTCCAGTCTTTTCTTGTTAACTTCATTATTAGCATCTAGTCCTAAAAATACAGACTTGCATGAACGTCTTGTGTTACAGAATATACTGATGGTATTTTTGAAAACCGCAGGTCAGGCTGTCCAATGCTAACACTATCAACAACCTTAGCATAGTGCAAAAATGAATCAGGATCTTCTAAAAAATTAGAGGATTTAGACAAGGTTTACCTATTAAGACTTTTACACTGACGTTCAGTCCTTGCATTCATACCAGGTGTATGCACTGTTGACCAATAATATGTCTCTGCTAACATTTGGAGGAAGAGTTAGCATTGCATGCTAGCGTTGGCATAAAGGGGAATTGGCCTGTTTTTAGAATATCTTCATGTTTGATCTGAACTTTGAAGATAATGTCTATTAACCTCAACCCACTAACGGATGTGGGAATCTAACCATGGTCTTCAACTAGAATGTTAGCATGCTAATCTTTTAGCGCTGTTTGGCCCAACAACACTTTGACCTCTGCTATCTTCCGAGTCACATCAGGGCCCAGGGAAGACTTGGATGTTATTAGGGAATTATTTTAAGAGCAGGCATATAGTGAATTTAAATAAAATGCATTCCTTTTAACCGTTTGAGTTAATATAATTAGCAGAAGCTAATTTTCTAGAAATAAGCTAGCTTTCGGTTAGCCAGGGGAGACTTCCTTGCTAACAGTTTAACATCTTTTCTGTTTCTGACATAAAGTAACAATAAAGGTGATTTATTAACTCCAGTTAGTCTGAATTATACAGAGTTTGCTCTAGAGCCGACTAAGCAAGACTTAAACACATTTATTCATAACTAGTGTTGTCTTTTCTAACAATTATCTTAAACAGTTGCTCCACACTACAGTAACACCACCCATACCAATAAATTATAAATCCAATTAATAGCAAGGCTGAACAATTTATAAATCACCAGTAAGCACCTTTGAGGCAGAACCGCTGGTTGATTAAAACTGGACTAGGACTAATTCCTCTCCCATTTTAACTTAATGCTCTAAAACCGGTTGTTAGCGGTTTATAAAGTCATTACAGTCATTGATTAATAAAATTTACCTTTTATTAGACATTAATAGTGGTAGTTGCAAAGTGATACCATAGCTGATTTCTTCAGACCCCCTCCAGACACACACACTGGGTTTAATGAAGTCGTGTTATTTAAGGAGAGGTTTGCTCAATGCTTGCATGTTTTTGGATCATCATAGTTTCAGTAGATCCCATGTTTCACTGTTTAGTTGAGCTATAAGTTAGAATAGTCTTGTCTTTGAATTGGTTTTGCATCTTCAAACTAAAAACGTCGGTGTCGGCTGCGACTGGTCTGGTTTAGTTTGTCCGATCTTTATTATGAAACACAGGCTTCCTATGCTGTCTTCAAAAGTCTGGAAAAATGTTCAAGATTCCAGACAATATCCCTTTCTCCATTTTCTTAAAGATAAAAATTAGAAGACAGAGAAACCACAGATATGTTGTTTTTGGCCAGTAGACATTTCCACGAGTTTCCTAAACTGGGTCGGGTTTAGATGCCAAACAAACTAGATTTGTTTGTGTGTTTCTTTACTAACGAAAATAAAAGTATCAAAGATCACGAACCTATTCAAAGAATCTGTATATCATGAAGAATATTCCAGTTCAGATTTCCTGTCTCTTTTTTAAAGTCGAGCTGGTCGAAGTTCTTCCAGATACCAACTCCAGACCAACCAGTGAAATGGTCCTTCTCCACACTGCAGAACCAGAAGCTGTTGAGGTAAATGCAGATAACGAAACACAACTATAGGAAGCTGTTTTATGCTCAGATGTCCAGAATAATATAAAAACTGAAATCTTCCTCAGGTTTGGCCTGGAAAAGTTTAGTATTTTAACAAGAATTGTTTTAACCCGGTTTATATGGCAATGTGTATAAAGTTGGTCATGTTTATCACGGGGTGCAGTATATGTAGCGTAAAGAAGCTGGACACCGCATTGGTCAGACATGCAGAACATTGCAACCTGAAGCTAGCAGTTATGCAGCAAAGAGAACCTGCAGCTCATTCTTCAGATTAATTTACGCACTGAGGATCCCTGAGGGACGTGACTCATCCGGTTTTTCATCCACCAACGAGCCGGTCCCTTATTTGATACGGTTTTTTGTTTTATATGATTCCTTAATAAGCTTCCTTTACGTCAGCTCGGATCCATCTCTAAAGTCGAAACATTCTTCCTAGAATTTTGTTTTTAGTGAAAATGGATTTGCTGACCAGAGCCGGCCCAGGGTTGGAAGGGGCCTTTCACAGTTTGGATGTTGGGGCCCATCATCCAACAAGTCGTCACTAGAGGGCAGCACTGACACTCTTGTTAATAATGCCCATTCTTGCTGCAGAGTTGAGTTTTGCTATAATTTCTCATTCAATCAGCACCACATGGACTAAAATGTTACAGAAACGGTGGAGGCGTGGTTTCTTCCATTCATTTATCCTGGCAGTTGTCTCTGATGTTAAGCTTTTCCAAACTAATTCACCAAAATTAAACTCGGTAAATTGGCAGTTAATGATTTGAGATATATTTGCAGTTACAGTTTGCATGAAGAGATCGAACTCAGAGCTTTCAGTTTTAATAATTCAGTTAAAATAATAATTTTCAAGCTACAAAGATGTTTCTCATTAGTTATTATTACTACAGTTAGTATATTTATCAGTAAGTGTAAATCTGAAACCAGTTCAAATATTGGGGGGGCTCATGGTACGCTTCAGCTCAGTTTGCTTATACCTCAGGCCGGCTCTGATGCACACTCACATCCACATTAATCGGTTTCATCATCCTGTGTGGACAGAATACCTGATCGTCCTGTGGGAACCGTTAAATAGAAATGAGCAACAATAAAAACCCAAGCATATAAAATCCAGATGATGTTTCTGTCAAACTGGATGACTGAAGAAGAACAAGCAGAACCTTCAGCATCAGGCTGAACCACCAACATCCTGCATGTGGCTGAATAAAAACAAAATAAATATCAGTAATAATAACTGTTACTGGGACTGAATTTGATCTGTTGACAGTGAACCAAACTTGGTCTCTGGTGCCTTGTAAAACATCTATTTGTGATATATCTACAAAACTGAGTTTAAAGAGCTAAGTTGGCAGGTGGTGTTTACAGGTTGTGGCTGTTTCTAGAATTCATGATTTTCTTTCATTCATTGTCTCAGAGACGAGGCATTTTAGTGTTCAGACATGTCGGCTCATAAACCAGAAACCTTTCGTTTTTAACTCCTAGAATCTAAATTAATAGATTTATGAGGTGAAAATCTTTTCATATTTTCTAGTTTCGTAGCATTTTATTCGTCATTCAGATGGTTTCTTTACATTGTTTGAACATTTATTTAATTCAGGCTTGAACGTGTTTGCTGTGTCTCTGTTGCTTTAGTGCAAAGGTGTCCAAAGTGTGGCCGGCGGGCCATTTGTGGCCCTCAGAATAATTTTGTTCTGTCTGCGACCGCAGTTCAGAAATGCGAGACTTTAACTGAAGGAGGTACAACACAAACCATTCATCTTTTACCAACCACAGTTTTTGCTTTTCTTTAAAATTCATAGTAAATAGGAGCTCAAATGGGCCCGGTGGTGGTGCAGGAGTAAAGCACGCCACCCATATACAGAGGCTACAGTCCTTGACGCAGCCAGCGCAGGTCCGAGTCCCGGCCCCTCAACCTTTGCTGCAGGTCTTTCCCTCTCACTCTCCACCCCATTTCTTGTTGGTTAACTTACAAAAACAAAGGCCACTAAAGCCACAAAATTTAAATGAATAAATAAAATAACAAATAAGACCTCAAACATCCAGCAGATTTGACGAAAAAGCAGATTTTTACTCTACAGTTTGTTACATTGACCCAAATCCTTTGGTAGAGCAATCTTTAAGACCCTTGTTATGATTGAAATCAGGCTACTTTGGGTGTTTCATTAAAATATTGTGTGTAGTTCATTTCTGAACAGGAAAAAATTTTAGCATTTTTAATTTTCAGAAATTGGTCCTAGAGTTCCTCTAGGTTGGCGGTGATTCTGTCCCGCGTGGCGAACAGTTTGGACACCGTTGCTTTAGTGAATGAGTTTGTTTTTGACGTTTGACTCGGCTCCATATCACTCCGTGTCCCTGACTGATTTAAACGCAGCACCTTCACAACCCTCAACACTTCCTGCCCCACTTATTTTTGATAACACTCTAATTTTTCATACATATATAAAATATCTCAGATTTAATGCATCTGTCCTTTTTTTGTAGCGTGACTTTTTTGAGGAAATGTTTCCTGTCTGAAATGTGACTAAACTGTTTTATGAAATGAAGAGGAGTTGTGTACTGTAGCTTGTGAAATCAGAGTACCCCTTTAAAACTCAATAAATATGATTTGATTGACTGTTGGCTTTGTCTCTGCAGTGTTTCAGTGCTTCTTCATCCTTTCTCAGTGTACAAGTTTTTATATAAAAGGCTGAAGAGGCTAATTATCTGTTTCTATAGAGTTACGATGTCTAGACAAGGTTCCTGTAACAGCACAACAAACTTGAATATGTAGAAAATGTATCGAAAATAACTTCTCACATAAACCAACAACCGTTCCTATGAACACATTTTAACTGCAGCAATTCCTAATTCATTTATAGTTTTTAAGTTGATCCGAGTGTTTAGAGACTTTCCATGACTTTCCGTTTTCCTGGGGTTAAAATATTCCGTGACACAAAGGCCATTTCTCTCAGCCGCTCTTCAAAATGGGAAAGACAAGAGAGCACAACACTCAAGTAAGGCAGACGTGCGTTTATCTTAATGAAATGAAGAAATAACTAGAAGATTGCTCCTCACCTGAACTCGCTCAGAGAAATAATCAGCTTGAACTGTGAGAAACAAGTTGGGGCAGAACCCAGGTTTATTCAGCCACCTCACGCTGAGGAAGATGTAAGGTGGGAGCTAAAGGCTCACTTCTTGGGGTTACCAGGTCTCCATGACAACCAATAGACATGGTTATATATGAGGCGGAACAATCACCTGTCCTCCAGTCACAACCGCTGACGTGTGTTAAGTACAGTAGAGGATCTGTCATGCTGTGGGTTTGTTTCTTTGTTGGAGCACATGGCCGGAAAAACTGAGAGATATCTGGGGGCCTCTGCCAGAAAACTGAAAATGGGCCGTCAACCGGGCCTGAAGAAGGCATCAGGGAGGACCCAGGACTCTGGACCAGCTGCAGACTTCCCAGTGTTCCCAGTCCTTTTGCAGTAAGGAAGGAAGGAATAAATACATGCAGGACAACAGGATGAAAGAACAGAAGGAAAGAAAGACATGAGGTGGGAAGGAAGTAAGGGCTCGATGAAGAAAGGACTGAAAAAAGGAAGAATGGAAAGAAACAACAGATTCACATGAAAGAAAGGATGTAAGGGGGGAAATGAAAGAAGAAAGGAAACAACTCAAGGAAGCAAAGAAAAAGTGGAAAAGAAGTAAGAGCAGAAGGCATAAAGCAAGAGAAGATGGAGGGAAGGAGGACAGAAAGAAAATAGGAAGGGCTTCAGAGGAAGAAAGGAAGGAAAGCAGGCCAGAAAGAATAGGATAGGGAACAAGGTCTGACAATACGCATTTTCAAAACTCATTTCTTTTTCCAAATTTATCCAGACCTGTAAAACCTTTCCTGACTGCACAGGAAACCTGGAGATTGTCCAAAGAGAAATTATCAAAGATCCATGTCTCTGGTGGCTCCAGCCTCCTGAAAAGTTAGAGGAGACTGATGTCCTGCTGACAGGTGGAGGTTAGACAAAGTCCCCAGTTATTGTGGTAAAAATGGATTCCTTAACATGGATTTTTCCTCACAGAATAATTAATAACAGGAGTGTAAATCAATAAAAAACAGCTCTAAAACTTTCACTTTAAATTAAATCTGTTGGCGCTTTCAGGTACCTTCAATAATCTCTGCATCATTTTGGTAGTATGGAAATAATCTCTGCTTTGAAGGCCCAGAATGAAACCGATGCCTGACTGATGGATTTCTCCCCCCCCCCCCCCCCCCCTGCAGCTCAAATGGCAGCTGAGGGACACGCAAACATCTGAATAATCCTGGCCCCTCCTTCCTGCTTTATCTCTTCCCGCCCCTTTATGTCCCAAAATACAGAAGTGAACTTGCTGCACACCAGCTCAGCAGCCATACATAGCTCAGGCATCAGACCGGGCCGCAGGTGAGCGTCCTGCAGCAGCAGCAGGTGGGAGAAAATGACTCTGGAAAGGTTGGTTTGATTGCTATGACATGCATTTAGAAACTGATTTGTTTTCCAACCCGTCATTCTAGGACACTTTCCATGACTTAAAAGTAACAAGCGCTCTCACTTCTCCTCAGATTGGCAGGAAGGGAATGCCCTTGCTGAGAGAAGTTCTCCATGGAGCTCAGTGGGACCTCCTGCAACAGCAATAATCCTCTGAAAGCATCTGTCAACTTTACTGAAAAATCAGTAAATAGCTTTCCTTAATTTGTTAGAATTAGAGGAGAACTTTATTTTAAAAGATCGGAGGAGAACATTTATTTATTCAAAGAGGCCCTAAAGATCCCCACAGAAGCCATGGATGAAACTGAAGTTGGAGCCCAGGAGGCCTTGGTGAGCCAGGCTCTTGTTGAGTTCAAGGCCACACTGGAAGCTGCTGTGAGGGAAGTTTACGTGGATGTGAGCGCCTTCAAGCAGCGCATAGAGCAACGGATGGACGAGCTGTGGGTTTCCAACCAGCCCCTGACTGAGGCAGTGTCCCGGCTGCAGGAGGAAAACCTGCAGCTCAGGGCCAAGCTGGACGCCCTGAGCCGCCTGGTGGGGGGTCTCGGCGAGGTGAAGAGGAGGAATGAGGAGGAAAGCAGGGATAATGGCCATGCGGAGACGGGGCTTCTTAACTGTGTTGGATCAGAGACCAGTTGGTGTGTTTCTGCACATTCTGGAGCATCAGGGTCTGCTGCTGCTGCAGGCAGCATCCCTGCTCCTCCTCCATGGAGACTGAAGAGACATGCAGAACCTAATGTGAGTATTCTTTCTGCTGCATGCACAGCTAAAGTCTGCCTGTTGATTGCAGAAACATGTAAAGTAGCTGCACCCTTTTTATAAAGGTCCAACTCACAGTTACTAACGTAAATTCTTCCTGCTATAAGATTAAAGATGATCTACAGAGCCGAGTGGTACTGAGGTCTTCATTAGTAGTTCCCCAGCGTTCATGAAACCATGTTTAAGTCTTTCCTTGGACTTTGGCTGCTTTCAACTCATTTACGGTCCGGTTCTTGTACTTGATTATAACAGCAGGTTGTGTAAAATGAAGTTTCCAGCCCAAAGACGTATCTACAGTAGATGAGCATTATATAAAAGGCCAAATGTCTTGTCAGAAGGTTACCCACACACCGTCCCCTCCACCTACTCCCACCTGTTACCCATCCTCTCACTGGGTTCCTATGCATGAACCATATGGACCCATATGGTCATACAGATGGTGACCAATCCTGCAGCGGACCACAGCTGGAACCAGATATTTACATACACCACATGTAAAAACACATATAACCTTTATATTCTCACTGTCGGACATTAAATCAGACTAAATGATCATAGATAGATCAGTATAGACTCTGCAGAGGTTCATAATATTTCTGAGACTTCGCTCTCTTTCTACAAGGTCTGATCAGTTAATTCCGATTTTGTTTTAAATCATAAAGACAATAAAGGGATTACAGGATCGTCCCCATTTCTGCGTCAAAGAAGAATCCCTCACCAAAGCTTTTTAAAATCATAAATCTGCAGCAGTACATGTTGGTGATCAATACTTTAATAGGTCAGAAATACTCTGGGAGTTCTTTGTTTTTATGCATTTTATTTTATTTTTTTTTATGTATTTGGCCAGCCATGCACCAATCACAACTGATCAAGGGAAAACTGGCCTAGTCCAATCCCTGGCCAATTGAATAGTGTTTCTCTATTTTTAAATAGAAAACTAAAACTCTTTAAAGGTTTTTGCTTGTTGAGGCAAACTAGCAGCGATATTAAGTAATATAGTTTTTAAATGGAGAACTATGATGTTTTACTTTTTTTGTGTATTAATTATTCCAAACATGATATATCAGAACCAGACATTAAAGCGGTCTTCGTACCATTAGCAACAGAACCATTCCTGATGGATGGATGGACGGACCATTGAATGGTAAATTTCCAGCTTGTAGCTCTTTGGGAATGACAGTGTTAGAGCTAAAATCTTACTTCCTGTCAGCCAGGCTTGGTCTCTTTGGGAACTTTGGTTCTGGCTAAGTGGTCCACTGGACACAAGTTCATGGGCCTTCTTATGGGTGAATTATTTACAGGTCAGAGTCAAGTTTAGAGTTTCCACTTGTACAGAGTTGTCAGGTACCAGACTGAAAACAAGTGGAAAAGCAGCAAAAACCAGGAAAGACCTTCAGAACTCCTGGAGAACTAATGATCAGAACCACTTTGGACATCCCGTCCATGATACATTTTTAAATCAATGATGGTAAATGGACTGAACTGTTCTAATCTTGATAAGCACTTAAATCACTTTACACTGGAGTCTGATTGGGTCGGCTGCACTCAAAAACACACACATTCATACCTGGATTCACAGATCGGTACAGCCTTATGGGAGCAGATGTGATTAAATCATTATTGTTGATTTAAATGTTACCTCTCCAATGTAAAGGTTTGTAATTGTAACCACAAATATCCCTTTAAAAATACAAATGAAATAAAAATAAAACGCCCGCTTCTTGGCTCCCTGCTGCTCGTAAGCCACTTTTATTTAAACCAGCAGGTCCTCCAAAGGGCACAAGTATTTTTGGGTTTGTGATTTGGGAATGGGCTGCAGCAGCTCTGAAGCTTCCTCCCTTATCTGAGGCACACGTTGTTCTGCCGGCCAGAGTGGGGGCAGAAACAGGGGCTTCGTCTATAAATGATAAACCACAACCAGGAATGCTGTGGATTATATGTTTAAAACAATCAACTCCAAGATCCCTCTAACGTCAGTGCATCTACCGTGTGGCGCTGCAATACGTCACTCACATGTATAAATAAACCCAACCCCCTAATCACTCAGGAATTTAGCCTTCGTGCCAATCAGAGTCTCAAGTCTCCTGATGGAAAGTTGAAATGCGTCTACGTCGCTGTCAATTCAAACCGTGAGCACACATACTTCAGAGAGACAAGCAGCTGTCCTCTGGAAACACACACCCTGCCAACATTCCTCTCTGCTGAAGTCACCTGGTCTTTAATCAACTCCCACCCGGCCACCCATCAGACTCAGACATCTGACCGATTAAACCTTCATCCAGAGGGAGCCATCCTATTGGCCCGTCACTGAGCAGGTAAAACCTCCACCATTTAATCTGTTTCAACAGGAATGACATTAGTCACGATTAGTCAATCGTTTCAAGAAGAACCGTCCCCAAGTGGTGCTTAATGTTTTCTAACTCTCAACATCCTAAGGGTGTAGGTGCCAGAAGAGTGAGCTTCTCTAAATCTGAGTCCAAGATTCTCAACCAGAAAATGGTGAAATGCCCCCTCCAGGTTGGGTATAAACTTCTGCCTGAAGCAGAGAGAGTACGGTGGGGGTTTTCTGTATAGCTTGATGGAGCAAGACATGGATAGAAGGATGAGGGCTTCATCTGCAGTAATGGGTCGCCGGACCCTATAGTTCCGGTTGGTTGTACTGAATGAGCTAATCTACAAGATGAATCTCTTGGTTGACAATTTTCCTGATGTTCCAGTCTTCACCTCTGATCATGAGAATAGTCCCCCAGGGTTCTCTTCTTGGTCCACTTCTTTTTTCTCTGCACTTGCGCCTGCTCCCAGCCTTTCTGCGTGGAGTTGCCATGTTCTTCTGTAGCATGTGTAGGTTCTCTCACAGTATTCTGACTTTCTTCCACAGTGCAAAATATGCCTGTTAGGTTAATTGAGCAGTCTACATTGTTCTTAGGGTTTGAATGGGCATGATTGTTTGTCCTGTTCCTCTCGGTTTGGTCCTGTGATGGACTGGCGACCTGGACCCATTGATTGCTGGAGAAAGGCAATAGTCCCAACCCCGTCTCGGCCCTGCAAGGACCTGACGGGTAAAGGAAATGGATGGATGCACATGTTCCTTTCCATCCTTCTTATCACATTTTAGTCCACAATGCAGATGAGTCACAAATTCATCTTAAAATAAGGCAACACCTTCAATGCTTGCTTGACTTTCCAGGAACTAAACTTCTGTTTTTTTGTTATTTTCTTGAAAGTAGACAGACAGGAAATGGGGCAGAGAGAGGGGGAAGACATGCAGCACCGGTCTCTGGGGTCACGACCTGGACCAGGGACAGCTGTGTCGAGGACCGAAGCCTCCACACATGGGTCCCGTGCCACGCCACCGTGTGTAGGAACTAATCTTACTTAACAGAAATGACCAAAAAACAACCGAAAGCATCGGCCTTCTAAATGTCACTCATCCCACCGTAAAGATCTTGGAAACTTTCAAAAAAATATTTGCAAAACCTTCTGACCAAACTTATGGTCTGATAGGCTTAAAGCCTACATTTCGGATAAAGATGAGAACCGGAGATGAACCCAGATGAGATGAACCCAAAGTGACGTGGAGGTCAGGCTTTAGTTCTAGCGTCAGAGCGTCAGCCTAGAGCAGAGCCCAAAGATCAGCACAGCAATAATCTCCCACCCGTGACTGACTGATGCAGTAGCTGGTTTGCAAGGTGGCCTGACGATTGCATGCCTCGAGGAAGCAGGAGGCATCATGGGAAGTGGGAGAAGGGGCGTTTATATCCACAGAGGAGCGCTCAGCGTGTCTCCCTGATTTCCAAATCATCCATTTGGGTCTATATTGGGACGTAAGAAGAGTCCAGCGGAAACTCATACAAATCTAAAATAGCTCTCAGTGGGATCCTGGGTTTGTTGGCCACAGCTGTCATAAAAGGAGAAGCTGTTAACAGCTGACCATCCCACAAGCAGAGAGGTGTGCTTAACTAACAGAGAAACAGATTTACTACTAAAATTAAAGCTCTAAAAGTAGCTTGAACTCCACACCAGCATGCAGCTCCCAGACCAACAAAAGTGCCACCCCCCTTATCTGTGAGCCATAAGGGAGGAGCGCTGCATCTGTTCCCGGGATTTCTGTTTAAATCTGTTCCTGTCAAACTATTTCTGACTGGAACAAATGATCTGTTTGTTACAAAATTAAAAGGCTGAATTTCCAACATCCAAAAAACATTTTGACAGCTTCTACACTAAACAACAAGTCACTGAAAAGCCTCCACAGGTTGACATTCACCTTTAATAACTGATCCATCCTAAAGGTTCCCTGTCTGGAAAACTGGAATTACAACCATTTTCCAGATGTCGGGTAATATGGATACATGTTTGTTTTTACCAGATTCAGTATCTCACTGTCTACACGTTTCATCCATTCATCCTGTCGTCTGTTCGTTCATCCATCCATCTATCCATCCATCCTGCCATCCATCCATTCATCCATCCATCCTGCCATCCATCCATGCGTCCATCCATCATCCGTTCATCCGTCTATCCATCCATCCATTCAACCATCCGTCAATCCATCCATCTGTTCATCCATCCATCCATCCTGCCATCTATCCATCCATCCGTTCATCCATCTATCCATCCATCCGTCCATTCGTCTGTCCGTACATCCATCCATCCGTTCATCCATCCATCCGTTCATCCATGAAACGGTGCAACTTTCAGAGCTTTATTCTTCAGAAAATTCAGATTCATTCCCAGTTTGTTTTTATTGTTCAGGGCACCAATGCAAAAGAAGGCAAAAATAACTCTGATGAAGCCACAGCAGCCCAGGAGAGCCACAAACAGCAAGGTAGGCAGCTGCGCCAAACAAAGCCTTTATCATTCTCACTAACTCTACCAGGCTGAAGTTGGCATCTGATTCACATTCAGCGCAGGAATAAAGAGCTATTCTGCTGCATTTACCAACGCTAGACGACCTTTGATCCATTCTAGTTAAAACCTAACATACATAGAATGCTCAAACTTGAACTGGATTGTTTTACATTGATTATACATTCTATTCTATTACAGGGTTTAGTTTCATAGTATGGTTTAAGTTTGAAGGTTCTAAATGTGTAGAAAGGATCGAAGGTTGTTTAGAGTTGGTAAATGCAGCAGAATAACCCTTAAATCTAACACCGTAACTGATGCTAAACTCTTCTTGTGTGTGTTAGGAATCACATCTGAATGCTGTGATGAAGCCACCCCCCAGTCCCACAGCTCACCTGGTCAGTTCATGTCCACCTCACCTGTCTCCGGACCCTGGATTCACCATAATAAGTCATTTTTTAATGCAGGAAACTGCTGGAATTTAAAATTCTTTATGAAACCACCATTCAGTATGAAACATGTTACTTTTCAACTTACAAGTAGCTTATTGAGTAGGGGTGTAACGAAACACGTATTCATACCGAAACCTTTCAGTACAGCCCAGTTCGGTACGCTTCCAGCATTGTTTTAAATTGGTGCACATGTGGAGCGACTGCCGTCCCGCCGGCCGATGTTACCTCTTTGGTTGATTTGCTTCCTGCATACATGGTTCATAACGGTAAAACGGCAGTATGGGTCCCACTGCAGCTGAAAAAATTAAGGAATGATGAGAAAAGAATTAAAAAGCACATTCATACTCCACCTTGCAACAAAAACGGACCCAGACAGACCTGCCAGCTATCACCAGGGTCTGCTATTAGGAAACATCATGGTTTAATGTTCAGCTTCAGGGATGATGGAGAAAGAAAGCTGGACTGAACCAAGCTTCATGTCAGAATTTTTCAACAGTGATGAGGGAGGTAGCTCCTAATTAGGCATCTCCAACGATGACGAGCAGAATTTAAACTTCACTGGTACCGAGGCTAAAATCCAAAACCTGAATGCAACAAGCATTCAACCAGCCCCAAACGGACCACAAGTCCACCCAACCACAAGGGTTTTCAAAGGTGCATTTAGGTACAACTGTGAACCTAATCTCCAGTCAGTTCGGTAGCGGCTGCTTTTTGAATTCTAGAACATGCTGATAAAATCAAATTACTGCCAGAGTATTTTACCTTTCTTTGTTTCTTTCTATGATCGGTACAGAAACATGACTTTAAGACCGAGCTAGGTACCAAACCGTCAGTTTTGGGTACCTTTCCACCCCTATTATTGAGTCATCCTTGCATCTGGACTGGAAATCAAACCTGGGAAATTCAGGAATATTAAATGCTGAACCATGATAGGATGCGGTTAACTCTGTGTTTGTTACTCCAGACCAGGAAGAATCCGGTCCGTTGACCAAACCCCATCTTCCTCTTACTGCAATGACTAAAACCAACTTGGATACTGTGAGCACTCCGTCTCCCACTTCTGTGGCCAAAACCAGCATGGAATCCCAGTCAAAACCAGTAGAGTCGACTGTTATAGGTGGTGAGTGGAAACATGGCTTCTGCTTTTCTGCTTATTAAAATCAGTGTGAACTTGTCTTACTGAAAGGAAAATCTGCTCCGATTCTTCCTGTTTTAGGTGCTGATGACCCACAGCCCCATCTGCCTGTCACTGCCATGACCACCAAACCCAGTCTGGAGGGCTTCCTCGCTGCCAAACCAGTTTATTCACCAGCATCAGGGCGGAGAGCTGCAGGAGATCACTTATTTATTGAAGATCTGCAGCAGGGAGGTTTGTTTCAGTGTTCCTGTTTTCATCAAACCAAAACTGATTCATTTACATCAGTTAACCTCAACTTCTTGGCAGTTTGTCACAGAAATCAACACTTAATATACAGCCACGGTAAAAAGAAAGTACACCCTGTTTGAAAACTGCTTTTTTGGGTTTACTCTGGTTATCTTTGATGGTTTGAAACATTTAGGTGACACACCGTTTCTTCTGTGTTTCTGTAGGAACACCTGGAGCGAAGGATCCTAGCTCCCAGAATCCGCAGGATCAGTCGGACTCTCGGGCTTTGTCCCATTTTCCTATCACCTCTGCAACCAAAAGCAGCTCAGATGTTCCTGCAGCATCTAAATATGATCTGACTGCTGCTTCACACCTGAATCATTCAGTCCAAGAATCACCAACAACAAAACAAACCGATCATCCAATCAGACGTGGTGAGGACAGTCGGATCCAGTTTCTACTTTAAGGCTTCGTGAATGAAGTTTGTTTTAAATCCGTTTAAATCTTCCTTCCTTTAGAAATGAATGAACCCAAACCCCACCTGCCTGTGTCGGTCGTGACCAAGCCAAACGCAGAGTCGGCTGTTTCAGCCCAGTCTCAGTCTCTTTCAGCATCACTGGACCTCACAGTAAAACCAGGGGAATATCCCTTTAAGCGCGGTGAGTTTCAGCGAAGACCTTAAAAATATTTGCCTCTCTGTTATCTTCGCCATGATTGTTGGTTCTGTTGCATTTAATCACTTCAGCACCGGTTCTGAAGACACCCAGTCCCAGTTTAAAGAGGAGTGTGAGTTTTCCTCAACCTGCAGGTACGAATAGGTTTCATTTTATGGACATTCTTCTCTTTGCTCTTGTTCTCCATCCTGAGCATTTTAATCATTTCTTTACAGAAAAACTCCTTCCCTCCAAATCCTTCATAAAATCTGGACTCTCACCCAAACTGGACAAGTATGTTGTGATAAATCAAGTAATTCTCTTAGTTAACATAAACCGACATTTTAGGACAATACTTCAACTATGTTTGTAAATCCTTCAGCAGACTGAACAAGTCTGGGGTGGTTGAGTTTAAGCAAGAAGCAATAAAATCCCAAACACTTCCACGCTCCAATGGGGCCCAAGCCAAACGGGCCCTGTTTGAGAGGATGAACTCAGAACCCGTAAAGTAAGTGAATCCAGATTAGCTTCTTTGTGCCAGAATATGGATCTTGTTGTAAAATTTGTTGCAATTTTCACTCAAACAGGCTGAAGGATTCCAAGCCCAAACTGAAGCGCTCCCAGAGTTTTGGAGTGTCCAGCGCCAGTGGGATAAAACAGATCCTTCTGGAGTGGTGTCGCTCTAAAACCATCGGCTATAAGGTCTGTAGTCATGTAGCTGTAAGGTTTATTAATCTGTAAATATTATTTAATATTAATATTTTATCAAATAATATTTAATAATATTAAGGGTTGTCCTGTGAATTCCAGCCCAGTAAGGCGATGGTATTAGGACAAAGTTGAAAGGGATGAACCAAGCTCTGACATTATTGAACAGCATAAACTCTGTACACATGGAATGAATTCACACAATTTCTTAAAATACAAGAATTTATTAACAAACATAAGTCAACTCAAAGTCAAACATATTTCAATCAACAAACTCTTTACTATGCTAAAATAATCCAACTAAACTACCAAGCAGAATTAAAGAATGACGAAGACTAATGGGCTATGTACAATATAAACAAGTTGATTAAAGATGGTTGAAAATCATGACCAAAAGAGTGATGCAACATTATGATGCAATGTTTATGTTTGAGAACCAAGGATTATCTTGAAGAATCTGGAAGTGAAGTTAAGTTAGTCTTGGAACCAACTTAGACAATAATCAGCAAACATTTAGACAACCATTCACAATGCAAGATCAGATAAAATATTATTTTAATAAAATAATGTTTTAAAGAATGATCTGCTGAATAAAACCAACCTTCTGGATGACTAATTCTCAATGGTGTCTAATTAGTTGCCTTCATTTATTAAAATAATATTTGAAGAAATATTATTAAGGGAATATTTGGAAAAGAGCCAAATCTTTTGGAGAAATGGGGCTTAATGGTGTTTACTTAGTTATCAGATTTAGTAAAATAATGTTGAGACTATTATTCACTAACTTGAAAACTAACAACCTTCCTGTTAAATATTCTGTATTAAACACGTGTTCTAAAGCTGTTAGCAGTTAAGCTAACAAAGGAGGCCGATAGCTTAGCACCAGAACCAAACACATACCTTTAAAATACCAGGGTCAATAAAAGGGTTAAAATGCATAAGCGCGGATGGCGCGTTATGAGCAACCTTCTGTGTTTAAAATCATCCTTTAAATAAAGTTTGTCTTAACTTTAAAAACACATAAACACAGAACACAAAGCTGATCACGTGTGCAGATAGCCTGCTAGCACTAAGGTAGCAGTTTCACACAAACAAAACCAAACTTCATAAAATGAAAAACGTTTAGCTCATTTCATCCTAACAGTTATTCTGCCCAAACCTAACCTCTGACCATGCTGAGGAAAAGATGTCCGGGGCGGCGAAGTTTGAAGAAACGTCCACAGTCAACAAGAGGTTAGCTTCGGCTAACCTGACCTCCGGGGCTGTGGCTTAAGATACGGCTCGTTCTGTCGGCCGGACAAAACTGCACGTTAACGGTGATGCGGCTACTCGTCGTCCTTCTCTCAGGCAAGGAAAACCGCTTCACTCGGGTTGTAGAGACCGCGTCTCTGCAGGGGACTTTTCTCGAACACCGTGTGCGTCTGCAGGACTCGGAGAGAGAGTCAAACAATGCTGGTACCTTAATTCCCCGTTTGTGAATGAATACCTGATACACAAACAGCAATTCATTCATTACTCAACTTTTGCATATGATCGGTGATCATATGAGACTCTTGGATCCAGTTTGAAGAGTTAAGTCTTTTTGCCAGCAAAAAGACTTCAGCGAGCTGTGTCCCTCCGGCCAGTTCCTCTCGGGAGCTGCTTGGAAGAGAGCGGGCCATTGGAAAGGGGGTGCTTTTATACAGCCAGTGGCATCATGGGAAGTCTGCTGCTACCCCCCTTTTTCAGTTGCTGGAAGTCAGTTAAATGTTATTTATTTTGAGAACTCCAGAAAAGTTTGTACTGGAGTTTTAATGTTGAAATCCATGGCTTAGGGTTCCAACATAGCTTTAGCTCACAGTTTTAAACAGCCTGGAGAAAAGAAAGCCAATGTGCATGGATAAATGTTTTCCTCAGCCATTTCTTGTCATTTTTCTTGTAGAACATAGACATCCAGAACTTCTCCTCCAGCTGGAGCGACGGGATGGCCTTCTGTGCTCTGGTCCACTCTTTCTTCCCACTGGAGTTTGAGTACAACGCTCTGAATCCTACAAACCGCAAACAGAATCTGGAGCTGGCCTTCACTAAAGCGGAGTAAGTAAAGTAAGCTTGACCAGTATCTTAAATCCAGCTAGAACTGCAACTGAACTGGTCTCTCTATAATATCATTGGGTATGTGTGTGTGTGCATGGTTGTCCTGTGGTGACCTGTCTGCAGGGACAGACATCGCTGATGTTGTTAAAGCAGGTTTTCCTAACAGTACAGTAAGCTTTATAGACTCAGCGACACAAATGATGATTGTAGTAGAGGAACCGAAATGGGTTGTTTCTAGTTGCATGTTAGATTCTTAGATGTTTCATATAGCTTTGAAAAGCCGATTCTAAGACCTGTTCTCTGCTTGCATTAAGCCTGCACTGAGCTTTTTAAGCAGTTTTCCATTAACCTAATGATAAATAGTACATTTATCATTAGGAGCTGATAGGACTGTCTACTGAAGATACCCATGGCGATCTGTATTGGCAGCACTGACTTATTTGCTTCTAAAGATTCACTTAAAACACAGAAATTGTTGTAAAATTCCTTAAATATTCTTAGATAGCCGAGTGAGTGTCTGGTATGTTCTTGATTTTTATTAAAGAAAAATTGTAAATCATCATTACGACCTTGCACCAATATGTAACGTAGTACTGTACATTTACCAGTTTTTATAAGTTATACTGAGGAAGCAAGCATTGTTGCTATAGTCCAAGGAAATCTGGAAATGCACGTGTCAGTTTAAAGTATGAAAGTCTGAAAAGGTCACGGACTTCAAAATAGACCAAAAGTTCTGATTTTTATGCTATTCATTATTCAAAGTTTATTGGTCTAATTTATACTTTCTTTTATAAACTATGCCAAGTTTAGAGCTTTAACACTTTATCGAAGATGAGGGCTTACCTCATTATTTAGAATATACAGCATGTACAACGTTTTGTTCATTCGGTTGTCAGTAAACCTCTCCACATTGTAGCGCCCCCTGAGTTTGATGTTTATGAAACTTGATTTGCTACCTCGGTATCATTTTTTTTGGTTTGGGATAAGAATTTCCTACAGATATCTGCTATTATGTCGGAGATTTGTCCAATTACCAATTTTGGCTAACTAGCAATGAAAACTGGATTACAAATAACTCCATAAACCTACAACTTTACTCCATTAGGCTTCGTCTCTTCATCAGATTTGCAACTTATTAGGCAGTTCAGGCTTGAATACTTGGCTGAGATTTGGTTAGATGGTTTTACCTCATTTTGTGATGTAGAAAAACAAATATTATAGGCAGAAGTTCCATGTTCTCAACCTTCTGCTTCCATCGGATTAAGAGTTAGAGGAGTTATTTAATTAAATGTGGTTGATTAACTGCTCATCCACCAGTGGGAGCTCCTCTATGAAGGCAGAGGTTTTGGCTGTTTGGTGTTAAGGATCATACAGGTGTACGTTGACACAACAGCAGGGCAGAAAGACAGTTGCTGCTCATCATTCTGGGAAGGGTTCAAAGGTCATTTTCAAATCATCTGAAGCCCATTGTCCTACAGAGAGAAACATTATTCCCAAGAGGAAAACATCTCAGTGAGCTGCCAATCTTCCCAGGAGTGGACGTCCCAGCAGATTCAGTCCAAGGTCAGAGCGTGAAGCTCAGAGAAATTACCAAAAACCCAAGAGCTCCATCTCAGGCTCTACAGGCCTCAGCTGGCAGGGTTGAAGGAGAAAACCTCATCTCTCTAAAACTATATGGCAGCAGGATTTAAGTTATAAAACTGAATTGGAATTTACAGCCAAAAATCAAGAGCACATATTTTCAATTTTAGAGCAGGATTTCATTCTGCTTGCACTCAAAACTTCTGCTTTCTTTCAAATATACTCTGTTTTGAGGAAACCAAACACAGCAGATCAGCACAAACTCATCATACCAACTGTTAAGCACAATGGTGGATGAATGATGATTTGGGCTTGTTTTGCACCCGCAGAAAATGGATGTTGTGCAGTCATTGAGTAAACCACGAACCCCTCTGTTTACCACATTATTCTAGAGTCAAATGTGAGTCATAGCCCAAACTGGGTTATCAACAAAACAATGAACCTAGACACTGCAGCATATCTATAACAGAAGGGCAGGAAAAGAAAACAATCAGATGTTGCGTCGGTCCAGTCAAAGTTCAGATCTCCCTTCAGGGAGCTGTGCAGAAACAACTGTCTGCAAACCTTAATGAACTGAAGCAATTCTGAAAAGAAGAGTGGACCAACATTTTTTCTCAGGGAGACAGACTGATAAAGTCAGAGAGTAAACCCCTGCTGAGTTAATTATGCTATAAGTGCTACAAGCTACCGAACCATGGGGTGTTCCTAGTTTTTCCTTTAAAGTAAAAAGTAGTGGTCCAAGTATAGAACCCTGTAGAACTCCATAAGTAACTGTAGTGCCTGAGGAAGATGTATCCTTCACACAAACACAACAACATTAAGCTAGCTGTTTTGCAGTTATAGATTTAATTTGTCCTTTAGGTCGTAGCTGTGGTGTATTCATTTTTTTCAGTGTATGTCAGTAGTTTTTAGTCACGTCTTTATGTTTCAGGGAGCAGGCCGACTGTCTGCGACTGATCGAGGTGGACGACATGCTGGAGATGGGTGACAAACCAGACCCCATGTGTGTGTTTACCTATGTCCAGTCCCTCTACAACCACCTGAAGAAGTTTGAGTAGCTTACATGTCGGGTTCATACAGAGTGAGTGTGTTCACCAGTTTCACCAGCTGATTGAGTGGTTTTAGGTGTGTGGTTTTATAGGCACAGAATATTGAGAAGTGTTGATCTGTCAGTGTCCGGGCACATGAGAGACCATCAGGAGCTGGATTGGATCAAGATAAAGTTCATTAGCAGTTTCATTGTGTTGCATGACACCCACCTGAGCTACACAAGATACCTGTTCGGGTTTCAACAAAGTTTTCTGTCAGAGCACGGCTTCAGAAAGCACCCAGATTGGTTCTGGATCTATATATGGAAGGGGGTTCGCATGGTCCAAAAATGGAGAATGAACTGGATGAGAGAATGGGTGTTGCCATCTGCTGATAGAACATAGGTAGAGTGAAAGTTGCTCACCTGAAGTACTGTTAAAATAATTTAACCCCTTTAACAAGCTGATTGGAAGTGGTTTACTGAGTCGTTAAAAGTTAGACTGGTTACAATGGTTCCTACCCGGGCTGGAAAAGTGCTGATTTTGGTATTTTCCAGGTCTGAATAAATAAATAAGAGTTTATTCCCTTTCCCACTGTCTAAATGTTGTCTTTCCATATCCCCCTTTTTCCTTCCTTCTTTCCTTCCTTCCTGTCCTTCCTTGGTTCCTCCCCTTTGTCCTCCATTACTTCCTTCGTAACCTTGTTTCTCCTTCCTTGAGTCCTTGTGCCTTCCTTTCCTTTCTTTTTTCCATCTCCTTTCTTTCCTTGTCTTTCCTTCTAGTCTCTGCTCTTATTAGCATCCAAATATAAACCCTGCCATCTCTAGAAATTTCTGCCATAAATTCAGTGAAGTTGATTATTTAATATTTTTGAATGAACGTAAAGGACTGAGACCTCTGCAACGTTGACTCTTGAAAAGTCTGGAACTTTTACATGATAATGTGTAGGAACCCTGGGTTACCAACCTACAGATAAGGATTTTAATCACATGTACTTTGCAATGAAATAAAATAAAGAAATACATTAAATCATACTTGTTTTTTCTTTATTTTACATTAAATTGTTGGGTTCATTTTTATACTGATTTCATTTATCTACTTTAGAAACAAACCACAAACAGAACGATCTTCAGTCTTGAATTATTTTTTTGTTCTGCTCTTCATCCCCTGTAAATATTCCCCAAAGTTTGCAATTTGCGACTTTAACAATTTTAGATGTTTCAGGGATTCTGAATGACAATAGAAAACATTTTATTGGTTTAAAAGTCATTATTTGGCAAATTCACCAAATCTTTCCTTCTTCTAGTTACCAATATAAAGGTACGCCTCACTGTTTAAATACAGGTAAAATGTATACTGTCATACTGCTCCTACAGTTTGTTAAAGAGAAGTGGTGACTCCACACGCACCTCCACATATTGCTGTGCACTGCCTTTCAGCTGGCTGGAAGAAGCATTCTACACCTTTCTGGCTACCTGATCAGATAGCCAGACTAATTAACCAGCTAATATTAACTGAATGCAGTCAAGATGCCAGTTTGGGCCAATTTGTCTTTGCTCAACCCAGTTTGGGTCCAGATATTTCAGTATATGTCTCCCGGTACTCGGGGTGTGAAAACAACTCGCTTGAATGTTCAGGTGGTCCAGTTTTTATCCATGGAGCCTCTCCTGCCCTCCAGTTGATCAATGAGAAATGCTGACCCCTCAGTCAGATTGGACTCATTTATCCTCCTGTTGTTTAAACTATGAAGTTTTCATGTAGTAACTGTAGCTCTTTTTTGGCAGCTCTACTGGATTTTTGTAACAGATTCTTGTTTTTATGAATCAGAGCCGTTGTTTGGTTTCTTATAATCCTAGCCTGGAAAGGAATGTGAAAATAAAGCATCAATCGGCCCAGTCAGTTTTAATATTTAAGCTGAGTGGATGTGAAGTTCGGAGCAGAACTGCAGATGGATGATCTTGCAGTATTCCCACGTTTTTCAGGGGGCCTGAACGCACCGCTTCCCATTGACCGAGGATCCCTTTCCGGTAGACGAGGACGACTTTTTCCTCGCTCCGCCATTTCAGTCCCGGAGGCGGTTGTGTCTCGTTAGTTTTGAACAGTTTTGTGTTTTTGGGGTAGCAGGAATCGGTGGTTCTGTTTGGTTCCGCAGCGTTGGAAGTTCTAAAGTCTTTTCTTCGTTGCGTTTGGTTCCCTGAGGCAGTGTCGGGAAACAGAAGTTCTTGTATGAGTTGCGGGAGAAGGGGGGCTTGGCCTGAAGCCTCGGACCGGACTCCGCTGCCATGGCCGGTAATTTCAACGCCGAGGACCGAGCTAGCTGGTACTGGGGCCGCCTGAGCCGCCCAGAAGCGGTCTCCCTGCTACAGGGTCAGAGGCACGGAGTCTTCCTGGTCCGGGACTCGATCACCATCCCCGGAGACTATGTCCTCTCCGTCTCCGAGAACTCCAAAGTGTCCCACTACATTATCAACAACATGAGCAACAACAGACTGTCTGGCTCAGGTAAGACTTGACTAATTCTCATCCAGGTGGGATTTTTACAGCAGGGATTTGGTTTTAAGGTGAGGAAACCAGCAGGGAGGGGTCCAATAGAAATGTGTAGATTCTGATGTCACAACTGGGACATGACTGGACAGATTGGCGTTTCAGGAATGTCTCTGATCCATCCCCTTCATGGCTGTTTTAGTCCTGGCTTGGATCTTTTAAATCTCAGACCCGCAGTTTCCGAAATCCGCTCCTTCAGGTTTTGCGGAGGTGCAACTTTCTATAGCAACAGTATAAAAAGACCCATTTAATAAATGAGAATATCACTGAAACGTTTATTTAAGTAAAACACATTCGTTAGATTAATTCCACACAGTCTGATGTTTTCAAGACGTTATTTCTGTTAATTAGGATGATTTTCTGCTTCCAGCAGATAAAAACACAACACTTAAGATTAAAATATTAAACCAATGACAAACATTTTAATATGACAAATGGGCCTGATTGGACCACAGATTCTAATTTAATAAATATGACTGTATAACTATTTCTTTATGTAATAAGGTACATGTACAAAAACTGTAAGGTTGGGACTTGGCAACATGAGGCGCCTGCTCCACCACTACGCTACGGGCCGCCCTATATTCCTTCTGCTTTAATCAAATGGTCGAGGAACTGACTTCTTAGCCAACTTTAGCCACTGGTTGGTAAAGTTCACTAGAGGTTAACTTTCCGGCAAACTTTAGCAGGTTCCAGTAAGTTGAAGTTCAGGGAACATCATCTGAAGGTCCTAGCTAACCTACCAACGACCTCTAACCAAAGGTTGGGGAATGCTAACTAAAGGTCAGAGCTAACCTTTCCATCGACCAGTTACAGGAGTTCAGGGAACTGTTGCTAGGTTTCAGTCAACATGGACGACTGAGGCTCCGTGGGCAGAGTAGTCATCTTGCAACCAGAAAGTTGAGGGTTCGATTCCTGCTTCTTCCTGCCACACGTTGGCCTGCTGCCGCTCTAAGGCAAGGCAGCTTGCCCAAAGTTTCCTCCCAGTCTATGTATGAATGTGTGACTGGGGGAATGTGGCTCTAAGGAAATGCTTTATAAGTTTAGGCAATTAACCAAATCTGCTTTGGTAGCAACTCTGGGATCAACCCAGTAGGCAGGAGCGTTTTAGTTATCGTGAAAAATTTCGTATCCTGATGAGAACTTAGATTTACCGTAATGACTTAAATTCAAACTAATGATGTCTGAAAAAAACTGGCTGTATTGTCTGGATTGTTGTTTTTTCTCCACTGCTCCATGAGAGCATCAATTTATAGCATTAGATTCAAAAACATGTTTAATTGCAGCTACTGTGTGCAGTTTAGTGATGAGAATCACACTGAAGTCCTGAGGAAGAGCAGTGACTTCAGTCACCAGAAACCACTGAAAAGATTTAAGATTTTAAGATTTAAATACCTTTTCTTAACTTCTATTGTTCACAATGAATATCATTCCTGGTTTTATAGGAGTGTTTTTGCAGAGGATCCAGATTATACATTGACGGAAGGTGTCCCTTTTCTGTCTCTCAGGTTTGGCGGCTCCTCGGTTTCAGATCGGGGATCAGGAGTTTGAGGCATTGCCAGCTTTGTTAGAGTTCTATAAGATCCACTATCTGGACACCACTACGCTCATAGAGCCCGTTGGTAAGGCCAGGAACACTGGGTCCGTTGGCTCCCCCTCTCCTGGCGCCCCCCAACAGCCGAAGGAGGCAGAGTTTGTCCGGGCGCTCTTTGACTTCCCCGGGAACGATGAGGAAGACCTGCCCTTTCGAGCAGGAGACATCCTGCGTGTGCTAGAGAAGCCTGAGGAGCAATGGTGGAGCGCAGCCAACCAGGAGGGCCGAATTGGGATGATCCCAGTTCCCTATGTGGAAAAGTACCGGCCCGCCTCACCCACCGCAGCCAATTCAAGCCCCCCTGTCATTGGAGGGGTCGGGGTCATCCCAGACGGGACAGGGACCACACAGGGTGACCCTCCGGGGGACCCCGGTCAGTACGCTCAACCTGTGGTAAACAGTCAGCTCCCCAACCTGCAGCATGGGCCGGTGTACGCACGAGCCATTCAGAAGAGGGTGCCCAACGCCTATGACAAGACGGCGCTGGCGCTGGAGGTAGGAACTCCTCTCCTGGCCTGATGTTCTCTAAGATGTGCCTCAGCTTTCCTTGTTCAAGGCGGCGTAGATTGTCCCGATGGGTCTAATGTCCTTCACTCATGCATGACAGCAGACACAGTCTCTCTTTACCAGCTTTGCACACTAGTCCATAGACAGAGACGGTTCTGTACAGAGGTTCCCTCAGAGCCTTTATAATGCTCTGACCTTATGAGCACACTGTAGGCCATTGGTTCATGTATCAGTGGTAGATTGTTTATTACTGAATGGGTTAGTGAAACAGAGGCGACTGTTGCCCTGAAATAAAACCCAGACCAACATAAAGGTGGCAGTTATCTCTCGGTGGGACCGGTTACCGTTGGTTACCTCCATAGAGTTTAAGGTTTAATATGAATCCTCGTTTGTAAGATAGCTGTACCATATAAAAACACTGAGAGAGTCCAGAAAAGGTCATTTACGATGAGTCCTGCTTGATCTAAAGAGCACAAATAATAAAGTCATTACAGTTATTCCACAGTTTCACAGATCTGAGTTTCTGCTTCCATCTCTGATTTATTTCTGTGCTGTGATCTGCTGATCCAGATTTTAGCCGATTCTGGTTGGCATGCAGAACATGTTTTTGAGTGAACTGAGAAAGTAATAAAACTAAACTGCATCAGTGGAAATCTGCTGGACACAGTAAAATCCTCCAGGTTATGGAGCAGAGGTGTCTCTAAATTAAACCCTTATAAATCAGCGTATATCCTTTATACAACAGATTATAGCTCCTGTTTAATTTCATACCTTTTAAAAAGCTAAACTTTATAACGAGATATTTCATTTGTTTCTGCAAGGAACAGCCATGTGTGACCTCATGTTAAAGATCTGGCTCGTTCCCCTCAAACACACAGCCAACGATGGCTGAGTAGCCAGAAAGCTTCTGGAGATGACAGCTGTCCTTGTTGTAGGTGACGTCCACGGTGTAAAGGGGGACAGGACAGGGCCCTGCAGGGCCCCAGTGCTGCAGACTACCGCCTCTGACTCACAGCTGCCAGCCCCTCACGTACTGTGGCTGGTCAGTGAGGTGATCAATGGTCCAGGCAGCACGGTATCCATCCACTCCCACGTCCTCCAGCTTTCCCAGCAGCAGCGCCAGTCTGATGGCGTTGAAAGCGCTGGAGAAGTCAAAGAACTGAACTCTCACAGCGCTCCCAGTGGTCTCTAGGTGGGTGAGCGCCAGCTGCAGCAGGTAGATGACAGCGTCCTCTACTCTGATGTTGGGCCTGTAGGCAAACTGCAGCGGGTCCAAGGTGGGGCTCACCACAGTGCAGAGGTGGGTGAGGATGAGCATCTCCATGGTCTTCATCAGGTAGGAGGTCAATGCGACTGGTCTGTAGTGGGCCGGTTCTTTGGCATGCATTGTTTTATGAACCAGAACCACGCAGGAGGTCTTCCACAGGACAGGGAGCTTCTCCAGACTGAGGCTCAGGTTGTACATGTGGCTGAGGACCTCACAGAGCTGGTCTGCACAGGTCTTCAGCAGCCTGAGACCGATGCCGTCTGGTCCTGCAGCTTTCCTCTGCTTCAGCCTCCTCAGCTCTTTCCTCACCTGGTCTGACGTGAGGGAGAGGGGGGAGTGAGGGGGGACTGGGATGTACTGCGGGGGGGTGGGGGCAGAGGGGGCCGGTGCTGTGTACAGTCCGTATGGGGTGGTGCTGGAGCCATGGGTGTGGAGGGGCTGGCTGTAGATGAAGGTGCTCGGGGGGAGGGAGGAGAGTCTGTTGGGCTGGAGACGTGTGAAGAGGGAGGAGCAGGAAGGAGGGCAGAGGGAGGAGAACTACACCTGTTGAAGTAGCAGTTTAATTCATCTGCCCAGCGCTGGTCTCCATCAGCTGTCCCTCTGACACTCTGTCCAAATCCAGAAATGTTCTCCTGTCCTCTCCATACTTCCCACACATTGTTCTGCGGGAGCCACTCCTCCAGCTTCTTCCACTAGTCCTTTTTCACCTCCTGATCCTCCACTGAAGCTCGTGCCGAACTTTCCTCTGAGTTGAAAGCCCTCTTCTTCTGGTTCAGATGGGCTTTAAGCTCAGGTGTTGGAGAAGCACCTTACCTTCCGGGCTGGCACAACGCTGTCCACACAGAAGTTAATATAGTCCTTGATGCAGTGGGTCATTGTCCTCTCCATAAGAGCAGCGGAGCATGCCCCAGTCTGTGGTCTGAGAACAGCTTTTCTGTGCTTGCTGTCTTGGGGGAGAGTGGTGGAGAGAGAGGCAGGATTAAAGTCCCCACTGATCAGCAGGGGGGCCCGGGGATCCTGTGTCTGGATCTGGGTGAATGTGCTGTAGAGCCGCTCACGCAGCGGCCGAGGGCGGGATGTACACGCAAAACACCATTACCTGCCCAGACTCCCTCAGGAGATGATAAGGCTGCATGCCCACAATAAGTAACTCCAAGTCCTGGGTGCAGAGCAGCTCCTTCACATGGACATGCGTCCTGTTACACCACCTCTCATTCACAAACACCACCAGCCCTCCTCCTCCTTATCGCTCTCTGCCACACTCTGGTCTGCATGCATGAGTTTGAACCCGTCCAGGGAAACCACCGAATCCGGGATATGTCCATTTAACCGTGTCTCCAGAAAATGCAAGAGGCTGCACTCCCGGTACTCCCTCTGGTGTCGCGTCAGCGCCGCCAGCTGCTCGGTCTTAGAGATGGAGCGAATATTTCCCATAATCCCAGTGATCATCCACACATGCATCCATCCATGTATCGGGGTTCATATGCAGTCTTATAAAGTAGAATTTTCCAGGTCTGATAAAAAAGAAACTGATGTGATTTTATTTTTCATGGATTTAACTTGCTTTTCTTTGTTTACCTCATCACAAGCTGATTTTACACATCAGTATTTATTGGTTTTTCACTTACTGGGCCAGTTTACTGCCAGTGTGGTCTCTTGACTTTAGATTCAGGTTTAACTGGGCCTCTGGTTCCCAAACTTGATACCATGATCAGGAACTCATGGAAATAAAAAAAAAACAAATTAGGCTGATAAATGGAAACCAGTCGAGTCCCAAATTATTTACTTTTTGGAGACTATTTATGTTTTTGCTCTACAATCATTTTACACTCCACCTTTCCATAAAAAGCTGGAAGTCTGTTGATTATCTCAAATGATTATTTTCTTTACAACTTTGTTGCAGTAGGACGAGCCTCCCTGTTATCTGCTGTTTTCCACATGCCTCAGTAGAAAATACAGAGATGGCTCCTATTGGATGGCTTCCCACACCTCTGCTTCTCTTCTGACACTGAAAACAAACTGGAATAAAATTTGAATTTAAGACTTAATGATTGATAACAGCAGCAACACTTTCTGCTACATAGAAGCAGTTGTTCTGCAGATTGTCTGTAAAACTGTGTTGTGTTGCAGGCTCGGTCTGATCTCTGCAGGTCGCATAGAGACAGAGTCACACGTGGACGTTGTATCGATGGTTTCAGCTTGTGTCTCCCTGCCGCTGCAGAGGCCAGTATTCCCACAGTCTGACACACATGCTTGGCTTTTGTCACCAACAGGTGGGAGACATGGTAAAAGTGACCAAGATCAACGTGAACGGCCAGTGGGAGGGCGAGTGCAAGGGGAAACAAGGCCACTTCCCCTTCACTCACGTCCGCCTGCTGGAGCAGCAGCATCCTGATGACGAGAGCTGAGGAGAACCAAGCCGGCGCCTCCAGTCTCTCCCAACCGTTCTGTCACGCTCAGGAGGAAAGGAGGAAGCTCGCCGAATCCGAGCCCACGAGCTGATCAGGATCAGGATGTGCTGGGTCTGCCAGCATGAGACGTGTTGGATGGACGTCCTGTTGTCATTTTAATGGACAGAGTTTACACTGAGGTCAGGCTGCTGCTGGTGGGTCAGTTTTAGCCTTATTCCCATTTAACCAGTTATAGCTGCTGGTGTGTTGAAAGCCAGATGAAAACCAGTTTCAGACAAATTAAAAGAAATCTTTGTTTTATTGGATTGATGGTGGGTTTAATATTTATTACCATGATGCAAATAATTCCCAGTTTTCCTGACTGCTTACTGAACAGAACATCGTCCTGTCGCTTCTGAGTACTTCATATAATCTTTTTTTAAGGGCAGTGTTTGTAAAGCACATAAATTATTAATATTATTGGTGGTGTTTTTGTAATCTGATTTTTCTGCACAGAAGATTCCAGAAGTCAGGTTTCAGAAACTGGTTGAATTTTAAACCCATTTAAACCAGTGCCACACACAGGAGGAGGTGTGGTCTTCAGTCTTCTATGGCTGCCATGTTGGAACGTTCCTTTACTGTAAGAAATGTTTCAGTCTTACTTGTTTTGCAAAATTGTTTCAGTTTTCTGACCATGGAAAGAAGGGGGAAAAAAGTCTTAAATGTTTTGACTAAATTAATTAGCATTTAATAAAAAGGGTTAAAGCTCAGGGCATTAGGTTGTATAACCTGGAGCAGTTAACAGTTACTTCTGGAGTCATTACCAGGACTTCATGAAAAAATGAATCAACCTTCATCAACAAAAGGGCTGGATTGTCCTCGTAGACCAAGACCCGAGTTTGCATTGTTTAATGTTCACGTCCAGATCTGCATCCTTCATTTCTGCATATTTTCCTTCCAAGCAGCCAGAAGATCCTGCAACCTTCTAAGGTGGTCCTGATCCACAGTTCCCCTGGCTTTCTGAAGGTTGTTTGGCTGCTTTTCCTCTACCCAGCATTGATGTCATTTCCTGCACTGTATGTGAACAAGTTAGAGAGGATGAGCTGAGGACGACTACAACTGGTTCCAGATACAAACATTTTCAAAAGAAAGGGGTTAACTGGGTCACAACCTCTCTGACTTTCAGAAAGCCTGGAGAACCTTGGATCAAGACCACTTTAAAAGATTTTAAGAAAACAAGGAGATAACTCAAAACTTTAGAGTTGATGTTTGCAGTTTGTATTTTTGTGCTTTTACTATGCCACCTGGGACATATTTTCCAAAGAACCTTCTGTCCAGCCTGGCTGGGGTTCCAAACCGGACCATCCATGTAAATCACGTCAGTAGACATTGAGCGACTCCTTGTTCCTCTGCAGAGTGAGGAAAAGAGAGGTTCCTGTCTTGAAAATAAAAGCTGTGACTGATTATTTTGTCACAGCGATCACACTCTGTTACTGCTGTGGAGTCACTCTGAACCTTTTGGAAGGTTCTAGCTACCACAGACCTGAAATGACTTCTGTCTGCTCTCATTTTGGAGTGATAGGAAAAGAGAAAGCGCCCCTGATCAGCTGGTGTTCTGCAGCATTATCCTGTGATTATTCTACAGCGGCTACACCTTAAAACTGATTTAAAATCACTTCTAAGTCTGTTTCTTACTTAAATTATTGTTAATTGTGAAATCATTTACTGTCTGCGAGTAGAGAGCATGGCTGCCATGTTGGAACGTTCCTTTAGTGTAAGAAATATTTTAGTCTTGCCTGTTTTCAACATTTTTCTGTTCTTTATGACAAGGTAAAGATGGTAAATGAAATCACATTTAACACAAGGGGTTAAAGGTCAGGCATTAGGGTTTCTACTCCAGTACTGGTTCCTGTAGTGGAAACACACCTTCAGAGCGAGTTAAAACTGATCCATGATCCCTGGTATGTAATAAATAGGCCCAACACCACAGTAATAGAAAAATCTCGATATTATGATGCTTGTGCCACCATGCCTTAGTGAGCTGTGGCTTGAATTCAGTGTTTGGAGGTCCTCCAGAACCAAAAAAGGAGCTTGGTTGGGAACTTCTTGTTGACAGCTTGGCTTCACATGGTTACCATCCTCTCAGGTTACTGTAGACCTTCTCTGATGACCATCCTGGAGCTGATCAGTGCCTGGGTTTTCATCTTCCATCCTCTTGAATGATAGTTTTCGGTTTTCTTCTGATCTTTCTGGTTCTGGTTTCCCCTTGAAAGCATCCGAGATCATTTCAGCTGAACAGCCTCACTTTCTGCTCTTCTTTACATGTTTTCTCCTCCTCAGTCAGCCGCACCGATGTTATGACTGTTGGTTCTGTTGGTTTTCTTTTACTCTACTACACCGACTGGTAAATTATTTAATATGCAGGGAAAAAAATTCTACTAAAACCAGTGACTGATGTGGTTGGTGATGTTGGGCCGCTGTCATTCTGAACACAGCTGTAATCAGGAAGGCGTTTCTGTGTGTCTTGGTTCTGCTGGTCCCTCTGCAGCCTCAGACTGAGCTCAGCTCAGAAAGGAGGGGACCTCCTCCATGTTCAGCTGGTCGATGAGGGTAGAAACTCTGACTGAAGTGGCGCTCATAGTTATGAACTGAATCAAAGTTGTTGGATTGTTTTAGGAAGCGCTATTTTATAACAGTGGTTTTAGAGCTGTATTGAAGTCCAAACCGCACAGACACAGCACTGCTGGTCCTGCGGTACTGACGTAGCCCCACACATGACTCCTTACCCACAGGAGGGGAGTAATCGATCACACTCAGGAGACAAAACTGCTTCTCCTGCAGGATGGGGATGAGCTCACAGTGAGATGATCCTCTTCTCTGAAAAAGTTTTATGTTAAAAACTATTTTTGTTTGATTTTCTTTAACTTTTGGGTCCCAGATGCTTTCTGTGAAACACAGAAAGAAACACGGAAAACACTTAATATGCTGCTGCTGTTGAAACGGTCCCTGTTGACATCAGAGGAGACATGATTTGATTTCTTTACACGAAAAAAACATTCACCACAAACTAACATTTGTCTTCAAACTATTACTAAACTTGAACTGACTTTTTTCTTTATTGTAGATTTGTCCTATTGATGTTAAATAATATGATTATATTAGTAAACCCTAATAATCAATACAAACTGCTCCTTTAATGTTGGAATTTGGATCTTTTCTTTGGGTTAAAATCATATGAGGAACGTTTCTTTAACCAGGAGAACAAATAATTGTATGACTTGAAAAGCTTTTGTAACTAAACTCCACGTTTTACTGGGGAAAAGACAGAGATCTCTTGTGTTTGTAGTACTTGTTAGTTGTACAGTTTGCTCTTCCGCCTCTGAAACACTCGCCTGGTCGCTGTGACGCCAGATTAACTGGATTCCTGAAATCCTGGTGGTTCATCTGTGCTGCAGATGCAACCAGAAACATTCTGTGGGATTCTTTGTCAGCTTTAAAAATATCCCAGAAGATTTTTCTGACCTCTCAGCTTTAAATGAACAAATTAAACCTGTTTTTATTGAATTTTAGGAAAATAAAAACATTTTAACACTGTATGGATGGATTTCCTTCCCCCTGTCTGAGTTTACATGTTTGTTTCTTTTGTTAAGAGTAAAATGTAAGGAAGCTATTTTTCTACACGACAACGATGCCATGTTTTGTTACAATGAATTGCTCATTAAGGACTTTGAGCCACAGGCAGTCTGTACAACACTGCATATACTGAATTAATGAATAAATATATGCGTTATTTCTGACTCACCAAGGTCCAATCATCTGTCTGTTCTTCTGTGGAGCTCATATGGTTCTATACAGTGTTCCTACACAGTCTGGAACCGGAGTCTGGAATTTTGTTTTAGTATTTTCTACGTCCAGATCAGGAAAAAGAAAACAACTCTTTCCTTCTGTTTGCCCTCTATTTGTCTTTCCTTTCTCGTGTCCTTCCATCTTTTCATGTGTTCTTTCCTTTATTGTGCTCTACCTTTCTTCCTTGTGTCCTTTTCTGTATACTTGTATCCTACCTCCCATCTCTGTCATGTCTACCTGTCTTCCTACTTCCATTCCTGTCTTCTGTCCTTTTGTCCTGCTTTCCATGTGTTCTTCCATCTGTTACTTCCTCACATTCTTTGTTTCCTTTGTCTTTTTCTTTGCTTGACAACCTGAATCAAACACAAAAAGAAGATAATTTTAATAGTTTAAATACATTTAGGAAAATATCCCTGTTTTTTTTCTATGGGTTTGATCCATAAAACTCAATTCATACTTTATTAATCCCAAAGAGAAATTAAATGTTGTAATTCATATTATCCAAGTTTCTTGAAAGGTTTGTTGTTGATGCTGATGGCTGTGGGCAGGAAGGCTCTCCTGGAGAGGTCAGTATTACAGTGGATCTGGAGAAGCTTCTGATTGAAGACACTTTGTTGTTGAATCACAGTCTGATGCAGATAATCCTCAGGGTTGTCTTCAGCAACATCTCCAGGGGTTCTAGAGGAGTCCCTAGAACAGATCCAGCTTTCTTCATCAGCTTAGCTTGTTGAGCTTCTTTAAGTTCCTGGCTCTGATGGTGCTACCCCAACAGATGATGGCAGAAGAGATTGCTCTTGCCACAACAGACTTGTAGAACATCTGCAGCATCTTGCTGCAAACGCTGAAGGACCAAGCTTCCCTTCTTGTAGACAGCTTCCCTGTTACATCTCCAGTCCAGCCTGCTGTCCAGGTGAACACTGAGGTATCTATACTCATCTACCACCTCCACATCTTCTCCCATGATGAAAATAGTGTTTCAACTATTCTTGTTTCTACTGAAATCTACAATCCCCTTTGTTCAGATTCAAGATTAGATGATTGTTTTCACACCATGCCACAAAGCAGTCCACCAGCTCCCGGTCCTCAGCCTCTTGTCCACCTCTGTTCCACGCGATGACTGCAGAATCAGCCGTGTATTTCTGCAGATGACAGAACTTTGTCTTGTGCTGGAGATCTGAATTTTAGAGACAGATGGAATGGGGAAACAAGGGAGGCATCAGCATCTCCTGACTGGATTGAAGACAAACAAACGCAGAAGGGTCCACTGCCAAGGTAGAAAATAAAACTTTTGTGGTCTGACAGGAGAGCCAAAGAAGAGTGTGATGTCTGTTTGGCTGGGGGTAGGAGAGGAGGATGCTGGACTTGTTCCTGAACTGAACCAATTGAAGAATGTGTTCATGTTGACTGTCTCTCTCCAGACACTGTATTAGTCTGGTCCTCCCCTGCTTGAAGCCTGCTTGACCACACATCCCTGATATTGTGTTGCTGGAGGTTGCTTTCCAGCTTGTACACCTCCTTACTGTCTGTTATCTTGACGTTAAGTTCCTTAAATATACTCAATAATTCCCTGTCTCCCTCTCTGAACGCTCTTTTTCTTTTTTTCTTGTTAAGCAGGTCCTTCAGGTCACTGGTGATCCATGGTTTGTTATTGGGGAACCATCTCACCGTTCTGGTGGGGATGGTGTTATCCACACAGACGTTTATATAGTTGGTTACACCCTGGCATTGATGTCCTCTCCTTGTGGCTGCACAGTGCATCCCAGTCTGTAGCCTCAAAGCAGCTGACAAACTGAATCATTGGAAGTGTAGCAGAGAGTAGGGCGTGATTAAAATCTCCTGATATCCCCACAAACCCATTGGGGTGTTGTGTCTGTCCTTTAGCAACAACATGGCTGATAGCATCGGATTCAGTGCCAGCAAGAGCTGATGGTGGAATATATGTGGTTGCCAAAAAATACTGGTGAACTCTCTAAATAATATGGATGAAAACTTGCTGCTAAAGACAATATTTCACAGTATGTCCTGAATTACACCATCTATTTTTCACAAGCACTGTTAATCTACCTCCTTTGCTTTAGCTGCTACTCTTTAAATCTCTGTCTGCTTCTATGGTCAGAAAGCTGGGCAGAGAGACACTGGAGTCAGGGATACGATCCTGCAGCCATGCCTCAGTGAAACACATAATACTGCTTTTCTGTTGTCAAGTTGGGTCCTTGTTGCGTGAATGCTGTAAAGCATTTACACAATAGTGTTCCTGTTTCTCTTTATTATTATTATTCCATATATCTAACACTTTTTTTGGCACCTATCGCCTCCTTCATACTGTTATGGAAATTATTTTATTTAGTGCTCCAAAGTATTCCAAAGTGCTGTGAACTTTCATTAACCTCTCTCCTCTGACCTCTGTGTTTTTATTAGTGTTCTGTTATTAAGAGCAGATGGACTCTAAATCTATTACCAGAAGGTTTATGGTTAATACTCCCTAAAGAGTTATGTTTTGAGGGAGGTCAGATGGCTGTCCTCATAAATAACATTGTTACCTCTGACCCGAGGTGGGGTCTAGAGGATCATGTCTCCAAACTCTTTTAAGTTGAGGTAACACCCACATACTGTTTAAATACTGTCTGTAAACTGTGCTCTGGGCTCTGTTTCACTGTCTTGTCAGTGACAGGGTCTTCAAACGCAAAAATGCCTTTGAATAAAACTTATAAAGACAAAGTCCGGATTTTCTCTTATTGTGAGTTAATTTCTCTCCCACTTTGATAAGAAAAATTCTATTATAATACTTTGTGCCATTCAACTTTTAAAATGTTCAGCTCATTTAGGACATTCCGGAAATTACTTTTTTTAGTAATATTTTTTATACTTTTTAAAATATTCAGCTTTTTGTGTCGATTTTTAGCCCATTGAAATTAATGGAAAATCCCAAACATTCCGCAAAATTCAGCAAAAAGTTTGCGCTCTTTCACAAGTCAAGTCAAGTTTATTTATATAGCGCTTTTCAGCAACAAGGCACTCAAGGCGCTGGACATAAGGAAAAACATTACAATGATACAGAAAATCAAACAGAGGTAATTAAAAAAATAAAGAGAATAGAATGATGGATAAGAAAACGAAAGGAAAATTGGACTGAAAACTTAACTACTAATGTTTAGATAACACATTCAAAGGCCACTCTAAACAAATAATTTTTTTATCTTGATCCAAAGCAACCTAGGGTCTCAGCGCCCCTACAGTTTTCTGGGAGTTTATTCCAGATTCGTGGAGCATAAGAACTAAAAGCTGCCCCTCCATGTGTGGTTCTGGTTCTGGTTCTGCAGAGCAGATTTGAGCCAGAAGACCTGAGAGGTCTGGGTGGTTGATACACTGACAACACAGCTAACTACTTCCACATACTTTCAGCTAGAAACTCCATTCAAAGTTTAAACGGGTCACAAGACATTAAGCTATCTTAAAATGATTCAGCTTTTTGATGTCTCTTACGGATTTTCTAAAATCGTGATTTAAGTCCTATGCAACTTTTCACAAGATTTCAATTTTACAATGTAATCCAATGACGGAATTCTCCAACTGTCACAGTGCACACTAGCTTTTCTCAGTTTTTGAAACTTGACTGAATTTTCACAAACAAATCACTGTTGTTCTTACACATTTCACTCTACAGAAGTAATTTATGCATCAAAACGTAGCTCTGCATTTCTGCTTTCAGGAAATATAAGTGTCATTGCCGTAGGTTTTATGGTTTTCTTTAAAACCCTCCCTGGGCGCAGGCATGTCACACCTACTGACCCATTGGGATCAATACAAAATCTAAGAAAAGGGAGGAATGGGAATTTCAGTGAAAAGGGTCGTTTTCGAATTGCCTAATCTCCTAAATGTCAGTATGGAGAGACAGTAAAGGAATTATTTTGATACCTTTTACCGTTTTCCCGTGAGATAGGTTTGTTTCAGAGTAAAAAATCTGCCTTCACTTAGGTTAAAATGTTCAAAATGATCCACTTTTTTACAGGGTCACACCTCGTACTCAGATTTTTGTAGAAACTTGAAAAGCTTCATAATTGTTCAGCAAAGCGTGTGGATTCATACAGTACATGAATCAAATCGATAGCCCTTATAGACTCCGAGTTATCAAAGTTGTTCGAGGTGTTCAGGCATTTTTGTCTCTTTCACCATTTCTTTTCACCTATTGTCGTGGCTTTAATAATATTTTGTCAACAAAAAAAGATCGACATTATCGTTCCCCTGTCCATTCTGATTAAAACGGTCAAAGAACGACATCGATAGCCCTTACGGTTTCCGAGATATTAGGAGTAGTTCGAGAGAATGCTACTCCATGTTAAAAAGGCAACACCTCAACAAGAGTGAATAATTTTAAAAGGTAATTTCATAGACTTTTGAATATAGGCTGTAGTAAGCAGTAGCATTTTAGCTAATTTTAGTTTATACATTGCTTTTTGCATGGTAGATGGGATAAATTAATATCAGCCTTCATGCTAGTGATAGCCAATATGCTAATGTTAGCATTATAGCTTCTATTTCTCCTCTCTTCTCTCTTAGCTGATGAACACTTTTGCCTTTTGTGGGCAATTTCTTGTTCTTCAGCGTATTTGTTGTTAGTTCATTCCTTTTCTGAATTTTCTGCCATTTTTTTATATATTTTAGCACTGACTTCAACTTCTTAGGCTATATTGTTGCTTCAGTCTGTGCTTTTTCATCTCATCCATGGGCAGCTATTTCCTGCTTTTTTAAAGTTTTGTCAGTTCTTGCATTTAAACAACTGTTTCAACAAGGAGTTTTTGAGGTAACTTCACCTTTTACACTGTTTTATAGCTAATAGTCTTCCTGCTAAAACAGATCAGATGAAAGTTTTTCTTTGCTAATGTTTCTGCTATTTCTACTGATTTATCAGATTTCAGCTGATTTTCTGCTGTCAACCTTAGCCACTTTCTGCCAGTTTCAACGTGTGTTTAGCATTTCTGTTTTCTTGTGATTCATTACATTTCAGCAGATTTTCTGCAGTCAATTTCAGCTTGTTTCTGCCAGCTGTCAGCTAAAAAATTCAGTTTACAGCATTCACACTGCATTTTCGCAGGAAATGCTAATTTTTCTAGTAAGCGTGTGAAGTTCATCCAATTCGTTTGTCGAAGATCTCACATGCTTATTATAATCAATAGAAGAGATTATTTCAACTTCCTCCAACTCTCTTCTGGGATTTGGAGTCATAGTTCAGGCACAATTGAGCTTTTGAGATGTTATCCAGATGCTCTTGGTTTTAAACAAAAACCTGTTGCTATAGTTACGCATTATAACAGCTGTCCAAAAGTAAAAAAAAAAAAAAAGCATAAATCCTTCCAGCTGGACCGCATCCAAAACCAGAGGGAATGATCCTTTAAAAACAATGTTTCAACCAGAAAAATTACTTTTTTCAAAAGATAAAATCAAAATGAACATAACTTAGCAACTCCCAACATGCCGCTACTGCGCAATTTTAGAATAAAGTTAAACCGTTTAAATATTTTTTTGGGAATAATCTTGTTTTGTGCATTTTAAATTGTAATTTGGGTCTGATATTGGTGCATTTGGAGCTTTGCGTGAGGCGTGAATGATTCTGCTGCGTGGATGTCCCGGATGAAGCAGCGACGCCATCTTCACGCCTCTGCTCACCGGTGGTTCTTCGGCTCAGCGGAGCGACAGAGCTGTTGCTGATCCACCTCCAGAACTCTCCGAACAGCCCGACAATCCTCCCCTGTTTCCCCCCGGGACGGTGAACCAAGCCCACCGGCTACCTGAGCACCATGGCGGACAGAGAGAACTTGGTGTACCAGGCGAAACTGGCCGAGCAGGCGGAGAGATACGACGGTAAGGTTGGGGGACACACACAGACAGCAACGGTCATTGCGGAGTGCTCCGGCCCCCGCTCCGCCGCCTGCCTGTCTCCCTGCGCAGCGCAGGGGGCTTGGAGCCGCAGGTACAGCATTCACATGGATGTCTTGGCTAAGAGGGCACAAAATGGCGGAGGGTTTCCATACCTGATAAAGCCAAGTCTTCAGTTCATAGTAACCGGTCTCAGTCTCGACAGAAAGCAGGGTCTGTTTGCTGAAAGCGTTCCCCGGTTTGTGCGACAATAACCGGCGAACATTTATGTTAATGCCGCGGAGCTAAGCTAGCCCCTTGTTCGCTAGTTAGCTAGCTATCAGAGCTGCTAACTAGCTGGTTTTTTCAGTCCTGACACTCCATCTCCAGTACACCTTCCACCAACCATTCCACCAACATTAAAAACGTTGAGTGTCCAAATACAGTAACTGTTTATTGTAATGCAATAAGCAGCAGCAAATTCTTCTTAAACCGGCCCAGTTAAAGCTCAGAAACCCCATAATGAATACAAAACATGACTAGCTCTTTAATGAAAGTGTTCATGTGCTCTTTACAGCAGGTGGAAACTGGGACTAGGTATGTTGGCAAACAGTACCCTCCCAAATCAAACTATTTCATCTGAAGGTTGATGAAACACTTTTTATATGATTCCCAGATCGTGTGTAGAGTGAATAACTACTAAGCTACAGTGCTTTAAAAGCTGACATTCTGGCCTGATTTATGTCCTTCAGTTTGTATTAATACCTGCGAAAAGTTGTGCTCCAAAATCACAAACAATGCTAAATTTAATTTTGTTTTAGATATTGCCATGTCTCACTGAATAATCTTCATTTTTAGGGGTAAGAATAAATGTCACTTAAGTGACAGACAGGAAGTGTTGTCATTCATTTGGCTTTTATGTTTTTGTCGATTTTGGATTATTTTCTAGAGACAAGAAGTATGAAAAAGACAAGAGTATTGGAAGAACATTCATACTGTTGGACATCAATCCCTGTCCCATTTTTCTAAATCATCCATCCATCCATCCTCAGAGGTAACGGGTTCAGGACGGGAGTCCCAGACATCCCTGTTTCCAGCACCACTCCCCAGCTCATTCTGTTCGGTCTCAAGGAGTTCCCAGAATTAAAGGATGCAGAGTCCTACAAGTGAGTTGTGAGATGTATCTCTGGGTCTCCCCCTGTAGAATGTGACAAGAACAATCCCAAAGGGAAGAGTCCTGGAGAGGAAGAACAGGTCTATTCCAAACCTCCCCCCTTACATGACGGCTCTACCAATCTAATCATCTATGCATGATAGGTTACATAAGCAGGGTTCATACATATTGTTAAAGGGTCTGGAGTTGGATTTCAGTTTTTTCCAGGCATGAATAAGAATGGGAAAATTGGTATTTTCAGGCTTAATTCTCCAACCAAGTTCATGGTGAACTTGGTGAAACCTGGAAGGTTGAGCCTGATAAACCCTGGAGGTTTTATATGAAGAATGAGCAGGAATCATACATGACGTCCTGCAGGTCGTCGTTTCAGACCTTTCAGACGTTTGGTGCTGACGGTTTGAAGTATTTCTTTTTAACTCATGAGCTGCTGGAAAGAAATGTTCTGACTCTTAATTAAATCAATCTGCAGGAGCTTTCTCAGGTAATTTGGTTTGTCATATTAATTATGATTCGGCTGGTCCAAAGAGGTATCAGAACCATAACAGATTTAGTTTTAGGATAAGAACTTTAATTTATTGTAAATAAATGTGATTTTCATTAGTTTATCTCCTGAACACTTTCAATTCAGTTCAGTTTATTTATATAGCGCCAATTCACAACACGTCGTCTCAAGGCACTTCAGAAACGTCAGGTTCATACATTCCAATTAATCCTAATCATTGAACAGTGCAGTCAGATTCTGTTATTTATTCAAATTGGATAAAAAGTTTTTCTATCTAAGGAAACACAGCAGATTGCATCCAGTCAGTGACTTGCAGCATTCACTCCTCCCGGATGATAAAGGGTTGCTTATGCAAAAATAACCTGTGTTCAATGGTTATTTCCTACATCGGTGCAGTAAAGAACTTACTGAAAAAAGGTGTTACATTTTGTCAGTCAGTCATTTTCTACCGCTTATTCCATAGTGGGTCACGGGGAAGCTGGTGCCTATCTCCAGCAGTCTATGGGCGAGAGGCGGGGTTCACCCTGGACAGGTCGCCAGCCCACCGCAGGGGAACACACAAACAACCATATATATATTCAATACAATTCAGTTTTATTTTTATAGCGCCAATTCACACAACACATGTCGTCTCACTGTCAAGTCAATCGAATCATACAAATTTCAAGTCAGGTTCATACATTCCAATTAATCCTAATCATTGAACAGTGCAGTCAGATTCTGTTATTTATTCAAATTGGATAAAAAAGTTTTTCTATCTAGGAAACCCAGCAGATTGCATCCAGTCAGTGACTTGCAGCATTCACTCCTCCTGGATGAGCATGTAGAGACAGTGGACAGTCACTGGCGTTGACTTGCAGCAATCCCTCACACTGAGCATGCATGTAGCGACAGTGGAGAAGGAAAAACTCCCCTTTTAACAGGAAGAAACCTCTAGCAGAACCAGAACCAGGCTCAGTGTGAGCGGCCATCTGCCACGACCGACTGGGGGTTAGAGAGAACAGAGCAGAGACACAAAGAGAACAAAGAAGCACTGATCCAGGAGTACTTTCTATGGGAAGGAAAAGTAAATGTTAATGGATGTAGCTCCTTTAGTTCGTTTCACCTAGAAAGAAAGAACAGATAAACTCTGAGCCAGTTTTCAAGTTTAGAGTCTGAAGAGAGCACATAGAGTTAGTTACAGTAGAAGCTCAGTCAGTAGCTATGTCTAGGAGAGAGAAGGGTTAAACACTGAAAGACAGGGCCATGGTGATCATCAGTAGAGGGTGAGCATTAAGTTGTTGCCAGCAGAAGCTTGGAGGATTCCCCTCTCCAGAAAGGTGTTACAGGTAGACACAGAGTCAGGCCAGGTGTAGCTTCTAGGAAGAGAAAAGAGAGAGAACAAAGTTAAAAGCTGAGATAACAGCAAATAATACAAAATTGAAGAGTAGTGTGAGAAAGTAGCGAAGAGGGTGAAAGTGGTCATTATGTCCTCCAGCAGCCTAAGCCTATAGCAGCATAGCTACACAGATAGCTCAGGATAAACTAAGCCACTCTAACTATAAGTTTTATCAAAAAGGAAAGTTTTAAGCCTAGCCTTAAAAGTAGACAGGGTGTCCGCCTCACGGACTAAAACTGGGAGCTGGTTCCACTGGAGAGGAGCCTGATAACTAAAGGATCTGCCTCCCATTCTACTTCTAGAGACTCTAGGAACCACCAGTAAACCTGCAGTCTGAGAACGAAGTGCTCTGTTAGGAACGTATGGAACAATCAGATCTCTGATGTATGATGGAGCTAAATCATTAAGGGCTTTATATGTGAGGAGGAGAATTTTAAATTCTATTCTGGATTTAACAGGGAGCCAATGAAGGGAAGCTAAAGTAGGGGAAATATGATCTCTCTTTTTAATTTTCATCAAAAATCTTGCTGCAGCATTTTGAATCAGCTGAAGGCTTTTAACAGCATTTTGTGGACATCCTGATAGTAAAGAATTACAATATTTCCAGCCTTGAAGTAACAAATGCATGGACTTTTTTTTTCAGCGTCACTCTGGATAGGATATTTCTAATTTTTGGCAATGTTCCGGAGATGAAAGAAGGACATCCTAAAAAACCTGTTTAATATGGGATTTAAAGTGACATGTCCTGGTCCAAAAATAACACCAAGGTTTTTACTTTATTATCGGAGGTCAATTTAATGCCATCCAGGTAAGTGATTGACTAAGCATTTTCTTTTTTAAAGGACTCCGGTCCAAGAAGACAACTTCTGTCTTGTCTGAATTTAGAAGCAGAAAATTTAAAGTCATCCAAGTTTTATGTCTTCAAGACATGCTTGTAGTCTATCTAACTGGTTGGGCTCATCAGGATTTATGGATAAAGTAAAGCTGAGTGTCATCAGCGTAACAGTGAAAATTTATTCTATGCTGCCTGATAATTTGACCTATTGGAAGCATATATATAGTAAAGAGAATTGACCCAAGTACTGAACCTTAACCACAATAAAACAATAAACTGATTTGCCATTGTTTAATGAAACGGGTACATAAACAGTTATTAATTACACAGCATTTACAGTTAACTGACTGATTAGTCACTTTTATTTTTTTAAACTATAATCTCAATATTAATCTGGCAATGACAATAATGAGTTTGCCTTTTAAAATCAAATGACCGTTAGATAATTATTAATGATGAAAAACATCTCAGTAACAAGAGGGCGGTAGGTTTTACATCGAGGGAAAGGGTCGAGTAGTTGTTCCTCAGCATGAGGTGTTTTAGATGACCTCAGAGGTCAGCAGGATATGCTCACTGCTGCACTGACTCAGCTGCTGATCTTCAGATATTTCACAGGTAAGCTGAGTGAAAAATGGCCGCTGAAAGTCCTGAGTGAAGCCTGCAGCCAGGAGATGGTCAGAACATTTCAGGCTCCTGATTGATTTCCTCCTTCTCTTGCTGTTGCCCTCCTGTTTACACAACTATTAAAAACACCAGCAGTAATAATCTGTCCACACCTCAGACTACAGTGAAGTTCTCACAGGCCAAAGAATGCATAAAATGACCTGTTCCCACAACAAGAAACAGGCAGGTTTGCATTTTCCACATCTTTCAGTGTAACTGCAGCTGCTTATTGGAGGCTTTCCTGTTAGTGGGTCTGATGCAGCTCTTTTCTCAGGACCAGCTGGTGTTAAAGTGTGTATGAAAGCAAATTCAGATCTAGAATGAAGATAAAATGTAGGAAACGAGATCAGTAATTAAATTGAATTATAAATTAATTTATTTGTGCCTATAGGTGAATGTGTTCTGGGCCAGGATCCATGTTCTTTGACATAACTGTAACCTCCCTGGTTCTGATCATACATTATTGTCCCCATGTTGTTTTGAGTGCGGTTGGTTCGACCCAGTATTTTCCACCCTGTGACGCCTGGGTGGAGAATAAGTGATGGAAGCTTCATGGGGCTCTCCTGGCCTCAAACAGCCTTGGATTTCGTTTCATCATAGCTGCTGTTGGCTTCACTCCATCGGAGGTGTTAGACGCCACCTAGATGGTGGGCTGGGGTGGGGTGTATGCTGGCTTCAGTGCGGTCTTTTAGGACAGCAATCTTCTGAAGTGGATTGTGTTTTGTCCCAACCTTCAGTGAGGCCGTCTCACACTTCTTCTGTGTTGTCTGAACAGGAACGATTTAGTTCCTGATGAGTTATCTCATCAGCATTGATCTGGAGATGAGACGAACGGAGAAGAATCTGGTTGCAGGATGTTCCTGTTCAGTCTGGAAACCCGTGGTATGTGCTGTTGGCACTTTCCATTTTTACAAAACCAGCTTTTAACAGGGTAGTCCTCTTTCAATTGGAAAGTTGTGGGTTCGATTCCAGCTTCCTCCTGTCACATGCCAGTGTGCTTTTGGGCAAGGCACCTAAGCCCAGGTTGCATACCAATCTCCGTATTGGTGTATGACTGTTGCGCGTTTGTGAGATTGCTGCTTTGAGTGGTCGGTATGACTAGAAACATTTAAATGACTAAATCATTGATCAATAATTTGCTGCATCACTAGGAACCCACAGAGAAATGCAACTCATTCAAAAATTAAAAAAGGACCTTTGGTGGGGGGGCTCTAAACAAATGGACTTGTTGTTCTGCCCTGGGTTTAAAGGTCAAAGATAAAGAATCTGTCGTCAGTCCTGAGTTGATGAGTCCAACTGTTAAAGAATTATAAAAAGGATCTGATCCAAGCTAAAAAGTAGAGATGCACCGATATGAACATTTGGGCCAATATGTCCGATATTAATATTACTGTTATGGGCGATAACTGATATTTAATTATCGGACCATACCTATAAGTTAAAACATCAGCCCATACCGATTAATGCAGATATATGAAAAACCCCTTAAACAGGGTTCTGAATCAGAGGCCAACTGAGCCTGTTGCTGTTTTTTGTTTTGTGGAAAATGTATAATAATTTAATGTTTATTCATCCGGTGTTTTCCACTTATCCGATCGGGTTGAAGGTATAACAGGTCCATAAGGGAAACCCAGACATTTTTCTCCTCAGCTCTACTCTCTAGCTTATTCTGGGAGATGCCAGGACATTCCAAAACTTAATCAAAACTGCAACAATGTTTGGGTCAGAACCGGGGTCTCCTCCCTGTGAAAAACCCTGAGAAGGGAGGAACCTAGGAGTCATTCTGATCAGCTGCCCGAACTACCTTCTGGTGTGAAGGGTCAGCGGCTCTACTCCACCCCCTCCAGAGCTGCACATCTCCTGACCACAGGTGAGAGTTGGAACATAAATCCAGAGCTTTGCTTTTTGGCTGAGCATGAAGCTACCATGCGGCCATCTTTTTCCCGCGTAGAACCATCAACCAGCTCCTCTGAGGCTGAGGACTGCTTCTAAACGCTGTTATTGTCGGACGATACCGATCATAATTTCTTTCCCACCGCCAAAGTGTCTCAACACTCTCCCCATTGCTTTCTGATGTTGACTATGATCTGTACCAGGTGGGGTCGTAAAGGTCAGAGGAAGTCCACCCAAGTGGTCAGTTATGTTCTTGACAAGCAGAGTTTTATTGCGTCGTACCTGAACTTCTTCCAAGCAGACCGTATTGTGATGATGGTTGTGATTTGATCTTTCATGCAGGTAGAATGTTTTGAATGGAAAATGTACTGGAACCCTGTGGTAGATGCTGAGAAGATCCTTTTCAGATTGTATTTAGTGGCTCAAAATCCGCTTTTTGAGATGTTTAGCAAGAGCTCCCTCACCAGGGACTAGAGGGGCCAAAAGCATGGTGGCTCCTTCATAACATGTCTCATATCATTCAGACATGGGTCATCAGAGGAGATGTTCCTCATGAGATTATTTAGATGTTGCCACGACGATAACAGACAAGACATTTTCAGGTAAAAAGTCTAAACTCTTCATGTAGTGAGTTTTATGTGATGTTGGACCTATATTTGCCTTGCAGATGTAGTAGAAGAACCAGTGAAGAGCTTCAGTAGAACGTTTAGAGTTTAAAGCAGAACTTAAGAATAATTAAACTAGAAAACTGGTCTGTATGTTCCAGGTATTAAATGGTTCCTGTTGTTTTTTGTTCCCCTGTTGTCTCTCAGAAATGGTCGAGTCGATGAAGAAGGTGGCCAGCATGGATGTGGAGCTGACCGTGGAGGAGAGGAACCTGCTCTCTGTAGCGTATAAGAACGTGATTGGAGCCAGGAGAGCCTCATGGAGGATAATCAGCAGCCTCGAACAGAAAGAGGAAAACAAAGGAGGCGAGGACAAACTAAAGATGATCCGGGAATACAGGAAAACGGTCAGTCCTGGTCCTCAGCTGCGTTTTCTTTCGTCTGTAAAGAGAACTTCAGAGATACTCCTAGGTCCAGAGGGTCCGATAATCTTTACCACAGCAGACAGCAGTAGAACCAAATAAGCTTTATAAATGAACCGGGGTTCTCGTTCTTGGACCGGATACCAAAATTAGGCGTCAGATTTATCCACAGAACAATGACAGCATTGTGTGTATTTCAGATTATTCTGCTGGAAATTCAAGCTGCAAATTGTTGTTTTCTTTGTCCAGACCAAAGAAACATCTCTGATAAACCAGAACTTTTGGATGTGAGGTCTTTAAAAATACCTCACATGTCTCGAATTTAGCTTTTCCATCATGAATCCTGTGTTGCAGTTCTGGCTGAAGTAGTTATTGTTGTTGCGAGGGATGGGCTATCACTGTTGCAGTTAGCTTTGTCTTGAATTGTTTTTCTGTCAGAATTTCAGTTTATCGGGACAGTAATAAACTCTACAGTAGGATGTTTGCTGGCATTGTTACTAGGGGTGCACGACATATCTGCATTAACATCGGTATTGGTCCGATAAGTAAAACAAGGCCGATATTATTTCTGTCTTGTTGCTGGACGAGGGGGGATCGGCCATCTGGCATCTGTTTGGTCATGTGATGGTGATGCAGCGCAGGATTGTGGGATCTTTAACTGAAGCAGAGAGGCAATGTGGGTGTTTTTTTTTATTTTTCAGTGTCTAAAGGTTTGGGAAATACATACAGTATAATATCAGTAAATATCAGCTATTGGTCATAACAGCAATATTAATATCGGATATTGATACCAGCCCAGATGATCAGATCGGTGCATCCCTAATTGTTACTTTTATTGTTTTTTTTCTCACTGTTGGTTTCATGAGAGCAGCAATAAATAATATCTTTTAAAAAACAAATTAATTAGGTTCTGTTTAGTGGTTTAAATGTATTAATGAGTATATCTGGTGTTTGTCTTATGTGAGCAGTATTTGTGTTTGTGGGTCTGTGAGGCCAGACAATCTATCGCCAAACAATACCTCACTTTTATCATTTTCGCCATAAATACCACAAGTATAGTGATGAACTTCTAGGTCCACTTCAAAAAGGTTTTTAAAAGGTGATAAAAAGGCTGAAAGCTAAGCTACTGCAACCTGCAGTAAAACAACTGAGAACTCTTGTTGAAGTCGAGGTTTCAGAGGTGAGTCACTGGTTGTGGTAAGGCGGCGTTCCATGAGGCCTGACATTCGCTGTATTGCCTGAAGATTTAAAAAAGAGCCCATCTAAAGAACCAGCTTCATTGGAGCATTCGGTCATAGCGAAGTCAGATCAGTGCCAAGGTTTCTTCAGTGGCAGTAACAGCTTCCTGCAGTGGCTGTGTGTGTTTTTATCTGCAGGTTGAGAAAGAACTGAAATCGATCTGCAACGACATTCTGGATGTTCTGGACAAACATCTCATCTTAGCTGCAACCACTGGCGAATCAAAGGTTTTCTACTACAAAATGTATGTATCCAGGAAACACACACGCACACACACACATCTGTAGATGTTTATTTGTGGCAGGATGTGCTCTCTCCACTCATCATGAACATCACCAGCCCTCCCTGGTGATGCTGAAGGCCGGAGCTTGAACCAGAGTCTTTCAGCTTTGCTTCGTTAAACATCCTAAATGGCAGAAATCTGTAGATGTGAGCGAAGAAAAGTTTGGAAAATAAATCTGCAGTAAAGAGATACTGTTTAAAATAGTGAAAGCTAGTTTACTGAAGGGACTCATTCATGGAGGTTTTATCTGGAAGACAATAAAGCTCCTTGTAGAGATGGACGTTCATCGTATCGCTTATTTGCTGCTGTTTGCAGTTCAGTGATTAGAATCACAGTTTTTCTCTGGATTTCCGCAGTCACTTCCATACAGTTACTTAAGAACAACTGAGAGGAAGTTGTAAATACTTAATCGTAACTTTTATCATTATCACAATAAATGGCACAAAATATCATGATGAAACTTAGTCTATATCCTCTGTCCCTACATCCTGGTGTGTCAGTATTGGAGTCCTGGATCTGATGTTGACTCTGTGGACATGTTGAAGAGCTTTTACATTATGAGCATTAATGATGATTTTTTGCTTTCATATAAATTGAACTTTATTCAGTGTCGAATCATATTCAGTCTCCTGTTGTTTTTCAGAGTGACTTTACCTGCTGGGCCGCCACGGTTTGATCCTTGCTGTTTGTTTCCTGCTCAGGAAGGGAGATTACCACAGGTACCTAGCAGAGTTCGCCACCGGCAACGACAGGAAGGAGGCGGCAGAGAACAGTTTGGTAGCTTACAAAGCTGCGAGCGACATCGCCATGATTGAACTCCCTCCAACGCACCCCATTCGTCTGGGACTGGCCCTTAACTTTTCAGTTTTCTATTATGAAATCCTCAACTCGCCGGACCGTGCGTGCAGGTACGGCATGGGAGCGGTTAGATGAAGTTAACCCTCGGAGAATTTAGATTAACCTCACCAAGAAAAACGATCTTTAGTCTAAACACCTTTTATCAGCCGCTCATCTTTTCTATTCCAGAAACGTCTTCATCCAATAGTGACAAACTATTTCCTGGCCTGTAGTTCAGTGTTTTCAGCAGTTTCCTTCGTGTCACCTTAACTCTGGCAGGTTGGCGAAGGAAGCCTTTGACAACGCTATTGCAGAACTGGACACTCTGAGCGAGGAAAGCTATAAAGACTCAACACTTATCATGCAGTTGCTACGTGACAACTTGACGCTATGGACCTCAGACGTTCAGGGAGATGGTGAGTAAAGCTCAGTTTTCTTCATAATTTAACAACAGAATGTTTTACTATCAATGAGTTTTTTCCCTCTAACATCTCCTGAGTTCTCCTTCCTTCTCCTCATCTCCCCCTCATCCCTCTTCAGATTGTTAAGGACTCTTCTCTTCCTTCCCTCTTCTCCGTTATAAAAGTGTATTTTGTAAGTCATTCCTCCTGCCTTTGGGCTGCTCCACCTCTGTCACTGCTGTCTAACCACCCTAACACCTCCATCACCACCTTCCTCACAGCAGCTAGACCTGCATCTACACGACTCTAAAGCCTCCTTTCTCCATCCAAGATTTAATGGAAACAAAGTCACAAATGTAGCCTGTAGACTGCCAGTGGCAGTCAGGGAGGAATGAGGCAGAACTTCATCTTTTCTAGCTGCAGACTTCAGGATCTTTACCTGCTTTTCTCTTTTTGTCGGTCTGAGCTGTTCTTTAGATTCAGACTCATTAGGTGTTTTCAAACTGTTGACATCTGAGTGAGTTCTGACAGCTGGGATCAGTTTGGTTCTGACCCTGATAACTAGAGTCTTTTTCAGCTTTCATTTATATCTGGATTAAAAACCATTTTTATTGGTTCGATGTAATATTCCATCTTCAGAGAAACGGAAGTTTTAGTTGAATTACCTGGAAGACGGTATAATCAGAAACCAGCTCATTGTGTTTAGATTCATACAGAAAGATGTCTGCTGCTCCTCCGTCTGAGGTGCTAACCGGCGCCTTTAACGGTTTCTATTGAAGCCTTTAGTTATTGGAGCTCCTATCAAAGTCCTCATTACTCAGGTGGCTGTACTGTCTCCATGGTAACCTTTCTAAGCAACCACTTGCTCTGTTTCATGCATTTGACCTCCTTACAAAATCTAACCAGCACTGAATAACCCCCCCCCCCCCCCCCCCCCCACTGGCCTGCATGATGTCACATGGTGGGGGGTCACGTCAACTTGCATCAGTTTAACTCGTCAGGTTTTTAAACAATAAGCAGAAACTAATTAAGGAAGTCATGCTATGTTTTTTTTATGGGCTCCAGCTCTGCAGTGCATGTCGATCTGCAGGACTCTTTGCACTTTAACATGTTGCTCTATATCGACCATGAAGGTTTCTGCGATAACTGTGGTGGGTGCCTTTATTTTATTTTGTGATATGAAGCATTTCAGTTCCAACACTACTAAATGATGTTTGAGAGGCGCATACCGACACACCGTCTACTTGACACTCGAGGGAATAACGAGGGAACAACGAGGGAACAACGAGGGAACAATCAGGGAACAATCAGGGAACAATCAGGGAACAATCAGGGAACAATCAGGGAACAATCAGGGAACAATCAGGGAACAATCAGGGAACAACGAGGGAACAACGAGGGAACAACGAGGGAACAATCAGGGAACAATCAGGGAACAACGAGGGAACAACGAGGGAACAACGAGGGAACAATCAGGGAACAATCAGGGAACAACGAGGGAACAATCAGGGAACAATCAGGGAACAATCAGGGAACAATCAGGGAACAATCAGGGAACAACGAGGGAACAACGAGGGAACAATCAGGGAACAATCAGGGAACAATCAGGGAACAACGAGGGAACAACGAGGGAACAACGAGGGAACAACGAGGGAACAATCAGGGAACAACGAGGGAACAATCAGGGAACAATCAGGGAACAATCAGGGAACAACGAGGGAACAACGAGGGAACAACGAGGGAACAATCAGGGAACAATCAGGGAACAACGAGGGAACAACGAGGGAACAACGAGGGAACAACGAGGGAACAACGAGGGAACAATCAGGGAACAATGAGGGAACAACAAGGGAACAATGAGGGCTCGTGTTTTCTTAAAGGGATAGTTCAGAGTTTTTGAGGTTCAGCTCTGTTGAGACTTTATGGAGAATTTGTTCTCCTGCAGTTGATAACTGAGCATCTTCAATTAGTTTTAGAGATGGTGGCTTGTTATGAAGGGTCAAAGTAACCAAAATTAACTTGAAATGAATTGAAGGTGTGAAATACTGAACATGGTAAAACTGAGTGCCATAAAAACCAATATGTGATTAATTTTGCCTCTGTCAAAATTAGGATCCGTGAATTTGGAGCTCATTAAAATGAAAACATGGTAAATATTAATGTTATAAATATTAAGGTTATAACAGGTAAGGTTAATGTTGCCCGTTTTCATTCACTGCCTTGAGTTTTACCACTTCAGTTTTATTATTCATCACGTTCACAGTGTATGTTTTTAAAATACGGCAGCAGCCCCGGTGCGACCGCAGAGTTTTGTTGTCCGTGACCCACAATTTCCCATGATTCATTGCGGGTCAAAGCGGATTGGTCCAGCATTAGCAACAATGGCGGACGACGGTGGCAAAAACTGCGGATAAAAATGTAAATAATACGCTTTCTGTGACCCCAAATAAACTTTTAAGATGTTTTTAGGCGAGAATGTAAGTTTGTTTAGCTCAAATATCTACTCAGTTTATTAAGAACCTTTGAAAAGATATACTTTTGTTTGTATAATGGACTCTTTTAACCACAAACCCATGGTGCGCATTAAGGCTGCTGCTGTATTCTGATCTACCAGAAGTAACAAAAATTACGCTGTGAACGCGATGAAGGATAAAACTCAAGGCAGTGAATTAAAACAGGCATCGTTAAACTTGATATCTTTAATATTTATAACATTAATATTTACCATGTTATCATTTTAATGACCTCCAAATTCACGGATCCTAATTTTCACGATATTAATCACATGTTGGTTTTTATGGCACTCAATGTTACCATGTTCAATATTTCAGATCTTCAATTCATTTCAAGTTAATTTTTGTTACTTTATCCCCTCATAGCTTGTCTGATTGGAACACAGATAAAAGTAAAAACTTTTATTCCGAAGTTTATACAAAACCTTTAACCTTCCATAGTATTTATTTATTTATTTAGAAGTCTACATTTATTTACTAGAATCATTGGTTGGTTCTGGTCCATAACTTCTTTGAAACACCTTCTTATGTAGAAAGGGTAATGCTGTTAAAAATATCAATAGCTGACAGTCTTAATGAATATGAAGATATGCTATGTTCTGTTAGCATATGCCATTTGATTTTTGCATATGGCGTCCCATGTCGGCATACTCTGTGCTTTATTATGGCTGTATATGCTATGCTATGCTAGCATGTGGCATGTCTATCAGCGTTATGCTGATCTATATTATGACCATAAATGTTTAGCATATGTTTTGCTATATTGTCAGCATGTTATGCTGTTGGCATAATGCTGTGATGTTCTATTAGCCTATCTAATGTTATGCTAGCAGATGGTATGCTAGGGCAACGCCATGTTAATAATGGGTGTTTCTCCTACAGACCAGACCTCCATGGTTATTGTAGCATTGCAGACGTCTTCTCTTGTCTTGGTCCTGCACTGACTGTTGGCTCTAGAACTGTAGTGAAGAGGTTCTGAGACTGTTCTGTTGAAGAGGAAAACATTCAGTGGTTTTAACAGAACTTCACAAAGATCCAAGTATTGTGACTAAGAGAACAGGCTGAGCTTCAACTGCCAACAAACCAGTTTCAGGAATGTTTCTGTTCTAACTCTGTAGGTCCACTCCAGCAGTTTGAAGCTTTTACGCGTACAGAGATGACTCGGACTCTAAAAGATCGTCCACCCAGGAACAAATCTGGTTGTGTAGAGATTGCAGCAGCCTCAGTAATCGCTCCGTTTTCCTCTTCATTTCAGGCGAAGAACAGAACAAAGAAGCGCAGCAAGATGCGGAGGAAGAAGCCCAGTGAGACTGAACAACACAAGACAAACCCTCCTCTCCTCTCTCCTGTTCTTGTCCCAGCACTAGCTCCTGTCCCACGCCACAGTTTCCAGCAGTGTTCAGCCCACCATCTTCCTCAAGCTTTCTCCTAACTTCTACCTGCCTTTCTCACCTCTTATCCTTACACGTACGCCACCTGTCTGTTACCTGAGGGCCCGCTCTGGCCCTTCTTTCCAGTCCACAGGGGTTTTACCTTTTCTCTCTCGTTCTGGAAGCCCCAAACCCTTTAAAATCCACATTCTCTGCGACTGTTTTAATTTCGCTTTACTTTGCTGCATCATCTGTTGCCAAGTCTGGTTACCTGTGTTTGTAACACACATATGCAAGGGTTAATTTAAAGATGAAACTCAGTTTGTTTTCCTGTGTATGTATGTTTGAGATGTGCATCGTTTCCATGCTGTCAGTCTGACTTCAGTCACCAGGATTAGAGTATACAGCTGTGGTGGAAGGTGGAAAGAGCTTTTAGTTCTAACAAAGTGCCCTCTAAACCTGTTCCTTTCACACATCTGTATTTGTTTTAAAGACAAACATCAGAATGTCCCCATGTGAGCATCTCTGTCCTCTTCTCTTGTCCCTCGGAGCAGTGCTGTGCTGTGAGGCTGTAGTGCTTTTTGCTAAAGTCACATATTTAGGTAATGGCTTTTTAACATAGAAATGTGTGTGAGAGTGAGAGAGGAGCGCTCGGCACCGTTTGATTGCAATTTACTGCAGTTTACAGAAAAAATAGTTTGGAAAATGGAGGCATGCTGCATCTTTCCTTCCCCCCCTGAGTCCATCAGGTTTCCTCATCTCATCCTTTCCTCTCATTTCTTCTTCTCCTCCTCCTGTTGGGTATGTGTAACATGAATCTGATTTGTACTACTGGATATTCTCACCGGAGCCACAAGTACCATCTGTATTCTCTCTGAAACACAGCATGGAATAACATTAAACTTTAAAATGAAAACTTCAAGCTGTCCTTTCCTTCCACTTTGAAATTCAACCACTAGGGGGCAGTGATGTCCTGATGATGTCTATGCATTAAATGACGTTTATTTCATTGCTTTAATGAAATCTGAATTACTGAATTAATCTAGATTATACACACTGAAATATTTCAAGGCTTTATTTCTGTAAATTCTGATTATGGCTCACAGTTAATGAAAATAAAAAAATTTAAAACATTTTGCTTCTCAGAAAATCAGAATTTAACATCAATGTAAGAAAACGAACTTTTCATCCAGAAATGTGGACCTACTGAACAGTACCTTCATGTTCTGTTCAGTATTTGGTCTGAGCTTCTTTTGCATGAATTACTGCATCAATGCGGCGTGGCATGGAGGCCACCATCCTCTGGTTCTGCTGAGGTGTTCAGGAAACCCAGGTTGTTCTGAGCCTTGATCTACGTTGTTGGTTCTGGTCTCTCACCTTCCTCTTGACAACACCCCATAGATTCTCTGGGGGTCAGTTCAGCTCAGTTTGCTGGTGTTACTATGGTGATTAAAGCAGGTTTGGTACCTTTGGCAGAGTGGGCCGGTACCAAATTATGCTGGAAATTGAAATCAGCATCTCCATAAAGCTTGTCAGCAAAAGGAAGCATGAAGTGCTCTAAAATGTCCTAGTAGATGGTTGTGTTGAATTTAGACCTCAGAAAACGCAGTGGACCAGAACCAGCAGATGACATGACTCCTCACACCTTCACTGACTGTGGAAACTTCACACTGGACCTCAGGCAGCTTGGATTCTGGGCCTCTCCACTCTTCCTCCAGGTTCTGGGATCTTGATTTTCAACTGAAATGCAAACTTTGCCTTCATCTGAAAAGAGAACTTGGCAACAGTCCAGTCCTTTTCCTCCTCAGGCTCGGTAATAAGGAGATAAATCTGTGTGGTGGAAGCTCTTGAAGCTCTGACTTCAGCTGCAGTCCACTCCTCGTTAATCTCCCTCAAACTCTTGAATGAATTTTATTCTAAAATCCTCTCAAGGTTGCGGTTCTCCCTCTTGCTGGTGAACCTTTTTCTACTGTACTTTGTTCTTCCACTCAACTTTCAATCAATATACTTGGTTACAGCACTCTGTGAACAAACAATTTTTTGTGGTTTCCACTTCTTGTGGAGGATGTCATCTGTCCGGTCAGCAGTCTTGTCCATGATTGTGTCGGTGACAACATGGACACAACAGAACATTTCTGTATTAAAACCCATTTTTATTGGTCTGATGTAACGGTCTAATATCGGTATGTGTAAAGAATTTCAAACACATGTAAAGAAGAGCAGCAAGTGAGGCTGTTCAGCTGAAACGATCTCAGATGCTTTGAAATGGAAACCAGAACCAGAAAGATCAGAAGAAAACAGAAACTATCATTCCAGAAGATGGAAGAGGAAAACTCAGCCACTGATCAGCTCCAGGATGGTCATCAGAGAAGGTCTACAGTAACCTGAGAGGATGGTAACCATGTGAAGCCAAGCTGTCAACAAGAAGGTCCCACGATGTCCCATGATGACATGGTGAACAACAACATGAGCTGAAGAGGTTAAAGTTGACCTACAGAGAAATGCAGCAACATTTTCTGGACCGCTGAAGGAAGGTTGATCTTCTGCTGGTTCTGAGGTTGAACCAAGAAATACAGACGAACTGTGAAATAAAGTCCAACCATCCTGGGCTGGAATACCTGAAGATGGTCGACTCCATCTAACACAGATGTGACGCAGCTCTCAGGAACAGTGGCTATACAGCTAAATACATTTATAGGAAGCTCAGTCTTTAAGCATCTTTCTGTTCATGCAGGAAATGCTGGAGTTTAGAGGAATAAATGCTGACTCTGATGTTTCTTTAATCAGCCTCATAATTGTTTCAACAAATTTAATAATTGTTAATGTTTTGGTCTGGAATAAAATGTACAGCGTTAAATCTGCGCCGGGGCTGCTGCCGTATTCAGATCTACTGGAAGTAACAAAAATTTCAAAGTGAACGCGATGAATGATGAAACTGAAGCGGTAAAAATGGAGGCGATAAAATCAAGGCAGTGAATGATAACAGGCAACGTTAAATTCGATAACCTTTTTAACATTTGAATGACCTCCATCACAGAGACGAAATTAATCACTGGATTTTATCATGTTCAGTATTTCACACCTTCAATTCATTTCAAGTTAATGTTTGTAACTTTGACCTCTCATACCAAAGTCTCCAGTAACAGAAAAGGTCGCTGATGTGTCGCTTCTTTGAAGAAAGTCACTAGAGGGCAGGGCCGCTTCTAGGCACACGGCGGACAGAAATGTGAAGGGGGCATCATCATGCTACACATTATGCTCCGACATGTTCATTGTTGTTGATTAGTGTTCTCTTTATGGGATTGGGGTAAACTGTGTAGTGCTGTGCAATTTGCCAGACTGCACTGGTTTTCCCCCAATTGGGCTTCTTTTGAACACGTTGGGCTGGAAAAATAGCTTATGAAAATGTGGGCTGCTTTCACAACATTTGGAGGGTTTTTAAAAATTATTCATGAGAAAATTCACTCAAAATAGTTGTCAATGTGTGGCAGAAAAGTAAAAACCTGCACATCTCAAAATCTAAGGATGTTGTGTCTTTTTCCTCATATAAGTAGTTCATTTATTTAAAAAAGGACAATCTGTTGAACTTGACCTCATCAATCAGTGATGGTCATTGGTTAATCAACTGTCACTGTGAAATTATATTGGTCAAATGTAAAAGCCCAAAAGGTTCATCTAATAGACACTGAGGCCTTTACTTTGTTAAGCTTTGACTTGATGTTGAGAGACAGCATCAGGCTGAAGAGGAAAATTCGAAAGGTATCCAGTAAGCTAAAACCAGACCAGCAGCATATCCTAATTGGGTCTGGTACTGGTCTGAACGTGCACAGACATTTTTGGAGGCAGGTGCTCAAGCCAAAAAAGGGCATCCATTGCCAAATTTATTTATAATATTAAACTAACAAAACAGGATAGATTTATGCTTTAAAGCCTTGCTTTTCTTGGCGTTATGCAGAAAAATTAGTAATTGAAATAAATCAATGTTCTGCTCTGCATCTTAATCAATAGGGAGTGAATCAGGTGAGAAAACGGTAAACATTATTTGACTGTTTTCTGACAGTTGAAATATTACACTAATAATAAACCAATATACCAATATTAATATAACTTTCATGGAGCTCAGCTTAAGATCTGCCTTTCATTTCAAATCACAGACCTACTTTAGGTGGTTAATGTTAACATTGGCTCCATTATTATGCAAATAAAATCAAACAGACAGCTAAGTAACATTTTCCTATTCATCATTTCTATATCATAGCGCATTATATTTAGCCTTCGACATATATTAGCCTTTAATGTTAACATGATTCCTCAACTGTTGGAGTAGAAATGCTTGTATGAAAAAAGCTCCTTGAGTTAAAGTGACTTTTAGCTACCCAGAACAGAGTTTAGGCCAGTTTGCTGTAATTATAAAATACTGTATGTTTGTTTCTATTTTCAACACCTTATTGTGAGTTACTGGACATTCAGAATAATGGTTGTGGCCATGCTTTTTCTTTTCTTCTTCAGCCTTTAACATAAAAATAATTAAGTGAAATTAGTGAATTGGTTGTAAATCTTCCTCTGTTTCTCTCTTCGTTAAACCTAACAAACATCAGGCAACAGCTGGACAAGGCTTTGAAATCACGGATTGTATGAGTACAGAATGTGTAGGAGATGCGTTATGCAGTCATGCATGGAACCCAGCCTCTCGCCCGTAGACTGCTGGAGATAGGCACCAGCTCCCCCGCGACCCACTATGGAAGCAGAAAATGACTGACTATCATTTAGCATCTCCTCTACTGCAAAACACCTCATTTTCTTACTCTGGTGTAGATTCTCACCCATCCAGGACATGATGATCCAAAGTTTATAAGACACTGGACATCTTCTCAGAAGAGAAGAGCTTTAGATTTTTTAAAACCTTGTAGAACGCTGGACTCAGTATCTCCCAAGAAATGACACCACATTGTCATTTGAAATAATTTTTTTCTTTACTTAAAAAAGATCAAAATAAAGATGTACAGTCAAATCAGAAGTAAAGACGCTTATGTCATGTGTCCGGTCTAGAGACAAATGGCAGGACGAGAATGTGAGACCTGGACTCGGTGTAGCTGGTTTCTTCCCCTTCATAAGCATCGGCCTGTTGGAGGACGATCCGGATGAGAAGCTGGACTTCAGCGAAAGCGTCTCAGTACGCCGCTGAAGGCTCCGGGCGTCTCGTGTCCTCCAGCAGATTGTCCAACTGTCTCCAGGAGAGAGGACACTTCTGCTACAGCATGTCGAGCCTCCCCAGAGGATCCACAGTGATTCAGTTAGGACCGGCCCTGATCCCAGTTCAACACAATATAGTGGGAGAAATGGCATTGTTCCATTGATAGTACTCATTTAAATAAGTCATTTTCTTTATTTTTCAGCATAAAAAAATAGATCAAAGAATGGAAAAAATAATGTTCTGAGAGCAGAAATCGATTTCTAAAGCAGCTCTCTGGGTCTACGTCTGCACAGTGAGGACTATGGGTTGGGCTCGTAGGGTGGAGCTACTTAACATTCATCCTGGAATATATTTCATAAACTTTTACTTCAACAGGTATCAGAGTATTTGGGCAGTCGATACCCTTCACATTTAGTGTTGATGCTCCTAGATTAATATATTAACACAAAGTTCAGGTGGCATCATCCTTTTCATTATTGCGACGAATAAAATCTTCGAAGATTGTTTAGAAAAGGAGGAGAAGGTCTCTTCACTACAGCGTCTGCTATGTACATGTGTTTAAAAAGCAAGCACAGCCGTGGTTATGTACAGCTAGATGTCATCAGTTCTTCCTCAGAATATACATATTTACTAATGTTCACAGAATTCTAGATTTGCTCATATAATCAGTATCAATAAATGTCAATTTCTGCTTTTCTGAATATAAATATCCGTCTGCAGGTCTTCCTGCTGCTGCTCGTTGATATCTGCTGCTGTCTGAGAACAGTCCAGATTTTTCCACACGCTCAGAAAAGACGAACAAGTTTCAAGTTTGCAATTTTTTCTAGTCGTCGTCTCTGATATTATTCTTTGTCCACTCCTATTCCTCCTCAGCCACTGGTCCAATAATAAAAGAAGATCGTTCTGTCTCTGGGTTTTTCAGATTTTGGAGGTCCGCTGAGCCCACCTCGCAGTGGGTTCACTCCTCCTGACCAGTAGAGACCTGTCGGCCGTGTGAATCCTGTGTCTTTGTGGTTCCTGTCTCCGTCGGTGGTGGTGGTGTTATTGCAATAAGGCACTTGAGAGGTTTTTGGTTATCAAGGAAGCTCAGAGGAAACCAGGGCCAGGCCGGAGCTCTGGCGGATGGGGGGCCCGGTGTGGACTGCCTTGGGACAGTCGGGCGTCAGGACCCGGCCGTTCTCCCCAACGCTGCCTGTGATGGATAGACGAGCCTTGTTCCTCATGGCTTCTGTGAAGGTTAGCTGAGGAGAAACACAAAGAGGGAATGTGTGCTACACAGCAGCTGATGTTCTGAAAACCTGGACTGTTGCAGATTGGAGTTACGGGTCTACACCTCAGCAACGGTACCAAGCATCTGCCCTCTTACAGATTCCCTCAGTTTTTGCTTCTTTGTCTCACATCAATGTTTCAGATAAAAACCTGATGACCAAACCAAGCCAGTGTTAAATCACTGATCAGCTGGTTAATCACATTCTGTTGTTCAGTTTCAGCAGCCACAACCAGGCCTGACTACTGCCAGACCTGTAGAATCAAGAAAGCACTTAAGTAGAACCTGTCTAACAACGTGAAGTAGGCTTAAACAGCAACAAATGGTGCCCTGACCTGAAGAAATTCAAGAACAGGTGAGAAACAAACTCATCGACATCTATCTCTCTGGAGAGGCTTTGGGACTTCAGAGAACCAGAGTGAGAACTCATTCAGGAGGTCCCAGAGGAACCCAGAACAACACCTAAAGGTCTGCAGGCCTCATTGCCTCAGTAAAGGTCAGAGGTCATGATTCAACAATAAGAAAGAGACAAAAACGGCCTCTATGAGAGAGTTCCAAGGCCAGAATCCTTGCCGACTAAAAAGAACGCAAAGACCCATCTCACATTTACCCGAAACATCTGTGTGGGCCCCGTTACATCTGGTGTAAAACTAACAGCATTTCAGAACCAGAACATCATTCAGTACCTTTGGTGTTTCAGGACCTGGGTAACTTGTTATAACTGATGGAACCATGAATTATGATCTCTAGCAGACCTGAAACTCTCTTTTGCAGCAGAACATTGATCCAAAGTTCACCAGCAAGTACACCTCTGAAAGGATCAAAAGGCCTAGTCAAAGTCTGATCTCAAATCCAAATAAAATGCTGTAGCCTAAGATTAATCAGGCTGTTCCTGCTTGAAAGCCCTCCAATGTGTCTGAATCAAAACAATTCAGCAAAGCAGAGTGGGTCCAGATTCCTCCACAGTGATGTTAAAGACTCATTACCAGTCAACACAAGCACACGGGTGGAACAACATGGTATTAGGTTTTAGGGGGTAATTACTTTTTCATACAGGGCCATATATGAGGTTAAAATGTGATGATCTGAAACATTTTAGTGGAACAAAAAAGTCACAAGAAATTTCTAAGGGAGTAAAAACTTTTTCTCAGCTCTGTATTTAAATGCAGACAAACCTTAATTACCCAATAAAATGAAACAATAAGCAGGCGAGTATAATCAGACGAAGTAATATTAAAAGGAATAAAACTGGAGGATGGTCTGTAAATCAGTCTGTGGTGCAAACATACTAATAACCAGATATTAAAGATTTACATTTAGATTTCTTTGTAATCTGAAACATTTGTACATTTTGTTTAAATCATGTTACGTGTTGATTTGCAGAAAATTAGATAAACATTAAAAACACTAAAAGATTTTAGTGTTTTAGGAGGTGAAAGCTTGAAGTTTTAACTTGTTTGTAACTCTTCCTGCAGGGTTTCATAGAGCTGCCAGCTTCCAAAAGGTCAACATTTGCACGTTAATTAATGGCGGACTTTTTCACCAAGAAACCTCCAGAAAACTCCAATCTGCAAAACCTAGAAAAGCACAAGACAAACCGTACAGCCTCCAAAGAGCCAGAGCTTCTTGTTTCTTATAAAGTGGTCTTCATCAGTTCTCTTTGGACTTTGGCTGTGTTTTAGATCTGGTTCAGCCCGGGATCGATCCATTTGATTTGTTTTTTAATCCACGAACTTTGACCCATTTAGACATAAAACTGAGGGATTAACCAGAGCTGTTTTTGTCCACACATCAGAGAGCATCTTGAAGCCCTTCATACCAAGAGTCAGTCACATAGATCCACCTTGTTTAGCTGAATCCATCAAAGTACCAAATATAACATGTTTAGATGCTAATCGAGATGCACCGAGAAGCTGGCTGTGGACTGGAATCAGCCGATTATCACCTCGATCATACCTGTACAGTGATTGGTCGGCCAGAAGCATAAAAACAACCTACAGTGAATACTAAACCCTTTTCAGGTCACTTCGACAACGACCCTCTTCAGGGTAGATGTTGTTGCTGTGTGAGGAAGACTTGGCAACATTGGCAAAGAGATTTAAGAAACTGTTTAGAAGGAAACTATATTTTCTACCTGCTAGGACAAAGGAAGCGAGATCAAGACTTTCAGCAGATAACAAAGGATGAGCAGAGAGCAGCAAAGTTACTGTTTTATCCTGAAAGATGCAGAGATTTCTCCCTCAAACAGTTTCATCTATGCTAGTCCTTTCAGAGCAATCTCAGTTGCCTACGGCAGGTACTGGTAGGTCAAAGCTTTACAAAACCTGACCTCAGATATGTGACAAAATTCTGACCAGTGCGTCTGGACATTTTAGTTCCAACAAGATCTTTTCTGGATGTTTTGCTTTTTCAAATTCTAACTTTCAGATTTTCTGCATCTGCTGTAGATTTATGTTTAAAGCTGTTACTTTTTTGTCCTAAACTGGTCCAGGAACCCATTCTTTGCAGGCTACAGAACATGCCGCCTTTTCAGGACTGAGGAGGTTTGGAAAAAGCAGCCAAAGTCCAAAGAAAAACTTTGAAGACCTTCAGAAAGCCTGGAGAGTTGATCAAGGAGTCTAAAAGTCTGACTCCTTGGAAGGAAAACATGAAACATTAAAGTGGTTCTGCACAGAACTGGTGCTAGATAAACCCATTACAAACAGGATGATTTCACAGCGATCGGTGCAGGAAGACAGGGAAGCTAATGAAGAGCTGATGGGGGACACAACATTGGACAGATATAGGCTGGGGACAGAGCTCTGGAAGTCAAAAACTCAAAGCTGAGAGACACAAGCAGAAGGATCATGTTCTTGGACCTTGGAGGGCTCTAACGTTACCATATGAAGTTTCTGAACATAACTATTATCATAAAGGGTTTCTTTGTGCTTGGGTCACTCCAGGGACAGACTTAAGACAGAAACGTCTCTTATCTAAGACCTTCAGGAGGACACTGAGAGTATTTCCTAAGTGGAATTTAAAGACAACGTAAAATGGATAAATGCTCAGCAGTTTGATGTAACTTCCCCAGAACTATAAAAGTGAGACGTTGGTCCTCATTTATCTCGTCCTTCCTAGAGGTTGAGAGGAAAGGCCAGCATCACCTTAGGTGGGACACTAATTCTAATTCATGATTTACCGGTTCCAGCTGCTCAGAACTTTAATCTAACTTTAATCCACGTTTTACACTAAATTTATTGGCACCCCCCATCCAACATAAAACAGGTTTTCACCATTTTAAGTTGATCAAAGCATTTAGGAGCTTCTATCTGCTGAAGGACGTTCCCACAGCAGCCAGAGCTCCAGGTCAGATGGTCTTATGAGACCAGACCAAGTTAACCTGGAGGTTAACTCTTCCAGGACAAACAAGCTACCAGATTCTCTAACTGGGTCTCTGCTAATGGCAGAACTGGCAGAACCAGAACTCTCTGAAGATACTATATATCCCTCTTGGCCTGAATGAGCTGGAGACAGAGGGTGTTGCTGGGGGGGTTGATGTCTGGGTTTCCCTCCTAGGACCAATACACTCAGAACCCGATGGATGGACTGTAGTTGTTAATTATTAGTTTCAGATCTCAACATGGTTTCCCTAAGAGCTGAATCATTTCATTACAACTATTTTATATATGAAAGGTCTTTATACACATTAAGATTAGCCAATAATTAGACCAGCCTCTACAGTGCACAATGAATAGATTTAGTCAGATTACGGGTCGATGGGGTGCCAATAATGGTGGAAGACGCTGAAGGTGAGAAATGTTTCTGTATGATGATCTACGGCGGTTTCTCTGGAAAACTCAAGTTGAGAATTAGAAATGCATGTTCTGTTTTGGCAGGAAAAAGATTTCTGTGTGATAAATGAGGTCCAATCTCTGAAGCCACTCAAACTGCAAAGTATTCGAGACGACATCAAGTCTGTGGATGACTCATCACTTCCTGTCACACTGAGGGAAAGCTCAAATGAAGACCAGGACGTCACATCAGCACAAAGTGAGCAGCTAGGAGAGGGAGGTGGGAAGCGCTTTGCCACTGGTCACCACAGTCACTCAGCATGGCGGAGCGAGCACAGGGAGGTGAGGCGGCAGGTTTCACTTACAGTCTCTGTGCTGGGAGCTAGTGAAGGGAGAGCAAAGGATTGGGTGGAGCTTCTACGAAAACCACATCTACATCTTAGCCTCCCCGTCGCTGCCATAACCATTGAAAACCTCACTAAATTCGGCTAAGTTGTGGATGCTGCCGCCACGCCTGGGGCTCTGGCTTTGGCTAGGCCCTGGACTATGGCGGGGGCTGCCGGAGGGGCAGGGGTAGCAGCGGCGGTGGGAGTGGTGGTAATGAGGGTGTTGGGACTGGGTTTGGGACGGGGACTGGGACTGGGCCTCCACCTTCATTCTTTTGGCCTCGTTGCGCGACTTGTAGCAGAATTCAATGAGGGCCACCAGCATTGCCAAACCCAAGCCCCCGACAAGGATGTAGAAGACCCCCGCCACGTTGCTCAGGCTGAGGGCTTGGGACGACTTGTCCTGTTTCCAGTGAGGAGAGAAAAAACTGAAATCAGGACCAGTTCTGACAGAGAGGTCAAAGCATCAATAAATATACGTCAGGCAGGATAAAAACATGTCTTTGAATCCACATCATGCATTCACAAACACGCAGAACTCATCATACTTTAAACCAAACTACCATGAACCTGTCACTTAACAGGCTGTCAATCATTTTCACATTTAGAAGAACTACAATACTTCAAAATATTACAGAATCAGTTCAACCAAATTAGAAAAAGATTTTCTCACTTACCCCCAGGTACCAGAGCTACCAGTATTTACTGGTTTTATGCACAGTAAACCTTGGTCTGCATTTGGTTTTTACGGTTTACTCTGTAAATAAACTTGTTTTCCTCACTATGACATTAAATCATACTAAACTGATCCTGTTTTAGGTCAGCTGGGATCACAGACATTATTTCTGTTGGCTACATGTCAGAATATTGAGAGAAAGAGACGTCTCCTCCATCTCCTCAGTATTTGGTAGAATCATATTTAAACTGGATCAGATGTTTTGGGTTTCCTTCCACCAGCTCCTCACCAGTTTGCTGAGGTTTTGGCCCTTTCCTCAGGCAGAACTGGTGTAACTGGGTCTGGTTTGTAGGACTCCTTGCTCACACACACCTTCCCTGGGACAGAGATCAGACCTTTATGGTGGGTGGCCGCTCAAAAACATTGACCTTGTTGTCCTAAACCAGTGGTCTGATGAGGGACATTGTCCTTTTGGAAGACCCCTTTAACCTCCTGTTTGATGGCTTGAGATGTGGTTTCAATATCTCCACATAATGTTGTTTTCTCATGATATCATCTACTTTGTAAAGTTCACCAGTCTCCCTTTCAGCAAAACACCCCCACAGCATGATGCTGCCACCCTCATGCCTGACAGTTGGGGCGGTGTTTTCAGGCTTTTTCCTCCTAATGTAACGATGATCATTATGGTGAAACACAGTTTTAGTGTCGGACTACAGGACACGTCTCTGCTAATTACGGTCTTTGATCCTGAGTACATTTACAAACTAATCTGGCTTCTTCTTCCCTGAGTGGCCTTTCAGTCCATGTTGCTGTGGATAATGACTCTCTTACCAGCATCAGCAGCGTCTTCACAAAGTCTTTTGCTTTTTTTCTGGTGTTGATCCACACATTTCAAACCAAAACCTGTTTATTTCTGGGACACAGAACCTGTGACATGATCATCTGGGCTCTTCAGAATTCTGGCATTTAGCAAATAAAATGAATTTAGTTAACCCAAATGGACCCAAAACAGGAAAGGTTTAGTTTAAATTAATGACAGACAGAATAAAAAAGTTCTGTGTCTTTTTATACAGTGTATGAAAATATCTGGTTCATGGACCCATCATTTCATCTGGTTCTGAAAACATATTCATGTTAGTAAATATTAATCAAATTGGAGGAAAAACCTAAACTTTTTAAAAGGTTAATTTTCTTTGATGATTCAAGGAAGAACCTACAAACTATTTAAAATATAATGTATTCTATTGTTCTGTTACTTTGGGTTTTACATTTTGCTCAGAGGGTGGCGATCCTCAGCTTGGCCCGTAAGTGGCTGATCAGGCACCGGGTCGGAGAGGATTTCTGGTTCGTGGATTAGGGAAACTTTACTTGCCATGTGTGACATCTGTGAGGTGGTAAACGATAAAATTGAAGATGCTTTGAGAGATCAGCGAAATCTGGAACAGTTTCCAACAGAATTTAAATGTCTGCAGCCTGTTTTCTTGTCCAGCCCTGGCTGCTGCTTAAACTGGCAGCCAGTGTACTTTTTAAGATGATTTTTTCCAAATTAAAGAAATCTGCAATAGAGACAGCCCACACCAACAGGCTGAAACCTAGTTGTAATTCACATCTGGTACCACAAGATGGCAGCAACAGACCTGCTGAAGAACACATCTTGATGACCTTCCTCGCTGCTGTCGTGGAAAGGTCTCTGTTGCAAATTGCGAAAAAAAAAAGAGGAATGAGGACGAAGGACAGCTCTGAGCGCGAGAAATTACATCTCAGTCTGAAAAGGTTTCAAAGCCATCTCTAAGTCTACGGGACTCCAGAGAACCCGAGTAAGAACCATCATCCACACATGGAGAAAAAATGGTGGAGAACCTTCCCAGGAGTGTTGGACCTAACAGAATTACTCCAAAAGCTCATCAATGACTCATCCAGGAGGTCCGAGGAACCCAGAACAACATCTAAAGCTCTGCAGGCCTCACTGCCTCAGTTAAGATCAGAGGTCATGATTGAATATTGAGAAAGATACAAACATGGCATCCATGGAAGAGTTCCAAGACCAGAACCAAAGGCCCATCTCACATTTTTAGAGTGGCCTAGTCAAAGTCTGAACTTAAATCTAATTGAGATGCTGTGGCATGAACCTCCAATATTTCAGAATCAGAACAGATGAGTGGGTCCAAATTCCTCCACAGTGAATCTAAAGACTCATCACCAGTTATCAGAAGCACCAAGGTTTAACACCCAGTTATTACGTTATGGGAGGGATTACTTTTCACAGAGAGTGAGGTTGGTTTGGACGCATTTATAGCTTTAATAAATTAAATCATTTAAAAAACACTATTTGTATGTTCTCAGCTTATCTGTGTCTGATAACATTTGGTTGATAATCTGAATAATTTAAGTGTGACAAAAAAAAAACAAATATGAGAAATCTGTAAGGATGTAAATACTTTTTTACAGCACTGTAATGAAAAGATGTGATTTTCTTTAGTGCAGCTAATGTTAAGCCACTGACTTCCTGTTATGTCATCAATGCCACCATGTTTTTACCTTCCTTGGTACCCCGAGGTAAGTGAGAAAATCTGGTTTAGTCTTTAATATAAGATGCTCCATTAAATTTTCCCCCTTTAAACAGAGCCTGTTTTTTATTTCAGACGTTCACCTTTAAACCTTTATTTTGTTGAAACAGCTGCAGCAGATCTGAGCTCTGACTCTGGTTCCTACCTGCGGTTAATCTTAATTTCTGATAAATCACCCACATCCTTCAGGCACATTCAACTCACAACCTCCTGGCACCAAACGGCTGCCTGTCATGCTTTTTCTCTATGTGGATGATGGTGTGTGTGTGTGTGTGTGTGTGTGTGTGTGTGTGTGCGTGTGTGTGTGTGCGCGCTGCATAGATCTGATTAGAATGTGGAGGTTTCATGCAGCTTTGCTTAAATAAAGCTTGCTCCATGCTGCAGAGCATCAACAGTGTGGATCAGTTGTAGGTTTCGGACTGTGTGACATACAGAGATGTCGGAGCATGCCTTGGGATCATCTGCAGTGGTAAGTAAAGCCTATCTTTAGCTGTGACACATCTAGTCGTGGCCAACGGTTTTTAGCGTGACACAAATGTTTTTATTGTTAACTGAATCAACTCCATGCATGGACTGCATCAGGAAGCCTCTCTGTTGGCACAGCACTGGACTCATGGTACTGCAGACCTTTTCTTGTCCTGAATAATCAGGAGGAATCTTCAGATACATCTTTGTTTTACTGTGAGCACAGATAGACTCAGATCCACCAGCTGCCAGTGTTGGGCAAACTCTGTACTGGTGGTGGTGACCCTACCCCTTAGACAATTTGGTCCTTGGACATCCTTAAGCCTTCTTCTGTGACACTGACCCTCTGAACTTGGAGTTCTTTCAGCTCTAGTATTCTCAGCAGTAGTTTCCTGGGTTGGCGGCCATTTTGATGCAAAGTAATGATGGCTGCATGGTTCTGTTCTGTTTGAAGTAACCATTTGCTTAAGATGACAGTGATTCCAAGCAACCACTCTGATGATTCTACTGCTAGAGTGATTTCAGTTGGGGTCTTTCACAACTCCACCTTTGCTCATGACATGGCTCCACTGACTTGAAGTTAGATTATGACTAGGTACAACAATATGGTAAAAACACGTAGGGATGTCCATATCTAGTCCCAAGTACTGGATTGGGGTTCTAATTAAAACACTGTCTTGGACTACACTAAACTCCTGCTAACAGTTGTTGGTCTAACCGTCTGTAATCATGTCAGCCGCACCCTCAGAAAGCCAAACAATCGACATTACCATTGATGAGGTTAAGTGTTCTTCAGCCTTTCCAGCGATGTTCACAGTGAAAGGACTGGATTGGCTGCTGCAGTTTGTTGTCTATCTGCAATATGTGATTGGCGCTGCGCACAGATTGGTGAACTCAACAGTTAAAGGAGAAAAAACTGCACAGAGAGCAGCTGAAACAGAACTCACTAAATGTTATGAGGGTAAAAACAAAGCAATGAGTTTTCGAAGCAGCAGAAAAACTTTTCCTGTAAGTTTTGTCTGAACATGATTAACTGGAACAATAATGAAATATGTTAGGAGCTGAATTATCAGCACGTCATATCAAAACTGAGACTGTAGATGTATGTGTGGCCACCCCCTGGCCCATTAGAAATAGGTTTTTGAATTAAACTTTCTAAGCTTTTTAATGCTTTTTGCAAACAATCTGCATTTTATTAAAAAAAACACCACATTTGTGTCACGGCAGAAACTCGAGACCATGGCTGCTGTAAGTTGTGATGATGTCTCCTGTGTGTCATGCTGTATCCGCCAGGTTAAGCTTCCACCTGCATGTCTGTCATTGGCTGTTTGTCTGTAGGAACAGAACGGTGCTGCCAGCAGGACAAAAGAGTGCAAAGAGACAAAGAGAGGAGGGGGCACCCAGGCTGGTGGAGACTGACCTTACTTCCAGAGTCCTTGGGTCCACACTCCCCTTTATCGTACCACCATTTGTTTTTCAGTTTGTCTAAGACTCCTGCTTCACTCAGTTTCAATACGGCAAGGTTTACGGGCGTTCTTCAAATCACGGGGGGACAGGGAAGGGCGGGGTGGGGAAATAACATAAATAACATCATAGGACATGTTATTTTATGTTATTCAGTCAGAAGAAGCCCAACAAGAGCAGCTTAGTACTCTTCACAAAGTGACGAAGCCAGAGAGGGGCCCCACGGTGGCTACATGTCTCTTTGCTCAGTGATCAGGTTTGCTTGGAGACGGGAGGAGAGCTAACAGACATATATGTGTGGGGCCCCGGCTGCATCGCTTTTCTGGAACGGGCGCATACTGCCGGGACCTTTCTAGGAACAACCATGGAGGGTTGTACTGCTGAACCAGAACTATTGGCTCTGTTCTGCATCAGAAACACCCAAAGCGGTCAGAGAGCTTGTCTAGAAGGTTCTTTTTAGAGGCTGAATATCCAAAAACACAGTTTATGAACAGCAAATATTTCTGCTTCAACAGTAATCCTCCTCCTCCTCTTCCTCTTCAAAGGTTTCCGAACATTCTCCGTTCCTTTAGGGATCGACCCGGCAGATGCTCCTGTTCCAACAAACATTTCTCTCCTACCCGCATCAAGGTCACATGGGCACAGCGACATTGTGGCTAACCTTCTCGCCACCGCCTCCGCTGCCACATTCTCCTTTGTCGTACCACCACTTGTTTTTCAATTTGTCCAACAGGCCCTGCTCATTGAGCTTTAACACTGCCAGGTTAACTGCACTTCTTGAAAACGATAAAGCATATTTGGTGAGAGGGTGAGTATGCTGTCCAATTTGGGAGGAAAGGAGGAAAAGGGGGAGAAGGGAGAAGTCAGAGAGGGACAAGGGTGGAAAACAGTTAATCCCAGTTAAAAGACCTGAATGCACTTTGAACACAAACCTCTCCTTTAATTCTTTCGGTAAAGATGATGAACATCTTGATTACATGGTGTAACGAAGCTTTTTGCAACCCATTTCCACCCCCTAAAATCAGATTAATTAAAGCATTACCAGCATTATTCATCAGACTATAGAACATATAGAACATCCACCTATAACCCCAAAACTACTCATTATATTAATGGATTATCACTCACCAATAAAAAAACTCAACAACTACACAATTAGAAACAATCTAAATGAATCTTTATTCCCTGGGAAAATAAATCTAAATAATATTCGTTACAAATAACTGTGGAAAAGTTAAGACTTTTGTATCTGAAACTTCCAATACAACCAAAAGCTAAGAAACGCACTTAAAAAAAATTTAAATGCAACTTACCCCTCTAAAGACTTACTAAGAAACAGATTTAATATTGAGGATAATAAATGCTCATTTTGTGAAAATGATATAGAAACAATAGACCACATTTTTTACTATTGCAGCGAAACCAAAACATTTTGGAATAACGTAGAAAGTTGGATCAAACCAACAATTATACTTCCAGAATCTATTTCTAGAGATATGATATCATTTGGAATATTATTAAAGAACAAAAAAAAATTGAACACTGTTATAATCTTATATTCTGTTTGGCAAAATCATTTATTCATAAACAAAGAGTCCTAAAATCTTTCTAATTGAATTTCGCTTATATTTAAAATCTCTGAAATATATAGAAAAATATGAAGACCTGTTTGAAATGTTAATGGAATTAATACAAATATGCAATAACCTGGACTAATTATACATTTTTGCTCATTTTATTTAATTGTGGTTTATAAATAAGTTCATTTTATGTATTTTTTGTTAACTTTTATTCTTTTAGGCTGTGTTTCAGTTCGGTGTTTAAATACCCAAGCATGCCTCTTTATGCCCATTGTGAGATTGCACAAGCCAGAGAAGCCAGTGTGAGTTTAAATGAGCTGAGAGAAGCTTTTATTCTGCTAACAAAAACAATATTCATTTATCTCTGGCTTTAAACTTCATGAGGAACTCCAGGCTCACAGGATTACGGAGTTTTAAAAGACAAATGAAAACGACATCTATCATCAGCACAACGTCTTCATATTTTCCATCTTGCAACAACAAACTAAGATTTTTTGGTAAAAGGTTAAAGGACTGAACTTATATAGCACCTTTCCAGCCATACGGACCACTCAAAGCGCTTTACACTAGAGCCAATTTCACCCAGACGCACTCACTAACGCTCACACATTCATACACGATACACAGATCTTAGGTCTGTGTATTGGTGGCTGGGCGGGGTTTTTTCTGAAGGTTGGACTGGATTTTATTTAGAGGTATCAGAGCAGGGGGGGCATGCATGTTTTTCCTCCCACTTCACCATTATGAGCTGCTTCCTGTTGGTTGGCTGTTTTGAAACAAAGCATGAACAAGTTAAAGGGGTGTTAATGTTTTTGCAGGACACTGCACCTTTCATGATCTTTACTTTGCAGTAAATCATCACAGACAGACCTAGATGGCAGCTGCTACAAACTAGAAGCAAATTACCACATTTTAACCAGCCCCGCCTGTCCCAAAGTATCACCTAGTTTGGACCTGTTCAGTAAAGGTATGGGGTGTGTCTGAACCAATTCAGAGCTCACAGGATTTCTGGAACATCATGACTGACTGGTGTCAAATATCCTGTAAAAGCTGTTTGTGGGTTTTCTGCTGCTGTGGAAATGTCCAAAGGTGATCTAAGAGGACGGAGAGGTTTGTCTTTTTGTGCATTTAGATCCTTTTCATTTCTTTGAATCATTGAGAAAATGAAACATTCAGCGATGGGAGCAGATTACAGACAGAAAGCAACAAAGTGAATATTTTCCATTACTGCTTAGTTTGCAGGCGGAGCCATGTGAACGTCCAGCCTCTGAGCACCGGTGCAGCCGGCTCTGCATGCTGCTGCTGGTGGGTTTTTTCCGAGCTGATATCCAGGGAGTGGCTGACAGAACATGATGATTCCCTCCAAAAAAACCACAAGGTGAAAGCCTGGAGGAGAGGACTACCATGATCTGTCAGAGACTCCTTCTGGTCAAAGCAGCTACTGAAAACTGTCAGCAGCCTGGCAGAAAGCCCCAACCACAGCACCTTGCCCACAACTAACCGGACCCTCTGGAACAAACCGCTTTGTCAGGAAATATTTATTAAATGAGGCTCCTGTGTTTTCATGTGAGTGCAGATTATAAAACTTCACTATAGCCTTATGCTCAGGAATGAATATACATGTAAACCAGAGCAACACTGCACCAAAACATCTGCTCACATCTGCCTTTAGTGTTCAGGACTGTGCAAAAGTCTGTGGACAAGCAGACAAAGTCAGAACTCCGAAGCAGTCAGGGGAAAGATTTTCCTGGTCTGGATAAGGATAAGGATCTGTACTTCCAGACTTTATCCCTGGTTTTCCCACCGTCTACATCGAGAACATCAAAAATAAAACAAATAGGTTCCTCAGATCAGATGTTTTCTTCTGCACACAAATATAATTCAATGAGATCATCCATCTAAGGACCTGGATGGATGGATGGATGGATGGATGGATGGATGGATGGATATTAGGTGGATGGATGGATGGATGTTGGGAAGATGGGGGGATGGATGGATGTATGGATGGATGGATGTTAGGTGGATGGATGGATGGATGTTGGGAAGATGGGGGGATGGATGGAATGACAACACTGGAAAGTTGAAAGTAGAATTGAATTAAGTTCAAAAAGGACCATCAGGAATCCTGGAGAACAGGAACATGTGGCTGCCTGGAACCAAAACAGAATGCAATGAAGGGTGGTTTAAGTCTTTTGCACAGGACTGTATTTGTAATTTGGGATCAGTGAAAGCTGGCTGGAGGCAGTGATTGATGAGTGAGGGCTGGACGTTCAGATGACTCCAGACACTCAGCTCTAGTGCTGTGATAATAACCAAACAGTTAACTGTGAAGGTAAACTGGACCTTCTCAGAGTAATTACAGGAGATCTTCTAAATTTATCGAAACAAGAAGCTGACATGCAGTTTAAACATTTTTCCCCAAACAGCAAGCAGAGATTTACCTGTGCTGGAGATCTGTAAGAGAGAGACAATGAAATAACCACCACCCCTGCATCATCACAACGCAGCTCCTCATGCAGGCAACAAATACAGATGGTTGGAAGCTGCCCAGATACAAACACATAACCCCCCCACCACCCACAACAAGCACTGAGTGGAGACAGAGATAGAAAGGCGGCACACCAGGGGAGGTGGAATACCATAACAACACGTAGAACATATTGTTACACTATTCCACCCACCTTAACTGTGAACCCTTAGGTGTGGCTACTCCGTAGCCTTTGGAGTCCAGGTTGCCTCCCACTTTCATTGTGTCGCAGGGTTTTCTCTGCTCTGTGTACTCGTTCATGGTGGACTCCAGCAGGAAGGCGTATTTCCCTTTGGACTTGCGAACCCGCGCCACCCCTTCAGCCGTGGTCTTGGTGAAGACTGTGGGTTCAGCAGACTTCATGTAGCCCCACATCTTCTCATAGACGGCGATCTTGGACCGCTGTAGGGTATCAATAGGGTTCAAAGGCAGTTGCAGAGTGAGAAATGGGAAACGACGGCCACACACTTCACATCTCTAGGTACAGAGCCTGCCAACAGTATTTATCGCCCATTCTGTCCTGTTACAACCATGGACCAACCATGGATGTTATGTGACAGACCAACACAAAGGAGTAACCCTGACCTTTACTCTGTTACCCTTAAATCAAATCTGGAGAAATTCTGGAGAAATTTAAAGCAGGGTTAAGTTCTACAACAATATGCCAAGCTTTGAACATCTTCCAGAGCTCTGTTCAATCCATCATCTGGACATGGAGAGAGGATGGACCAACTGCAGACCTACCAAGACAGCTGAGGCTGACAGGCTGGACAAAGAGAGGATTAGTCAGAGAAGCAGCCAAGAGGCTCATGGTAACTCTGGAGGAGTTGTAGAGATCCACAGCTCCAGAAGTCCTGTTTGCAGTTTTCCACAGGCCACGCAGGACACACAGCAACCATGAGGAAGAAGGTGCCCTGATCAGATGGGACCAAAATTTAACTGCTTGGCCTTCATGCAAAACAAAAATTACACACCCTGGCCACACCATCCGCAACGTGAAGCATGGTGGTGGCACCATCATGCTGTGGGACAGGGAAGCCAGTCAGAGATAATGGGAGGATGGATGGATCCAGGACAAACCTGGAAGAAAAACTGAGACTGGGGTGGAGGTTCATCTTTTAGCAGGACAACGACCCTAAACATACAGGCAGAGATACAATGGGATGGTTTGGATAGTCATGTGGCAGAATGGCCTAGTCAAAGTCCAGACTTAACAGCTGAGAATCTGTTACTTATGTCTCCGTCCAAATCTGAACTTCAGCTGTTTTATAAAGAAGAACAGGAAGAAATGTCATTCTGTAGATGCTCAAAGCTGGCAGAAACACAGCCCAAAAGACCGGTTCTACAGAGTTCTGACTCGGGGGAGCTGAATACAAATGCAGTCCACACTTTTCAGATTTTTTTCCAAACCATTCCTTGAGGATCGCAATTATGTTCTGCTTTTGTGTTGGTCCGTCATTCTGTTTGGTTTTCAGGTGACAAGATGAGAAAAAGGTTAAAGGAGTGCGAATACTTTCAAGGTGCAAAAAATACTACATTTTTTGTTTTATTTTTTGAAAGCAATAATCAGTTTCTAAAAGCCTGACAACAAACAAAAGTTTAAAATTTCATGAGATTTTCTCCGTATGCTGATATCACTGCATGCTGACTCTGTTTTTCTTTGATTAAATGCCTGGATTGGTTCTCCTATCTTTCCTGGAGTGGACCATTAACACCAGCAACACCAACTCACCCTGAAGAACTCTTTGGTGGAGCCTGAGTCCAAAGTGCCATAGGCAATATCGGTCTGTTTGGCCAGATCCTCTGCGCTCTCGATGGGGGAGACCATCCTCTCCACAGTGAGGAAGGCAGCCAGGTTGGCCGTGTAGGACGAGATGATGATGAGGGTGAAGAACCACCACACCCCTCCAACTATCCGTCCAGATAATGATCTTTGGGAGGGGAAACCAAGGACGAGGGGGGAGGACAGGGACGGTTTGGAGGGATTGGAAATAAAGACCAGATGGGGGAAAATGGAGGAAGATGCAAAAAGGTAGAGCAGAAAAATGATAATTGGGATGTTTAAACAGGAAAAATTAGGATTAGGAAGAGAAGAAAGTGAGATAAAAACGAAAAGAATCAGTTAGTATAGTCCTTAAATGTACTAACATCTGCATGAAGACATGAAGCATGAGGGCTGTACAACCACAAGGTGGAGCTGTGCCACTATTCCCAACTGCCAGAGCTGTGCTTACCCCTCATTAGGGCAGACTGCCTCATAAAAACCTCCACATGCTTTTATTGAGCTGGTTTAATGAAGAAGAGGTGTAAGCAGCGTCTGTCCCATCATCCCAAACCCTTCTTTCTGTTTGCTGATGGGATGAAGAGAGATGCAGCACCCCTGGTCCGCCACATCAGCCTCTTGTTCTTTTCTCTTGTTTTTTATTTTTTCATTCCTCGCTTGGGGGAGACGGATAGCTTGCTGCTTAGGAGCAGGGGAAGGTCGTGAGGAGAATCTTAAACCATAAATGCTGCATTGAGGAGAACAAACAAGATCTCCCCTCGGTGCAAATCAAACGGCGGAGCATACAAACCCCTCAGGCCTCCTGTCAGACGGAGAGGGATGGGGAAGAGATGGCCATCTGCAGCAGGCGGTGCTTTCTGGCCGTCTCATTGCTGACCCGTCACATTCTCTCAGTCCAAACACTCACAGGACACAGTTTAGGAGAACATCCCTTTGTTGGGCCCACTCTGCCCAAATAATGAGAGGAAGCTCCAGTTGTCTCTGCCTGCAGCAGCTGAAGAGGAGCTGCAGTGGAGCATGTCTCCTCCACATGCAGGGGGAACGTTGCCCATGAAATAGACTTATTGATGTATTAGCTCTGGATTTGAATACAAATGACTCCTGCTCTCGCCTCAGCCCCATTTCCCCTCTCCTCCACAGTGTACTTCTGTGAGTTTCACTGAAACATAAGCGGAGGAACATGAGTGCCTGAGAGGAAGCACAGCAGGCTCCGAATTCAGATTAAAAACAGCTTTATTAGAAGGGAAATAAATCTTTAATGAGAATACGCTTAGAATACACAGAAATCTCTAAAATGTGTTTATCTACCACTCTACTAGTTCTCTGGGTTTAAGGAACAATTCTTTTATTTATTCACCATTTTAGCTGCACGGTGGTTCAGTTGGTACCACTGTTGCATTGCAGCAAGAAGGTCCTGGGTTTAGATCCTGGCCAGAGGAGTTTCTGCTTGGAGCTTACATGGTCTCCCTGTGCATGCATGGGTTCTCTCTGGGTACTTCAGCTTCCTCCCACAGTTAAAAAACATGACTGTTAGTTTAATTGGTCCTTCTGTGTGAGTGTGTGCATGGTTGTCCTGTGATGGACTGGAGACCTGTCCAGGGTGTCCCCTGCCTCTCGCCCAATGACAGCTGGAGATAAGCTCTACCCCCCCATGACGCAGCTACAAATAGTGGATGAATGGATGGATTTTAGAAAATGTTCTATTTCATAATTAATCTCCGTGTTGCTACATCTTTACAGGATCATCTTCTGCTCTGTCTTCTACAATGCAGTAAAAACACTCTGAATAACCCCTAGAAAGTTTAATCTGATCGTTAAACAGTTGTTCCCTCAGCCACTACACTGAGGCGACTGAGGACTAATCAGTTAATAGGGAACCCAGGTCATTATGTCCACAGGTATGTTGAGCATAAAAACTCCTTGTTTTTCTTTCCTGAATGAAGTCACTGACGGAGCTTTTGCTGTCATTAACTCTGCACTCTTTGTTTTTCTGCCCATAAGAAGGTCTTCTGGAACGGGATACATCTCCTTCTTCTGCTCTCAACCCCAGCTAGTTGCAGCAGATGACAGTTGATCCTGGTTCTACTGGAGGTTTTTCAGATTCGGACCCTCTGACTGGCTTGCACTGGAATTCAAGTGGCCCCATTAAAATTAAACCAAGCTGAATTCTAAACTGTACACAAATTGGACCTGAGATTAAATCTGCCTAAATATGCTAAGATGGAGAAATTATTTTGGGTGTTTTTGGTTGAAAACAGCTTTTTGTTAACATTATCGGCCCTCATAACACTAGAAATAAATAAATCTAACTTTACCAGTTAAACATGGAACCGCAGCTGTAATTACATCAAAACGTTCAGCATACAAATATTATGAAGTCACCAGGAAAGCTTCATACACATCTGTTTTTAGACTTTTTACATGTTCAGGTAATTCAGTAATGCTGCTGAGTTTCTCATGTTGTTTTCAGTAAATCTCTGAGAATCATCCAATCCAACCTGACAAAGAGACGAGTCAAATAAATACAATAGCTGAACACAAGTTCTACTAAAGAAAACCTTCACAGTTTACAGGCTTTTTCAGTTCTAATTTAAAGCTAATTTAATGATTTCTTCTATTTGAGCTGAAAAACATTTCATTGAAAATAAATCTGTGAGTGTTTCCCAGTTCATCTCGAGCACATGTGGCTGTCATGTTTAATGTAATGTTTAAAAAAACAATGTCTTTAAACATATTAAGCTAATTCAAATGTGAAACAGCTGATTTATTTAATAACTTGTTGCTGATCAGGCTTCACATCCTGGAAATAATGTATTAATTTCATTACATTTTATGCTCTTTTCCATCACCATGGTTTTCAGTCTGACTTCAACAGTCAGGAGCACCAAGCTAAATACCTGAAGGATAAACAGGACAAACCTCCTGCAAAATGCTGAGTGATGATGTCATAATGATGCCGCTGAGGTGAATCACCTGTGTGTGGTTTTAGCCCGTTTCCGTGGGTACAAATGTGAGAATGTCCCAATTTGATTCATTCATTCATCTTCTATACCTTCTATTCCATAGTGGGTCGCAGGGCAGCTGGTGTCTATCTCCAGCAGTTTATGGGCGAGAGGCAGGGTTCATCCTGGACAGGTCACCAGTCCATCGCAGGGCAACACAGATACATACAGGACAAACACACTCATTCACACCTAAGGGCAATTTGGAGAGACCAGTTAACCTAACAGGCATGTTTTTTGGACTGTGGGAGGAAGCCGGAGTACCTGGTGAGAACCCACACATTCACATCCACCGTGCAGCTCATGTCCTAATTTATTTCTCAAAAATGTATTCCTTAATACCACTTTAGAGAGTTTAGTTTAGTTTATTTGTATTATTATTTATTTTTTCAGTATTGGTAAAATTAATAATATTGAATATCCAAATGTCTAGAACATGCAGGATTTTGTCAGGGTTCTGATGTTTTCACATAATAGCTGCTATGGAAACCTTTATTGATAAATTGTTGATCATTTGGAGGTTCTAAAGCTAACATATCTGAACCAAAAACATCCATCCATCCATCCATCCATCTTCACATCTTCCATCAAACAGTGGCTGAACCAGGCGCTGAAGGACGTAACTTGTAAAGCGCCGGAGTTCCCTGATAGGGTTCAGATTTCTGATGAACAAAATGTGTGGAAACGTTAGTCTCCATTAAGTTTGCACAATAAAACTGAACAGAGAACAGCGAGCTCCAGCTCTTCCTGTTTCTGTAATTTCATTGTTTGTTATTTAGTTTTTTGGGAAGGTCTTGTCATCATGTTCTCTCTCCTCTCTTCTGACTAAACTCATGTTATTCTGTCTGCAGCTGTCTCCTTCCTTCTCTTTCCTGCTTTATTCAGGTCGAATCAGCAGTGGATTTGGGAGGTGTGATGCTGGAACAGGAGGAAAGTCTCTTTGCCATGCTCCCATAACGCTGTGCTGTGTGTTAGCTGGCTGATAGCTGTGACTTTGATCCACAATGACACACTGCTGAGCCTTGATGGGCCTGAAGTAAACAGAGTTGGTGGGGGTGGGGGTGGACGGTGGGGGTGGGTGGAGGAAAACTCAACATGGGGACTCTGGGTAATTTTCAGGCTACATCACTGTCTCCACTGCTTTTCTTCTTCATTTAATTGAAACTTTGTTGATTGCAAAAATAATTTTTCCCCATAATGAAGAAGAAATATTTTATTTTGTAACAAGTTTAATGAGATATATTGAAATGTCGTAAAATAACTTATGATAAGCAATACTGTACTAAAGTGTTGAGCACTCCCTAGTTTCTTTAACCTTTTAAGCTGGAAAGATTTTCCTTGGACTTTGGTTGCTTTACCACTCTCCAGGACAGAGGTCAGTAATTGACTATTTTAAGCACAAACTATTTTAAATGGGATCTTTAGGAACTTTGGTACAAGCCACCTGCTACAAAGGAAAATGTTTTTAGCTGAATCTTTGAAAACTACCAAAGATACCACTGTCCACAGACAGAAAACGGTACTTTTGGTCTCAAAAGGCTGATTCCAAGAGAGTTCTAAGCTGAAACTGGACCTACAGTCAATGATCAACTGAAGGATGATGCGTCTCTCAGGTACTGCTTCAGATCTTTGCTAAGATGTAATTGGTGGTTTATACATTGAGGAGGATAAAGTTGCGGTAGTCCAACCAGACACTGTAGGCTTTCATTACACACTGAAATATGAATGAGTAAGTATAGCATTATTTTGGAATTTAAATGAATGTAAAAGTGTGACAACCAACCAGTTCTCCCCTATTGATCAAATGCTTTGTTGCAGGCCTGACACTCCTTTTGTCCTCTACTTGTTCACTTTCTGCTATTTATATCCTCCAGTTACGCTATTGATAACCTGTTTTTTACCAGTTTCAAGTGAATAAGGATCCAGCATCGCCTTTCGATGCTCTGACGCTGAAGCTTATGTAACATGATCTCCTGCTGAGCCAAGCTGAGTCAAGCTGCTACAGATTTTTCCGACATGTTGATAAAAGTAACGGCATGCGCTTTTCAACCTTGGATGTCATATATTGGCTGCACCATAAATGCCACTGAAATGCTGTGAGAATGACCCGTTAATAATGTTCCTTAACCTTATACTACAACTACACTATGCAGACACTCTGTCTGCACTAATTATTTGAATGCTTGCGGGTACTCAGGCTGGGTCTGAAGAATTTTAATAATATCCCAAAATACTTTTCATTTACAAAAGTGTTCAGGCTTGTAGCTCACAAAGGTGAGAAAAATGATAACAAGTGCGAGAAGGGGGGGGGGGGGGGGGGGGGGGGCGAGCTGAAGGAAGCTGAAAGCTAATGCAGAGCAGATGTGGGTAGAGTAGCTAAAAACCATATTTGCTGTTTACTGTATCTTCACCTCCAAATAACTCAACAGACTCAGCAAATATAAAAGAACACTAGAACAAGAAAGCTGGTGTGAAAACAGGAATCCTCACTTTAACATCAACTGTAGGTGTAAATCTGGTGCATATTCTTATTCAGTGAAGTTACTTGCAGTGGGTAGAGTAGCCTCGAGTAAGATTACGGTTACTTCATTATAAAATTAGTGATTTTCTATTTGCCTTGTACCTTCAGTTCCATGTAATAAAATGTTTGTCAAACGTATTTAAGGAAACAAGCAGTTATCCAGGTCTGACTTCTGTGCTGCATGAAGCTATGTATTCATATAAAAAGTAGAAGGAAGCTCCATTTCTCACTGACGCTGTGGTGAAACTTGTTGGAGAGAACTTGAATGTCAGGATATATGAGCTCAGTTTTCCCCTGAGCGCTGGAAACAAAAAAGCCCAGACGGGAGAGTATTAGATGAAATAAAGTGGAAACAAAACAGAAATTGGCTCCAGTGTTGCTGCAATGGGTTCTTCACAGCAGCCTCCTGAGCCTTGGGGACTACAGAAAACTCAATATTGACCAAAAAAAAAAAAGAACACTCTCAGCAATTAGTCGGTGGTTTTCCACCATTAGTGCAAGTTAAACTCATTTGTATTCCTTAAACAGGAGAGAAGCACTGCATTATACCGGGGTCCGACACATTGTTCATATGCAAATTCCAAACTTCTTCAAAGTTCAAAATTCCCGATTTTCCAGATGTTTCTTCTGTAGTCGGGCTTTAAATGTGTAACCTCTAAAAATTCAGGCCACTCTATTCGGTACTCCTGTTCAATGACTAACAGTGAATAAGAGGAGCCAATGACATGGCAGCGGCTCGATGCATTTATTCATCTAGACATGGTGAGGATGACTTGCTGAAAATCAAACTGAGCAACAGAATGAGGAAGAACGGAGATCATGTATAAATGACTTAGAACGTGGGCTGCATGGTGCAGTTGGTAGCACTGTTGCCTTGCAGCAAGAAGGTCCTGGGTTCGTTTCCCGGCCAGGGGTCTTTCTGCATGGAGTTTGCATGTTCTCCCCGTGCATGCGTGGGTTCTCACCGGGTACTCCGGCTTCCTCCCACAGTCCAAAGACATGCCTGTTAGGTTAACTGGTCTCTCTAAATTGTCCTTAGGTGTGTGAATGAGTGTGTGCATGGTTGTTTGTATGTTGCCCTGCGATGGACTGGCGTCCTGTCCAGGGTGAACCCTGCCTCTCACCCACAGACTGCTGGAGATAGGCACCAGCTCCCCCGCGACCCACTATGGAAGAAGCGGTAGAAAATGACTGACTGACTTAGAACGTAGCGTGATGGTGGTGCCAGACAGGCTGGTCGGAGTGTTTTACTGGGAATGTCAAAGAACCTTCCCTTTACAGAGAGAGATCTGAAAGAGTTGAAACATCCAGTGAGCAGCAGCTGTGAGGATGAAGATGCCTTGTTGCTCTCAGAGGTTAGAGGAGAATGGGCAGACTGGTTCCAGATGATAGAAAGGCAGCAGCAGCTCAAATAACCACTGGTTCCAAACAAGGTCTGTAGAACACCATCTCTGAACGTACAACTTGTGGAACCTGGAAGCAGATGGGCTATAGCAGTAGAAGACCACGCCACGTCCCATTCCTGTCAGCTAAGAACAGGAAACTGACGCTACAATTCATGTCGACTAACCAAAATGTTGTCTGGTTCGATGAGTCTGGATTTCAGCTACAATGTTCTGAGGGTTGGGTCAGAAATAGGTGGAAACGACATGAAAGCTTGGATCCATCGTGCCTTATAGTAGCAGTTCAGACTGGAGCTGGTTTTCTTGGCTCACTCTGGGCCTCTCAGTACCAGCTGAGCATCAATGAACTCCACAGCCTACCTGAGTATTGTTGCTGACCATCTCCAGCTTTTTATGACCTCAGTGGACCTATCTTCTGATGCCAGCTTCCAGCAGGATAAAGCTCCATGTCACAAAGCTCACCTCCAAATGATTTCCTGAACAATGACTTCACTAAACTCTAGTGGTCTCCACATTCTCCAGCAGAGAACCTTGGGGATGTGGTGGAGCAGGAGGTTCTCATCATGATCTGCTGCCACAGTGTGATGGAGTCCGACCTGGTAGTAGCAAGGTAGACCTAACAAAGTGGTTTGGATGGATGGATGGAGGGATGGAATTTGGAAAAGTCTGGAAAGGAATATTTCTCCAGATTTTTTACACTGCGTGAGAATCCTGATTATAGCTGAAATTTCAATGCAGAAACAGTGAAGTTGTTTCATTTTGATAGAAGCAATCTGTTTGAAAAGCCTCCAATTAAAGGGACTGCGGAGCCACAAACAGGCTTATTTAGTTTTAAAATAACTGAGAGCTTCAAAGCCCTCCTGGAACAGTTAGCATATAGTTTATATGGCATATGAAATGATCTCGTCATGCAGTATGGATTGAGGTTTTTCTTCTTTCCATCTACAGCCATAAAAACGGGCCATCTTATGAGAAAATCAGATTGAGACGCTTGGATGAAGATTCAGAGATAATAATCAGGATAAAAGCAAATCTCACGTCAAGATGAATAATAGAACAGGCTTTGCACTGTTATCACTGACCAGTTAGCAGCACACTGTGATGCAAGGCAGAAAAACTTTGAAGGATCTCCTCTTTTATTCGCACAAAATTAAAAGACACTGAAAAGTTCAGGCTGTCTGTGCAGGTTTTCGGAAAGATTTGTGGAAACATAAATAAGACAAGAGAAGAGACGGGGACAAGCTTGTCCTTGAGGAGCTGCTGCTCTTCTCCCTGGGTGATACCTGGAGCGAGACCACGCTGTGTGACTTATTTATGGGAGCAGAGCCGGAGATCGCTGCTGATCCGCACCTCTGCTCCTGGGTCCTGTCCTGTCGGCTGCAGGATCCAATTTAAACCTCTGCATCTCACCGTTAGCTCTCCAGTCAAAGTCTGTCCCATTTAATCGCTGCGTAAAAATAAAGATTGACTTCAGGGTGAAAACTCTGACCTGACGAACACAAAGGACATCCAAAGCAACAGGAACATGTCCCACTACAGCTCTGAAGCTATAAAAACATGGATTATTGACATGTTGAGCCTTTAAACTTTAAACATCTGAATTTAAGAATAAACTGCAAAAATGTCCAGTTATGAATAAAACCAGGATTTCAGTCACAGAGTTAGAAGACAGAAATAAATGATGACCTGGAAAACATCCAGCGGAGATTGCTCAGTGGAAACTAGGAATAAAGACACACCTTTAATTTAACCAACAAATTACTCTAACAGAGGTCATAATACCACAACCAGCATTTCAGATTGACACAAGTAATTTAGAATTAATGACTATCTGCAGAGATGATGAAAGGAAGAAAATGGTTTTTTAAACTATTTTATGAATTCAAACAGTGATAAATAGATTCATTCCACAGAAAATCATTTATTTGAAGCATGTATTTCTGTTCATTTTGAAGATTTTATCTTGTTTCTCAGAAAACTAATAAAACCTTGAGATACGTCAACATGTGTGTGAAGAACAGCGGCTCTCACAAGTCTACACACCCCGGATAAAACTATGAGAAATTATTTCCACACTTTTCCAACAGAAGATGTGATGTTTATCCTGAACAATCCACCGGATAAACTAATGAATCTGCTAGAAAGATAAAATAAAAAAGCTGCAATAACCTGGCTGCATACGTCTGAACACACCTGCATTAAAACCATCAGACTCACATTTCCATGGTGTAAGAAGTTCTCCAGATCTCTCAGATTGAGAGAACATCTCTTGTCCATCTTTAGATTTTCTGTCTGATTTAGTTCTGAACTCCAGCTTTAATATTTCTCTCTTTTGTTGGTTTAGATGTATGCTTGGACTCCACGTGATGCCAAAAAAATTAAATCATCTTCAGTTTTCTAGCTGACAACTGACAATTTAGGGTTTAAATGATATTTGGTAATATTTGTTAATTCCTCAACCTTCATAAAAACCCAATTTCCATCTGAAGAAATGTAAACCCAGAGCATGATGCTGCTACCACCATGTTTCACTATGGGTATGATGTTCTGTAGGTGAGGTGCTGGCTTGTTTTGGTCTTTGACGATGAGCTCCAGGTCTTTCTCTATCAGATTTTTACAGCTGGATTTGTTCTTTTTTTCTTACAAGAACCAGCACCGGCGCCCCCTAGGTATGGTCAGATTTTGTACATTACCAAATAATCTTTGCTCGCTTTTCAGGAAAAAATGTCAATGAAGAAGAAAATAAACAAAAAAGCTTAGAAATATTTTAAGCTAGAATAATTCTTTACTTGCATACAACATCTTCAAAGGCCTCATCTCCTTCAACACCTTAAAAAGGCCCGTTTGGACTTTGTAATGGAGCACCAAATATGGGACATTAAAAGTTTTATTCTCTGATGAGAAATAATGTACCCTTGACCGTCCTCATGGCTTCCAACGGTAGTAGCATGACAAGGAGATCCCACCTGAGATGTTTTCTACGTGGCACAGTGGAGGGCTTATTCCTTCAATGTCACGATGGAGCTTCAGGTTGTCCAAACAGCAGCTGGCTTTGTGGAGATGCTGCAGCATGCGTCCCTCATGACTGAGGGCCCTCGTCTGTGTGGTGATAACCGGGTTCTTCAGCAGGACTATGCTGCAGTTCACAATGCCTGTCTGACAGGAGAATAATGTCACTCTTTCTCCTCCCGCTTGTTCCCCTGATCTGATTGAGAACTTCAGTTCCAGACAGCCATCTTCAACACTCGGAGCAACGTTCCCACTGGCCTCCTGGAAACGCTTGCATCAAGCACGCCTCAACGACTGAAGTGATCAACAAGAAGGGTGAAGCCTGTCATTACGGACTCCTTTGTGACTGCATCTGTTTTGAGGGTTTTCTGTTTTTCAAGCTATGGTCTTAAACCTTTGATCATCTGATGAGCAGCCTATTGTGTCTTGCTCCCATTTCATCGTGAAGCCCTACTTAGAACCTTCTTAAGATCAAAGCTAATTCTTGCCATTTTTTTTGGTCCTAAGATTTTGATCAGAAGTGTGTATGTTACATCATATGCTGAAATTGTTTTAAAATGATTTAGCAAAGTCTTAAAAATGTATCATTTAACAGGGATGTGTGGATTTTTGAGAGCTGTTGTAAATAAATGAGTATGAATTTTATCTGAATGAAGATTAAATGAGAAAAAAAGTTTTAAATTGCTCTAAAATCTTCTTGAGGCAGTGTTTAAAAGGCAGAGATGTTTGTTTCTGATAGAAGCAGCATCATTAACGCTGGCTATCAAAATATCAAAGCAGAAAACTCTAAATTGGTGCTTGAGTTTGAAGCTTCGGGCCACTGGTGAACCCAGCGCAATGAGAGCCTCCAGCACAGCCCATAATATGCAAGAACAGTGCGACAAATCAAGCCAGCATGCAGAGAGGCGCTGCTGACATGAGCAATAAGCCATGCAGCAGAACAGCACTGTGGAGGGCTGGATAACAAAAGCTAATTGGCATTGCATTGATGGAGCAGTGTGAACGAGGCAGATAGAGGAACTTCAAAGTCATTTTCCTTTTCAAACACAGCAGCTTCTTCTGGCCTGAGCCCAGAGCTCGGATTAAACGTTTCGCCTCATCTGTAGTCGTCAGGAACATTTGCTTCACAATCTGAGCTAATCGGCACTAATCAAGCCAGGCGAGGTGAACGACGGCATGACTCGGTAGAGGGGACGAAGATAATCTGTCTGTTGGAGGAAACTGAAACCACCTGGAGCAGCTAGGACTGGTTACACCTGTGAGGAGAGGCACGAGGCTGCTGCCATGTTTCTGATACAGCATCCTGCAGCCTCAGAAGACAAACTTCACTTCCATTCATCTGGGATTTGTTGTCAATTAAAAGGACTTTCGTGTCACTGTTTCATTTGAGCTCCCTTCTTCTCCCGTAACCATTGGAGACCGGCACATTAATCACTGAATTAATTATTATGGGCTGCCTTGAGGGAGCAGAATGGGGGTATTAACCCTTATTAAAAGGCAGAGGAAGTCGTTCAGAGCTATTTCCAGCTCCTGCCAGAGAGCTGTGGAGAAGTTAGTTAAAAAGATCTAGATTAAGAATAGGAGAGTAACATTCCTGAAAGGACAGGATCCCATGGATGAGCCATAGCTAGCATCACAGGACAATCAGGAGGCTGGACGGCCACATACAGGGCTGTAAAAAAGTATTTACGCCCTGTGTCTGCTTTTTTGTCACACTTAAACCAATGTTTTAAACAGAAAAAGATAACCTTAGTAAATCCAAAAAGCTGTTTTCTACTAATGATTTTATTTATTAAAGGAAAAATCTCCCTGGAGTCATGGGGAAAAGTAATTGTCTTCCAGCATGAACAGCCTGTTTAAGGTCACGCCACAGCATGGCAATCAGATTTAAGCCTGGACTTTAACCAGACCTTTCAAAAACCTTCATTTTGTTTTTTTGATCCATTCCAGGGTCCTTTGGATCATTGTCCTGCTGCAGAACTCAAGCAAGCTTGAAATTAAAGTCAATAACTGATTGTCAGACCTTTTATTTCAGGGTTTTTTTGCTAGAGAGCTGAATTCATGGTTCCATTAGTTATAACAAGTCAGGCAGGTCCTGCAGCAGCAAAGCAACCCCAGACCATCACACCATCACCACCATGTTTCATTGTAGGCTTGAGTTTCTGCTCTTGAAATGCTGCGTAACGGGATGTACACCTTCCACAAACATCCACTTTTGTTTCCTCAGTCCACAGAATGATACATGTCAGTGACATTGTTTCTCTGCTGGTCTTGAATTTCTTTAGATCAGGACATGTGTTGCTTTTTGAAATCTTTTAGCCAACTTCGTGCTGTCAGACAGGTTCTACTTCAGTGATTTCTTGATTCTACAGGTCCAGCATTAGTGAGGGTGAGTTGCAGCTGATACTGAACTCAGCTTTGCAAGAAATGTGTTTCATCATAGTTAATTCATGATTTAAAAAGAATTTATCTATTTAAACATAGGTCTGAATACATGAAGCGTTTTCTATTTACTCAGATTATCATTGTCCGATTTTAAAAATTGGTCTGTAAGGGGTAAATAAATTTAGGGGCACTGGAGGACATTAAGTTAGGGAATAATACGAAACCTGAACAAAACTTAATTGGTAAAATATTTTAAAAGTGTATTTATGCTAATGTGTGTAATGATGAGGGTTTGTGTTAGATTTACATCATAGTAAGATATTAAGATGAACAAAAGTTTACATTAATCCAAACCCTTAGTGTAACCTTTAAGGTAAACTGTATTTCTGACTTGTGCTTTATAAAGACTCTTTTCACCCAAGTTTAACTTCATTTAATGTTGTGATGGGGTAGCGTCCCCTTTAAAAGGGAAAAAAAACTTCCACATGTAAGTATTTTCGATAATAAAACCACTGAAGTGTCTAGATCTAAAGTGTTATGTGTTCATTTCAAATATCTGTCAGATTTCTTCAACCTTTTGTTATGTATAGTTTGATGTATCGTTGTCTGTTTAGTTCTCAAGAATCCCACCAAAATAATGAATATCTCCATTAAAACAGACACACTGGAAGCAGTGATGGGCAAGTAAATGAAATGTCTGAATCTGAAAAGAGCTGGAACATCAACAACCTGAACCTGAAAGCCATCAGGAGTGAAGGGATATTGTTGCCAGTTAGTTGCCAAAGCACCCAACAGTTTGGTAAAACGGTGAGCGTGGGTCAGCAGACGCAGAGGATGATGGAGCGGGTCACATTGTGGGTTTGTGTGAGGCCGGGTTGTCATTACATGCAGGACATGGGGTGAACAACACGGTGCCATGAGGCACACTCATGCATCCAGTGGCTCCAACATCGCCCCAAATGCAGGATAACAACCAGCTGTGAATCCAGAATGTGGCTTCATCACAGCCTTCATTCTAGACGAGGCAACTTGAAGTTCTTCATTGGAAGAAGAACTTTAATGGTTTTATTGGTTACCTGATGTTGTGAGCTAACCTATCAGAAGCTTTTAAAGCCATGACTTCATTGTCTGGAATTTAACTGATTTTAATGGGAGAGTAATCCTAGTGTATGTAAACTTCTGAATCTGGAGAGTGATAAAAAAAAATCTTATTCTATCAACGTTACTGGTGGTTCCTAGAGTCTCTAGAAGTAGAATGGGAGGCAGATCCTTTAGTTATCAGGCTCCTCTCCTGGGGAACCAGCTCCCAGTTTTAGTCCGTGAGGCGGACACCCTGTCTACTTTTAAGGCTAGGCTTAAAACTTTCCTTTTTGATAAAGCTTATAGTTAGAGTGGCTTAGTTTATCAGGGAGGGAGCCTTCCTCCCTCCCTGTTGGATGGAGTAAGGGGGAGTCAGGTTTACCCTAAACTGGCTCAGTTATGGTTGAGGTGCAAACACACCCTCCATTTCTGCTACCTGTATGACCCCCTCTCTTTTCCAATGGTTATGGTCAATCTGACAGAGAGAGGTATCCCAATCCTTGTGGTTTTTAGTATAACAATGACCATCAGTGGGACCCTTTGTGGGGTGCCTTGAGACGACATTGATGAAAATAAGCGCCGTTTAACTAAATAATCTGAACTGAAACTTTCTGTGTAGTTATGCTGCTATAGGCTTAGGCTGCTGGAGGACATATTGACCACTTTCACCCTCTTCGCTACTTTCTCACACTACTCTTCAATTTTGTATTATTTGCTGTTATTTCAGCTTTTAACTTTGTTCTCTCTCTTTTCTCTCCCTAAAAGCTACACCTGGCCTGACTCTGTGTCTACCTGTAACACCTTTCTGGAGAGGGGAATCCTCCAAGCTTCTGCTGGCAACAACTTAATACTCACCCTCTACCATTGATCCACATGGCCCTGTCTTTCAGTGTTTAACCCTTTCTCTCTCCTAGACATGGCTACTGACTGAGCTTCTACTGTGACTAACTCTATGTGCTCTCTTCAGACTCTAACCTTGAAAACTGGCTCAGAGTTTATCTGTTCCTTCTTTCTAGGTGAAACAACTAAAGGAGCTGCATCCATTAACATTTACTTTTCCTTCCCATAGAAAGTACTCCTGGATCAGTGCTTCTTTGTTCTCTTTGTGTCTCTGCTCTTTTCTCTCTAACCTCCAGTCGGTCGTGGCAGATGGCCGCTCACACTGAGCCTGGTTCTGCTGGAGGTTTCTTCCTGTTAAAAGGGAGTTTTTCCTCTCCACTGTCGCTACATGGATGCTCAGTATGAGGGATTGCTGCAAAGTCAACGCCAGTGACTGTCCACTGTCTCTACATGCTCATCCAGGAGGAGTGAATGCTGCAAGTCACTGACTGGATGCAATCTGCTGGGTTTCCTTAGACAGGAAAACTTTTTATCCAATTTGAATAAATAACAGAATCTGGCTGCACTGTTCAATGATTAAGATTAATTGGAATGTATGAACCTGACTTTTGTGAAGTGCCTTGAGACGACGTGTTGTGAATTGGCGCTATATAAATAAACTGAACTGAATTGAATTGAACGTTTAGCAAACAGACATAATATTGTTGATCCTGACTGACCTAATACAGGACGTTTAGTCTGATTAATGTCAGACAAAGGAAAATAAGAATCGGTGTCTGTATACAGCGTATGTAAACATTTGGTTCCAGCTGTGTGTTTGGTTTTACCTTTGCATACAGACTTCTGTCTGCTAGTTAACTGTATACCTGACAGAAGTTCAGGGGTATTTATGTAAAACACTCAACATCAAATGGAAACAACCTGGCTTCTTGCTGTGGAATATTTTACCCTCATAATGTTTTGATTCACATTTAATCCCTTTAAGCAATATAATTACGGTTTGTAATCTGACTGAAAATCTTCTCACTGCACCACCCAGGCGAGTGTTTTTCACCTCTGACCTCGTCCCGCCGGCTGTGCCACCTAATCACCCCTGTGTGAGGGCATCTGCATGCCGCCCTGTCAGGTTGAACCGGAAGAGAGGAAGCCCTCCTGTTGTTGGAGTGGGGCAGAGGGGCCTACGAGATTAGCTGTGACGGGTGGAAAGCGGCCGCAGACAGAGAGAGGGGTGAAAGGCAGACTTTCCATTCTGACGTCGACATTGTACAGCTTTAAGGCTCTTATCTGAAGAACACAGGCAGGGATGTGGTGGGCAGCAGTGGTTATGGTGGCAGGTGAATGGTGGTCTGCACACATGTGAGGAAAGCAAGTGTTCTCCTGGAATAACTGTGTTTAATCACAGATACTGGCCCACTTTAAAATCCTCTATAGGTTGCTTACGTGAGGCTGGGCTATAATTTCAGAGAAGCTTTAATGTACCTCAGGGTCCTCCATGTTGTTTCTCTGTTCTCCTCCTGTGTGGGCGTGGCTGAAAGATATAGGTTGTCCTTTCATCTCCCAGTATCTTACCAACTCTATTACACTACAACAACCATAAGGGCTTAAAACAGATAAAAGAAGTAGCATATGAAAGAGCTGATAAAGGAGCCATTCTAGCAGCTTCTTAAAATAACCCAAGCAAACCAGCAGCAGGAAGTTTAAGCTTGACAAAGCCATTCAAACTGCTAAGATAGGCTTTGCACAAAATGAGAAACTACTGAGAATTAGGCGTTTTATAACAGTCTGAAGGCTTCACCATGCCTCAAAATGGGGAGCGTGGACAGTGCACCTTGTTTACTGGGCACCGGTCTGCAGCTCACAAGGTTTTAGCATTTTAAAACAAGGGAGGAGAAGTCACATACATGTAATGAACCTAGGAAACAGAACAAACGTGAATACACGAACAAATGCACGACTCCTGAAGCTGATCCACGCTGAGACAACCTAACAACGAGCAGAAACCACATGAGTACACAACAGACAGAGAAGAACGATGTGGCTGGAGGATGAGGAGACAGACCAAATCAATACCAGCGGACTTACAGTCATAAAGACATGAAAAGTATGATACCACAATTACAGCACACAGAGCAGCAGAAATCCCAGTGCAGCTAATAAAAACAAGCACTATAGTTTTACTTATTACATCTAATTTATGCTTAATCTTAGTCCCCATGCAAACTCCCTTATTAACTTACAACTCACTTCTAAAACACAGAAGGATGAGTTCGGCATTTTTAGGAAGAGGAAAAGACTTCAATAATCATTCATAACATCAATAAGAAGTTATTTTCTCCTTGTCTTTCCTTGTCTACTTACCTCAAATCGTTTGCAGCTGTAATTGCTTCAGCATTAAAACTCCTATGAGAACCCACATTTCTTTCTATTTCTGAGTTTTCCCCCATTTAAAGCGGGGTTGTGCTGGGTAAGTATAAACAATCAGTATTTTACCTGCTATAGACAGCAGTCAGACTGATCTCAGTTTGGAGAAACAGCCAGCATTTCACATGGGAGAGTCAAGCTATCAACAACGTAGAGAGAACTTCAGCCATCTAATGCAAGTAAAATTTAAAACCTTCTTCGCAGTTTAGGCAAATGCTATGTGATGTATTTTTACATCTGAAAATCTATGCTGACACTTTCCAAGCCCCCAACACTGCTGAAAGTACACTGCCACATTGTACAGCTATTCAGCGTTTAATCCCAAATAGTATTAACAAAAGTAAAACTGAAAGAAAGGCAAACAAATTTTGGAAGCAAGTTTCTGGAACGCAGTATGACCCAGCTCATATGGAGGAAGAACTGCTGGTAAAAGATGAAGAAACAGATGGCTAATATTAGCAGAACCAGCAACCACTGGTGTAGCAACAACAGTCTTGTTCTCTTGACAAACAATGAAACAAATAGCTTCCTCATGCTAAACTGACAGTATGTAGAACAGATATAGTTTTCACTGCAGATGGCTGAAAGTACTGAATGTAAATTGGTGAATTAAATGTTAGAAATTCATACTCTAATAATGTCTCATAACCTGTTAGCTTTAATGTGCAGAACTGTGAGCTTTGCCTGAACAAACCATTTAGCTCCAAGTAGCTAGTGGCTCAATTCTGAGTGGCTGATTCCAGCTGAGTAGCTGGAGTCTGAATAACTGTTGGCTGGACTCTTAGTAGCTGATCAATTCCTGTTTGGTAGCCATTAACTCTACTTTGACAAAGTATGAGCTCATTTCCTCCCTGATAGCTAAATTAAAAGTAGCTGTTAGCTTGTTACTGTCATCTGAAATACCTGTTAGCTTAGCTCTAAGTAGCTGTTAGCTTGCGTCCAATTCGCTGCTAGCCTCTCTTTGAGTAGCGGTTAGTTTCACATGAGTAGCGTTAGCTTACCTCCAAATAGCTGTTAGCTACACCAAGAGTAGCAGTAACCTTCGTCATGAGTAGCTGTTAGCTTGTCTTTGGGTAGCTGCTAGCTTGACACTAACTAGCTTCAGTGTCATTCTGAAGAGATGTTAGCTTACCTCTTTGTAGCAATGAGTCAGCTGTACAGCTTTTAGCATAAATCTAAGTGGCTTGTATTATTGACACTAATAGCTTTTAGCTTTGCTCCCATGAGAAGTTCTCAGATTCTTCAGACTGAGATCCCTCTGATCGTTGTCTGCTGGAGGCAGATTGAACCAATGCACAATATACTGTAACTTATTACATTGACAAGAAAATGTGATTTCTCATGTCCTCTAAGTATTCCCAGAAAGGCCAAACTGTTCCTCCAAAACAACATTTATGTTGACACACCTACGTTTAAAGATTTCACCTCAAGACAATTACAATCAAACAAAATCACATTGCTGGTAACCAGAGCTTTAAGTTTTGAACACCACGCTGATGACTCTTTTTTTTCCTTCCGCTCCACTGCCACAAACTACTGCTTGTCACAGCAGGGTGTTAACACTCACTCAGCTCCCATTTGTGTCAATCAGACATGTTTGAAATATTGATGAAGGACTTAATTGGATTGACAGGCCAGGGATTTGAGCACACACACCGCTCACACAGAGTGAGAACTGAGTTATGTGTATGATCCAGATAATCCAGCCTGACACGATGTCAAACTGTGAATATAATTGGCCTGGAGGTCATGTACACCCTGAGGGATAAAGTCTGAGTAGAGTTTGTGGCAAACACTTAATGACTCTCATACTTCTGAGATTAAAGTTTGGTGAAAGTGTGTCCTTACCTGGGGGAGATATCACATCCCTGCTGCATGAAGGCGCCTAGGGAGAACCAGAGAGAGTTGAAGATTCCAAACTCATTGGGGGGCTGGTCGCTTGGCGGACCGTCGGTGCCCTCCTCGGGCTCCTCGGTGTGCCATTCGTACGGGCTGAAGCGGCTGACCAGGAAGAGCACCACGCTCACGCCGATATAGGCAAACACGATGCACATCCAGATCTCGTAGGCCAACGGGTCCAGGAAGGAGAAAACACCCGGCTTAGATTTTTGGGGCTTCTTGATCATGATGGAAATACCGAGCGACATAAAGGGTTTGGAGAAATCGATCACCTCCTCCCGGACCAGCGTGATAGTCAAAGGGGCCACAGCGATTTCCGCTTTCTGTGGAAATTAAGAGGAAGAGGAATCAGATTAGTCTCCATGTCAAGATTAAGTCAAGACTATGAGTTAGGACATACATTTAAAAATACTCTTTCTAATGGTCAAAGGCTTAGCTGCAGCTCTGAGAATCAGTAGGAAGGATAAAATAATATGTCTGAGAAATATGCTTAGAGCCCAGGACAGCGGAAAAAATGGATTGTGTCATCTCTTTGCTCTGCAGCTGTGGAAAAGTGCACACTTGCTCGCTGAAAATCCTCAAACCAGATTACAGTTAGTGCCTCAGCAACCTTGCCTGCTCGGCTTCGGAGCACAGGGCTTACTCTCACAGAGAATTTAAACGTTCATCACGGCCATCTGACTTGTAGGGAATGGAGGAAACAGAACCGGAGGAAAGAAAACGAAAGAGATTAAAGTTCTTACATCCTCAGCAGAAAGTATTAAGATGACAGCCTCTGAGCACTTAGTGTTTGCTAATATACACGGTGGGTTGAAGAGGTGCAGGGCGGTGATTTTGTGGCAGCTTGAGTATTTTCAAGGAAGAAATGAATGGTCTGTGGAAAAGGTGCTGACAATTCCCATGTCCCTGAATGTTCCCTATAAACACAGCTCTGTTCTGTTCTTCAGCTACCCTGCACTTTTACCCCCAATCTTGTTCCTTTTTCTGGTTTTTGATTTTTCTCACTGTTTTTAAAGTTAAAAGAGGGAGATACAGTACTGTGAAAACATTTTAACACCTTTATGGGTTTTTTCAGTTTTTACTTTTTGTCACATTCTTGTGTTTCAGATCAAACTAATGTTAATATCAGACAGTATCTGATAATCCAAAGAGCAATTTTTAAATGATGGTTTCATTTTTTGATGGAAAATTCTATTCAAACCAAAGTAATTACCCCTTCAATAGAATAAAAGTCCAAACTTTGCAAAATCTTCAGGTAGTTTTTTTTGTTTTTGGCCTTTGGATCATTGTCCTGCTGCTGAACCCAAGTAAGCTTGAGTCATGAACTCTGACCTTATACGAGCAAAGTGAGGCCTGAAAAGTTTTAAATGATTTTCTGGGTTCTTTTGTGACCTCCAAGATGTGTCATCGAGGTGCTTTTGAATTAGTTTGGGTAGGCTGGCCACTCCAGGGAGGATTCACTGTTCCATGTTGCTCCATCTGTGGATAATGGTTCTCCTTGTGGTTCTCTGGAGCCAATTACAGAATGATCTCTTCTTGAATTTCTGTAGATTCGGGCATGATGTGTTGCGTTTTGTGACTTTTTAGCCTACTTCATGCTGTCAGACAGGATGTACTTCAGTGATTTGACAGCTCGGGGAAGTAAAAACAAGGGGAATGATACATTTTCACCCTGAGCCAGGATAGTTTGATAACCTGATCATCTGAATGTAGGACAAAATTACAGAAGAACTATTTCTAGACCAGAGCACTAATAGTACCCAGATGTGTCTGGTTTTCGAAAAATTACAACATTCACACTGTAGCGGTAATTTATTCCAACACAAAGAAATGTCTGAGACAGAAAGTCTTTCTGTTCATGGTTCTTATTAAAAAGATGGAAACAGAGGAGCTGCACCTCTTGCTGCTCCTGTGCTTTTGACCCGACTGCTTATCCTGCACACAGTGAGGGGACTGTACTTCTCCATCAGTCCAGACACATTCTAAACTGTGACTCTCTGCAGTCCACTTCACTGTGAGTCACTGCAGAGCAAACGAGGAGAAGGCAAGAGGAACAGAAGAAACAAAAACAAAAGCATCACTTTGTTTCAATTCCTTCTGTCCTGCTTCTCATTTCAAATATAGGACACTGCATTAATTATTCATTGTTTATGAATTAAACCATCACATATTGATGTGCAATATTCACTTTATTTATATCTAAGAAAAAAATATATATAATTGAACTTAAATAATGAAAATAAAACAATTTCTAGCTCAGGGAAAAGTTAGGACACCCTTCCCCAGAAGTGGCCAACTCTAGTCCTCATGAGCCAGTGTCATGATGTTTCAGGTGTCTTCCTGGTCCAACACACTTATATCATATAAAAATGGTTCATTAGCAGGATTCTGCAGAAGTGGATGACAGTTTTGAGGAGGTAATTTAATGAGATGAATCAGGGTGACATATAAAACATGCAGGACACTGTCTCCTGAGGACTGGCGTTGGCCACCCCAGCTCTACCCCCTTACAACTAGTCAGTGAGACTCTTCCTGTAGCCATCTACCATCTCTGACATCAGTCTGAGTAACGTTTGCTCCACTCCTCACCTTTAGCTGTCAGATGTTTGAGGGGTTTCTTGTATATTTAGCCTGTTTCAAGTCGCCTCACAGCATCTCAATGGGATCCAGATCTGGGCATTGACCAGGCCCAGGACTTAATTTCTCATTTCTCAGCTAGTTCTTAGTGGATTTACTGGTATGTTTTGGGCCGTTGTCATGTTGCAGGGTCCAGTTGTGCTTCAGGTTCAGTTTTTTTTTTACAAATGGTCTCTGATTTGCTTGTGTTATTTAAACTATTTTAAATACGAATAAATGTGGAGGTGTCACTACACTAGAGACTGTACTTTAATGACATTTTATAGGACAAGTTATTTTTCAGTTTTAATTGTTTGGTTATACTGCTTGAATTTCTCATTATTATTATTAATATTGTCATTAAGTAATAGAAACCCAACAGCCTCTCAGAGGGAACCGTATTGTTTTCTCCATGGCTGTATAAACATAAGAAGAACACATTTTATGTGGCACACTTAATCACATCATTACAAGATTGTTTTCCATCTGTTTACCTGATAAAAGCTGCAACACGTAAACTGGAATCCCTTCATTACCTCACATCCCTGCATCTTCTCTGATCAACAGCAGAGACACGCCTCGGTACCAAATCAAATGCCACCTCTTTAACAAGCTTGAACAAGCTGCACACCTCCACATCTCCTCTTTGACCTCGTCAAAGGCTGGACTATAACACTGCAAACATTTGCTCCTGTCCCTGCCTGCTTTAATAACTGCTAACAATTTTATTCTAGGTGGGCTGAATATATCAGAAACACATGAAAACATCTTTTGTCCAAAGAGGAAGTGATGATTATTCAGCAAACTAATCTGGAGACTCACCAAGACACACAACAAAAAATATGGTGCAACTTTAATTGTTTTTGCATTTTGACCCTATGCTGCAGACCCGAAATGGTCTAGATGTCTGGTATGGGTGTGACCTGTGAAACACATTATCCACAGCTTCCATCCAGGCTACAATCAATCATGAATAGATGTTCATTTTATTTTAAACAGGGTTAATGAATGTTTTAGGTCCAAACAGTACTCAGTGTGACCTCAGATGACTATTTAAACCTGGACATTTATGGACTCATTTATTTTTATTACAAACATGGACTCAAGCCCTGAATTTAACATTAACTTTAAAAAGAATAATTAATGTTATTGCATAGCAACCCTACACATTACAGGTTGTTGAAACACACTTTCTGTAGCTAAGAAAATGTAGCATCTCTGATGCAAAGGTGAATTAAAATCCAGCCATCAATAGGCCAGAACAGCACCGCATCACTGCAGGCTGCAGATGAAGCCCCATCCATCACTGCATCTCCATCCCTGCATTTCAATGCAAAGAGTTTCAATGCAAAGTGTTTCACATCATCAAATGTTTAATATCAGACAAAGAAAAGAGTAAATATAAAAACCTGTTGTCAAATGATGATTTCATTTATTTAGAGAAAAAAGCTCCAAACCAACCTGGCCCTATGTTAAAAAGTAACTAACCCCTCTTAAATCATGAATTAACTTTGATTAACCACATTTTTTGGTTCAAACACAAACCACAGCCAGGCTTGACTACTGCTGGACCTGTGGAATCCAGAAACCACATAAATAGAACATGTCTGACAACATGAAGTAGGCTGAAAGATCTCAATATGAAACACATCGTGACCCAATCTAAACAAACTCAAGAACAGAGAAGAAACAACGTCAATAACATCTAGTAGTCTGGAACGGGTTGCAAAGACACATCCGAGGCTTTGGGACTCCAGAGGACCACAGGGAGAACCATTATCCACACATGGAACTATGGAGAACCTTCCCAGGAGTGGGAAGGATTGGGAACATCTAAAGCTCTGCAGGCCTTGATAGCAGTTGTTGCTGCTAAGTGTGGAGCAACCAGATATTAAGTTTTGGGGGTAATTACTTTTGCCCAGTGGGCCAGGTTGCTTTAGAAAGAATTTTTCCGCTAAATGAAAAGATGATTTAGAAAGCGTCTTTTTATATTTGCTCAGGTTCTATTTGTCTGATAGAACAATTTGTTTGATGATCTGAAACATTTAATTGTAAATAAAAGAAAAAACTGAAGAATTGTGTAAATTCTTTTCTCAGCACTGTATCTCTTTGTATTGTAGGCCTGTATTCTAGTAACTCTCAAACCTTTGGGTCAAAAACACCTGCGTGTTTTACCTGAGCAGCTGTGTTGAAGCGAACATCTAAAGAAGTGTTCACTAAGGCAGAAACGCTGCCCTGTTCCACACTCTCCACAGCATGACAGAAGCTACTTCATGAAGTAAATAAAAGTTACACCTACCCCGTACACCAGCTCCCCGACCATGCCGTTCCAGATCTTCGTCTCTGGGTCCCTGGCGCCGTACTTTCCATCCGGGACGATGGAGATCTTGTACTTGATACCAATGTGTTTAGCAATCTCGGAGGCCAGGTCCACGCAGTAACCCTCGTACTGGTCGTTGCCTTCGTACATCTCCCAGTTCTTCTTTAGCATCACATAAGGACCCTCCTACATGACCAGTGAAACCAAACCGTCAGACAGACCAACAGGCAGCACAGGGTTCGAACTGACACCGGCAGTCACAAAAAATGTTGGTTTCTCTGGCGAAAGGAACATATCCATTTATTCTAATAACGCTATGAAGCAATTACCTGATGAAAGCTCTGTTTAAATATAAAATGTTGGAAAATCCTTGTTATTTCACAAACAGACTGAAGGTGGCAGCAACAAATCCAAGAAACATCAGTATCTGGCTGAAGAAAACTGCCAAGATATTACAAAATGTTGGATTTAAATTTTGTTTTTCTAATACGGTCATATGATAAAGGTAGTTTATGAATCAGCCAATTAAAAGCTACCATTTTAGAAAAGGGAGCACTGGAAAAAGCAGTAGTACATATTTGAGATACATGAGGGTTACATCATGATATGAGGGTGTTGGTTGACAAGAAAAATTCACAGATCCTTTCAGATTGATGTGAGAATTTAATCCATGCAAAACATTAAAAGCTTAATTTTGATAATACTGAACCTAATAAACAATCACATAGAGTCCAGAATCCCCAACATAGCATATGACAACATTCAGGTGCTTCAATATGTTCCAGTTGCAGTTAGTCTTGAAAAAACAACTTTGATATATTTTTTTCTGGTAACAACCACAAAGTGACAGAACAACACAAAGTAGGGCAGAACTGTGAAGTAGAATTAAAAAGGATCCATCAGTGGAGTGCTTGACTAATAGCTGTCCAGTGGTCAGATCCTCCCACCTGAGCTATGGATCTCAGCAGCTCCTCCAGAGCTCCTGTGGGCCTCTTGTCTGCTTCTCTGATTAAAGCTCTCCTTGCCCAGCCGGTCAGTTTAGGTGGACCTCCATGTCTTGGTAGGTCTGCAGTTGGTCCATCCTCTCTCCATGCTCAGATGATGGATTGAACAGAGCTCTTGGAGATGTTCAGAGCTTGTTGTAGAACCTAACCCTGCTTTAAACTGAGCCACAACCTTCTCCCTGACCTGTCTGTTGTGTTCTTTGGTTTTCATGATGCTGGTTGTTCTCGCATGTTCTCTAAAGAAACTCTGAGGCCAGAAGCAGAACAGCTGCATTTATATTGAGATTAAATTACACTCAGTTGGACTCTTTTTGGACTGAAGACCTGTCAAAGGATGGCTGTTGAATTCTGTTTTCCTATTGAGGCGACTCCTGCAGACACTTGGTTGCCCTGGATTTCATTTAGAGGTGTTGCGATACATTTGCAGAAACATTTTCAGTAACAGTTTTAAAATCCATGTATCATTTTCTTTCCACATCATAACTGGGCTACTTTGTGTTGGTCTGTCAAATCAAAGCCCAATAAAACACTAAAGTTTGTTGTTTAAAACTACTTTCAATTCAGACTGCTGCACATTTGGCTCCCAGTTGGGTCATTTACAAACACTTTGTTACAATGCAGGGTGCTTATCTGACAACTGGGAACCATTTGCGTTTCAGGGTTTCATTCAAGGACTCTCCAACATGTGGACAGAAGGAGCCCCAGGTCGAACCACCAACCATGTAATTACTGAGCAGCTCAGTCTACTTCCTGAGGCAGGATGCATCATGCTGGGGTTAATTTAGAGCCGTGTTACAGGTGTGACTGTACAATTCACCACCCACTGGTTTACTGGGATCTTTCATGAAGTGAAGGCAAGTTGTTTCCACCCCAAATACATTCATTTCTTAACATTTAGAAACAGAAGCTGCAGGAGAGAAGGTCTGATTATCTCCAACATCTACAACAATCTACAACATCTACAACAATGAACCACGATCAGACTTCAACCAGTGAGTCTCATTGTTACATAGGGTGATAAAGGTCTTTGCACGTACATAAAATAAAAACACAGCAAATGACTCTCAGAAGCTAGGGTTAAAATTCAGCTGCATCAAACTCCTCATTAGACAGAACCAGAACAATACAGGTGTGTTTATGACATTACATTAATTCACCAATAAAAACTGTATGAACATTAGACTGATACTTGACATGAATTCCCTCTAAAGTATTACCAACCAGCAGAACCATTGTCCTGACCCAAACAGTATTACTAGACTTCAGTTAGACAGTGTGGAGCACAGTCAGCTACAAGGCAAATAGAAAAGTCTAGAAGCTTCATGAATCATCTTTAGCCTCTAACCTGCAAGTGTCCAACTCATCCAAGCATATATAGGTTATCAGTATTAATAAGCTTGCATGGTTTTAAGCTGATTTGATAATGGAAGAAACATTTCCAGGAGGACAGTAACAAAAAGGTTTTGCACCGCTCAAAGACTGACTGGCTGCCCTCTCCCCTCCCTGGAGGAGATTTACTCCACCCGCTGCCTCAGGAGAGCCCGCAGCATCATCAGGGACCCCTCACACCCTGGTCACCATCTTTTTGAACTGCTCCCCTCTGGGAGGCGTTTCAGGGCAATAAGGACAAAAACAAACAGACTGAAAAACAGCTTCTTTCCTAGAGCTGTTGTTGCCCTGAACGCCTCAAATACTCATGTACACTGTTAAGTGACATAAACACTAAATACATTCCGTGCAATTTTTCCTTTTGCATTATGCTACCTCACGTGCAATAACCTGTAAATATTCTGTATATATATATATATATCTCTGTTTCCACCGGCACAGCCCTTTTTTAAACTTTTTTTGTATTTATTTTCTTAAATTTGCACTACTTGCCTGCACTGTTTTGTTCTGGTTTTTTGGAAATTTCGTTGCACCCATGTGGAGCAATGACAAATAAAGAATTCTGATTCTGATTCTGAAAAGGATGAGTTGTTACACTCAGACTAACCAGATTTTGAGGATATTTCACCATCTGCCTCTTTAATTTCCTCTAACAATAAAAACAAAAGCCAGTAAGAAGCTACCACAGATAAAGAAACAAACACGATTCCAGATCTCAACAACCAAACCTTCTCCTCTTTATAAGATTAGCTCTGATAGCCTAGCATACATAATCTAATCCCCAGATAGACCCAGCTGCCACACATTCACATCACCGCCACAGAATTCATATAACTGCCAAACAAATGTTCCCACAGTGACCCTCATTTCATGCCACGCTATGCAGCTGCTCCGTCTGCGCTGATAAAGATTCACTCATCCCTCTGGAGTGGCTGACACAGCAGAGTACGTGGTCTTGTCTTCTGAATATTTCAGCTAACAATTACCTGACCATATGGGGGCACCCATATGCTGTGTATAGCACACCAAACCTTCATTTGCAGATGGTCAGGAGGCTAACTATAATGATGTCAGGGCAAAAGCAAGTAACTCTATCCTTAGTTACCATCACACTGTCAGACTTACACGCTAAACACACAAACTATATGGAACAGGGGTGCATCATTGCTAAATGCAGTCACTTTGTAGGTGATGTGTTACAAAATGCACCTCTCTGAATCTCGACTCATGTCAGATTAATTTTAGATGCACCAACATATGTGGCAAAATAAACATTCTGAGATCAGCTTAGGAGTACAGAGCCTGTGAAGGGACACTTTTGCGTCCCCACGCAATACTTTTACGTTCGCTCGCAATACTTTTTGCATTCTTACGCAAAAAAATGGGTTTAGTGTTTGTTCCATTTTCGCAGTTGTCTGGTGTGGAAACTATCCCACAAAGTATTGCGAGATAATGCAAAGACTATTGCGTGAGAATGCAAAAAGTATTGGGTGGGGACGCAAAAGAAAAAAAAAAATCCCCCCATGTCCCTTTGCGGGCTCCGTATACAAGTTTGTACGTAAACTTTATAGCGACAAAAGGCAGTTTATCTCTGACCTAAAGATTTTTATTTCAGATGTCCAAGTATTTCAATGAGCTCATGATATCATGCTCAGGTAGTGCGGAAGAGAAATAGGCCCACAGCATCATAGATCCTCCACTGTACAAAACACTGGGCCCAAGGTGCTTTTGCACATATTCTCGTCCCGATTTGTTAATGTCAGTTCCAGTTTTTAAACTGCTTTATTCTCTCTCTGACTGTGGAGAAGTACAAGTTTAGGCCAGTAGCAGTTTTCCTGTATACACTTCCCAACTTATGAAAATAAACACACACCTGCCTTACCTGAATGGCATGTTCTCTTGTCTTGCTAATTTTGAAGAGTGGCTGAGAGACTCCAAACAGCTCAAATGTACTTAAAATAATTGTTGGACTTTTCAACGTTTTTGCAACTTAAAAATAATTGTAATTTAGTGCAAAAGAGGGCAAAAATGGGTCCTTTTAATGTAACGGTTCCAGGGACCATGAAAAGAATAATATATATAGTGCAGGGAAACATGACTAAGCAGAAAAAGGATGCAGATTTAAAGGAGAAGTGACAAATAAGCTGCAGTCAGAGTGGATGACTTATTACCAAAAACAAGCTCAGCTCGACTGGAACACTAAAAGCCATCGCAGGCGGCTGCATCTCTCTGCACTGTGACCAGTTCTACATCATTAGATTCGCCTCTCCTCAGAAAGTCATCTAAATGTAAGCCTCACATGCTTTTCCCTGCTCATGTTTCCAAACAAATTACTTTTGTCATGGAAGGCAGCATGTTGGATATTGAGAAAGGGAGCAACTTATCCCAGAGATGTGTTTGGCTGACATTGCAACCGGGGCCACAGCGAGGTAAACCAAAGACTCCTCAGTGGGGAAGAAGAATGAAAACGCTCAGCTGAGCCTACGGCAGGATTAAATATTACCGCACAATATAATGATGGCACACAGCACCGGTCTCAGGTCAAAATGCAGCAACATGTGTTCGCAAGTCAATGTCTCACTGCTTTTACAAGGAAATTACTGAGATCACTGTGGTTATAATTACAAAATGGGTAATTAACTGAAACTAATGATGGTGCACCACAATGTAACAATAAGAAGAGGCAGAAGTTTCAGAGCACTTCTAATTTCTTCATATTTCCCAAAGGAGAGTCTTTCTAGGAATCTTTAAAGGTTGTCTTCATCGATAGTTCTCCAAACTTTCTTAAGATCTTTGTTCTTTGGACTTTAGCTGCTTTTTTTCTCACTCAATCTCGTCCTTCAAGCTCATTTACAGACAGCATTAATTTATGGTAATTCTGCTGATTCTGGCTGACAGCTAATGGAAACCCATTAACTCAGACCAATAAAAACTATTTTTATACAGAAATGTTCTGCTATGCAGTCATGGGGAGTGTTGACTGAGTGGTCAGTGAATGTCTGCTAAACAGTCACTGACCACTAAAGGTCATTGCTGAAGAATTTGGCTGTTAACAGAGTGTTGTATCCAAGTATATTAATGGAAAGTTAAGTGGAAGGAATAACTGAGGTATAAGAAGCTGCATAAGCAACAGGCATGACTGCAACCTTGAGAGGACTGTGAAGTAAGATCCATTAAAGTATTTAGAGGAGATCATAAGGTCTGGACTGCATCTGAAGTCAGAACTTCAAGAGCTGCTACACACAGGCTTAGGCAGGAAATGGGCTACAGCTGTCCAGAAACACAGACGTCAGAATAGTCTCACCTGGGCTGAGGAGAAAAAGGACTGGGATGTTCCTCAGTGGTCCAAAGTCCTCTTTTCACATTAAGGTAAATTTTGCATCTGGAATTCAAGGTCCTACAGTCTGGAGGAACAGTGGAGAGGCACAGAATCCAAGTTGCTTGAGATCCAGTGTGAATTTTCACAGTCAGTGATGATTTGGGTTGCCATGTCATCTGCTGGTTCTGGTCCACTTGGTTTTCTGAAGTCCAAAGTCAGCTCAGCCATCTACCAGTACATTTTATGGTTGTTTGTTCTGCTGACAAGCTTTATGGAGATGGATTTAATTTAACAGCAAGACTTAGTACTGGCCCACACTGCAGTACCAACAGTACCAATACCAACATTACTCACCATGGTATCACTGTAATTTTGGTCATTTCGATCAGGGCATCATATGTTGCTTTTTAAGAACGTAGAGCCTACTTCATGTTGTCAGACAGGTTCTATTAAAATAATTTCTTTATTCTGCAGGACTGGGAGCTGATAGTGAAGTTGAACAAAAAAAATGTGATTAATCACAAGAAATTCATGTTTTAAGGAAAGAAATGGATTTGAAATTTTTTATAGAATGTCTGAAAGAAATTCATTTTTAATGATGTTCTAATCTATTGAGATGCTCCTTTAATTAGAATAAAGCAGATAAACTGTATCTGTCTATGCTGGTGCACCCATAAAGTACATTCTGGGGATTGTAACCCCTAAAGTCATCCCCCTGTCACCTCTACCTGTGGATGTATAGGAAAGGTCTTGGTAACCCCTTAACTGTGCAGCTGAGATGTTTCTGGGCTGTTTGTGTTTCCACACGATGCCCTGCAGCACTTCCAGAGGTGACACATGAGCAGCTACCTGCTCTGACAAACTACGTTCCACATTTAACCTGGATGGATGACAGCAGGACCAGTCCTGATGCCAGTCAGTCAGAGTAACATGGATGAAAGGTGCATCTTTAAAAACATGAACACCAAACCGAAAGGGGGTCGACATTTTTTTTTATATATTCATATTCTAATAATGTTTAACAGAAGACAAAACGCCTTGCAAACCAACTCAGACATCCTGAACGTGTCCACATCTTCTCACATTAAAGCCACAAGCTTCACTGTATTTTACTGGGATGACATGTGACAGACCAACATAGAACATAATTGGAAACTGTAAGAAAAATTATACATAGTTTAAACTATGTTGTGGCATGAGAGTGTTTTCAGCACTCTTTGCACTGAGACCACTCAATAAAACCCAGTTCAACCAACCGAGTCCAGCTGTGCGATTTAACTGCAGATGTTCTATGAAGGCCTCAGAGGTTCTTTAGAGAACATCAGAGAACAAAAAGCATTATGAAGACCAAGCAACATAGCAGGCAAGTCAGGGAGAAAGTTCTGGAGAAGTTTAAAGCTGGGTTAGTTTCTACAACAATATCCAGAGCTTTGAACATCTCACAGAGTTCTGTTCAATCCATCATCTGGACATTGAGAGAGGATGGTGATGTACCAGGACATGGATGTCCACCCTATTAAGACAGTGTCTCGCCCACGGCCAAAATTGAATAGATTAAATAATGATCTAAAATGAGGAAATCAGGAAAATCTAGTAAAAATAAACACAACTCAGACTAAAAATAAAAATAAAACAATTAAATGTGGCTTACTGAACATAAGATCTCTCTTCAAAGACTTTGCTAGTTAGTGATCTGATTTGTGACAATCAGATTGATTTATTTTGCCTCACAGAAACCTGGCTGCAGCAAGAGGATTATGTTACTATAAATGAGTCAACTCCTACTAATTATTTAAATTTTCACATTCCTCAAAATACTGGGCGAGGAGGAGGAGTAGCAACCATCTTTCTAGTCCAATTTATTGACTAGTCCCAGACCAATCAATAGCTACAACTCTTTTGAATATTTAATCCTTAGTTTTCCTCATCCGAATTGCAAAGCAATAAAACCACTTCTGTTTGTTGTTTTGTACCGTCCACCAGGCCCTTACTCTCAATTTGTAGATCAGTTTTCAGAACTTTTATCTGATTTAGTGTTAAATACAGATAAGCTTATTATAGTGGGGGATTTTAACATTTATGTTGACACTGAAAGTGATAGCTTAAATATAGCCTTTAATGGTATCGTAGACTCAATTGGTTTTACTCAAAACATTAACAAACCTACCCACCTTTGTCTTCATTCTCTGGACCTTGTGCTGACATATGGCATTGAGTGTACAGACATAACAATATTTTCTCACAACCCTGTGCTGTCTGACCATTTTTTAATAACCTTTGAGTTTAATTTAACAGAGTACTCCACACCTGAAAGAAAATTTCATTATAGTAGATCATTATCAGACGATGCTGTAACAACCTTTAAAGAATCTGTTCCACTTTTAATTTGCTCATTATCACAGAAAAACAGAGTGGAGGGCAATAATTTTGTTTCTTCCCCTTCACAAATTGATTCTCTTGTTCATAGTGTTACTTCATCATTGCGTGGTGCATTAGACAATGCAGCCCCCTTGAAAAAGAAGGTAATTATTCATAGGAGGAAGGCTCCCTGGTTTAATTCAGAGTCTGCGTACTTAAAGCACAATGTTAGAAAATTGGAGCGAAAATGGCGCTCTACACACCTAGAGGATTCCTACTTAATCTGGAAAAATAGCCTACTGTTGTATAAAAAGACACTTCACCAAGCTAGAACAGCTTATTTCTCATCCTTAATAGAAGAGAACAAGAATAATCCTAGGTTTCTCTTTAGTACAGTTGCTAAACTTACACAGAGTCATAGCTCTGTTGAGCCATCCATTCCCTTAGCTCTCAGCAGTCATGAGTTTATGGGATTCTTCCAAAATAAAATTGATTCTATTAAGAAGAAAATCTTTGACATACTCCCGAAGATGATTACTTCATCCTCAACAAGTGAGACAACATTGGAAATAACTGTAGAACCTGATCTGTGTTTGGACTGTTTTGATCCTGTGGATCTTCTTGAGTTATCAGAAATATTAGCTTCATCTAAACCTTCAACTTGTATGTTAGACCCAATCCCAACCAAATTATTTAAGGAAGTGTTCCCTCTGATTACCAGCCCCATTTTAGATATGATTAATCTATCTTTAGTAAATGGATATGTACCACAAGCCTTTAAGGTAGCTGTAATTAAACCTTTGCTTAAGAAACCTTCACTTGATCGAGATGAATTAATAAATTACAGACCGATATCCAATCTTCCATTCTTATCTAAAATTCTTGAGAAAATAGTTGCTAATCAAATGTGTGAGCATTTACACAGCAATGACCTGTTTGAAGAGTTTCAGTCAGGTTTCAGAGCTCATCATAGCACGGAAACAGCTCTGCTGAAAGTCACTAATGATATTCTTATGGCCTCAGATAATGGACTGGTGTCTGTACTGGTTCTGTTAGATCTCAGTGCTGCATTTGATACAGTCGATCATAATATTCTCTTAGAAAGGCTGGAATATTCTGTAGAGATCAGGGGAACAGTGCTAGGCTGGTTTAAATCTTATTTGTCTGACAGATTCCAGTTTGTTCATGTAAATGATAAATCATCTTTAAACTCCAGGGTTAATTGTGGAGTACCACAGGGTTCAGTACTTGGGCCAATTCTCTTTACTATATATATGCTTCCAATAGGTAAAATTATCAGGCAGCATAGAATAAATTTTCACTGTTACGCTGATGACACTCAGCTTTACTTATCCATAAATCCTGATGAGCCCAACCAGTTAGATAGACTTGTCTTAAATTTAAAGTCATCCAAGTTTTTATGTCTTGAAGACATAAAAACTTGGATGACTTTAAATTTTCTGCTTCTAAATTCAGACAAGACAGAAGTTGTTGTCTTTGGACCAGAGTCTTTAAAAAAGAAACTGCTTAGTCAATCACTTAACCTGGATGGCATTAAATTGACCTCCGGTAATAAAGTAAAAAACCTTGGTGTTATTTTTGACCAGGACATGCCATTTAAATCCCATATTAAACAGGTTTCTAGGATTTCCTTTTTCCATCTCCGGAACATTGCCAAAATTAGAAATATCCTGTCCAGGAGTGACGCTGAAAAACTAGTCCATGCAGTTGTTACTTCAAGGCTGGACTATTGTAATTCTTTACTATCAGGATGTCCACAAAATGCAGTTAAAAGCCTTCAGCTGATTCAAAATGCTGCAGCAAGAGTTCTGATGAAAATTAAAAAGAGAGATCATATTTCCCCTACTTTAGCTTCCCTTCATTGGCTCCCTGTTACATCCAGAATAGAATTTAAAATTCTCCTCCTCACATATAAAGCCCTTAATGATCTAGCTCCATCATGCATCAGAGATCTGATTGTTCCATACGTTCCTAATAGAGCACTTCGTTCTCAGACTGCAGGTTTACTGGTGGCTCCTAGAGTCTCTAGAAGAAGAATGGGAGGCAGGTCCTTTAGTTATCAGGCTCCTCTCCTGTGGAACCAGCTCCCAGTTTTAGTCCGTGAGGCGGACACCCTGTCTACTTTTAAGGCTAGGCTTAAAACTTTCCTTTTTGATAAAGTTTATAGTTAGAATGGCTTAGGTTATCCTGAGCTATCTTCCTTATTTTACCTCCGTCTTCTTCTCCCTTGTTGGATGGAGTAAGGGGGAGTCAAGGTTTTTAGCCTAAACCGGGCTCAGTTTATGGTTGAGGGGGCAAACACACCCTCCATTTCTGCTACCTGTATGACCCCCTCTCTTTTCCAATGGTTATGGCCCAATCGGACAGAGAGAGGTATCCCAATCGTTGTGGTTTTTAGTATAACAATGACCATCAGTGGGCTCTAGATGGACAAACTGTCTACTTTTAAGGCTAGGCTTTAAAAATTTCCTTTTGATAAAACTTATAGTTAGAGTGGCTTAGGTTATCCTGAGCTATCTCTGTAGTTATGCTGCTATAGGCTTAGGCTGCTGGAGGACATAATGACCACTTTCACCCTCTTCGCTACATTCTCACACTACTCTTCAATTTTGCATTATTTGCTGTTATTTCAGCTTTTAACTTTGTTCTCCCCTCTTTTCTCTTCCTAGAAGCTACACCTGGCCTGACTCTGTGTCTACCTGTGACACCTTTCTGGAGAGGGGAATCCTCCAAGCTTCTGCTGGCAACAACTTAATGCTCACCCTCTACCGATGATCCACATGGCCCTGTCTTTCAGTGTTTAACCCTTTCTCTCTCCTAGACATAGCTACTGACTGAGCGTCTACTGTAACTAACTCTATGTGCTCTCTTCAGACTCTAACCTTGAAAACTGGCTCAGAGTTTTATCTGTTCCTTCTTTCTAGATGAAACGACTAAAGGAGCTACATCCATTAACATTTACCTTTCCTTCCCATAGAAAGTACTCCTGGATCAGTGCTTCTTTGTCTCTTTGTGTCTCTGCTCTGTTCTCTCTAACCCCAGTCGGTCGTGGCAGATGGCCGCTCACCCTGAGCCTGGTTCTGCTGGAGGTTTCTTCCTGTTAAAAGGGAGTTTTTCCTCTCCACTGTCGCTACATGCATGCTCAGTATGAGGGATTCCTGCAAAGTCAACGCCAGTGACTGTCCACTGTCTCTACATGGTCATCCAGGAGGAGTGAATGCTGCAAGTCACTGACTGGATGCAATCTGCTGGGTTTCCTTAGATAGAAAAACTTTTTATCCAGTTTGAATAAATAACTGAATCTGACTGCACTGTTCAATGATTAAGATTAATTGGAATGTATGTACCTGACTTTTGTGAGGTGCCTTGAGACGACATGTGTTGTGAATTGGCGCTATATAAATAAACTAAATTGAATTGAACTGGTAGGCTGGGCAAGGAGCGGATTAATCAGAGAAGCAGTGAAGAGGACCACGGTATCTCTCGAGGAGCTGCATAGATCTATGGCTCAGATGGGAGAATCTGTTAGTTGTGGACTTGACAATCTGCCGGTTTTGGAAAAGTGGCAATAAGAAACCAATTGTTAAAAGAAAACCATCAAAAGTCCTATTTGTAGTTTGTCACAAGCCATGTAGAAGACACAGTGGAGAGCTTGGAAAGAAACAAACAACACACATCACCCTGAGCATGCCATCACCAAAATGAAACACCATAGTGGCAGCATCAAGCTGTGGGGATGCTTTTCTTCAGCAGGGACAAGGAAGCTGGTCAGAGTTGATGGAAGCATGGATGGAGCTAAATCCAGGATAATCCTGGAAGAAAACCTGTTAGAGGCTGAAGAAGACCTGAGACTGGGGTGGAGGTTCACCTTCCAGCAGGAGAACCACCCTGAACATTCAGCCTGAGATACAACGGAGCGGTTTAGATCAAAGCAGATTCATGTGTTGGAATGGCCTAGTCAAAGTCCATATCTAAATCTAAATGAGAATTTGTGGCAAGATTTGAAAACTGATGTTAACAGATGTTCTTCATCCAATCTGACCAAGTTTCATAAAGAAGAATGGGCAAAAAATGTCAGTCAGTAGATGTTCAAAGCTGATAGAGAAACCCCAAAAACCTGCAGCCAGAGAAGGTTCTACATGGACTCAGGGGGCTGAATATATATAGGCCTGCCACATTTTTAGATTGTTATTTGCAGTAAATGTTGTAAACCATGAATCATTTTCCTTCCACTTCACGATGCTGCACTACTTTTTGTTGGTCTCTCACATAAAATCCCAATAAAAATACAATGAATGGATAAAACCATGTAAAATGTGCATTTTTTAAACTATCTCAATGGTGAGGGTTAAATATACCAGAGTTGTTGAAGCATATTGGGTGGATCAGAGTTGTGATTCATGTTGTTTCTGAAAGCTGGGTTCTGACAGCACAGACCGGCGTAAGGAGGTGAAGTGGGGGGGTTAAGATGAAGGAGGCAGTTAGTGTTTCTGGCACGAGAAGAGAGAACAATCCTTCAGAGGTGTTCCCAGTAAAGCTCAGCACGGCTGACAGCCTGGTCAATAATCACTGCTTCACTCTCCGCCTAATGACACTAATTAAACACCCGGTCCAAAACAAACACAACCCGGGGCCCACTTGATGAAGCAAATCCATACGTACACCCACATACAGTATGTACCCACACGGGACCTGTTTGCTTAACGTAAGGTCTGCCTGTTTGGGTCTGTGTTTGAGTGTTTGTGTTGTGTGCAGGACAAACACTCTGCTGCTCGTTCTGTTTGGTCAGAAGCAGTAATCAGCAGCAGATAGATGGTCAGCAGTCCAAATGACTCAGTCCAAGCATACATCAGTGCGCTCTGAACTGTGACTCATTCCACTCGAAGCCTTATTGTTGTTTTTATTTCTCTGAACGAAAGACGAAACACTTTAAAACGCCCATGAATGGTTTTTACATGTTCCCTGTGCTGTTTGTTTTAATCCACCTGAAGAGTCCTCGGTGTGCAGGTGCAGAGGGATGCTGTGGTTTTAACGAGGTTTAAGATCACCATGATGAATCTCAGCACTCATCCAGACAGTGTTCACCACAAAATCAGGAAATAACATGTACATGTGGACCCTTTTAGATGAAAAGACATTACACTGTTTAAAATAAATCTTAGGTTACATTTTCAAGCTTTCTTCTGAAACAACTGAGAGTTTAACATTCAGTTCACAAAACAAAATGAGAACGAGATGAGAATTTTGGAAAAACTGCATTTTTCCTTTTTTCACACTAAAATTTGACAAATCAGTGGAGAATGTTCCAGTCCAGGACTGACTCGTCCCATCAACAGCACTCCAAAGTGAGCACACCCCTGAGTGAATTATAGGCCTGATCTGCTGAAAACATATTCAGAACTGAAGAAGCCTTACGGATGAGAGGCGTACCGTTTCCAAGAAACAAGACATCCAGATGCCTTCTACTAAAACACCTACGCACCCGTTAATGCTACGTTACTGTAATGGAAGAAAATATGACCATGATAAATCGTTACTAAACATTTTAAATCTTAAATATGTAATTTATCCTGGAAAATTCAGCTGAAAATAACAGTAAATATATGTAAAAAGATGCCTTAACCTGGTTAGTTCAAATCTGGTCTATAAGCCGACTGCTTTTACCCAACAGGGCAACTCAAAAGCTACTTCAAATAGAGTCAGGCTTAAAGGACTCACCTTCACATTCAGTTTCAACTTACTTTGCTAGACAAAGTTGCACAATGACAGCAACCTGGCAGCCCTTTATGAGAAAGACTACTTTAAAGAGAAATATCCTGGTGTTATAATATCAAAAGCTTCTATGCCCCAAGATCTCATCATATCCTTAAAATCTCTGCAGCTACTCCAGAGCCACCATGGGCCTCTTGTCTGCTTCTCTAATTAATGCTCTTCTTCCTCAGCCTGTCAGTTTAGGTGGATGTCCATGTCCTGGTAGGTCTGCAGCTAGTCCATGCTCTCCATGTTCATATGATGAATTGAACAGAGCTCTGTGAGGTGTACAAAGCTTGGGATGTTGTAGAACCTAACTCTGCTTTAAACTGAACCAGAACTTTCTCCCTGACCTGTCCGCTGTGTTCCTTGGTCTTCATGATGCTGGTTGCCCTCTAATGTTCTCTAATGAACCTCGGAGACCAGAAACAGAACATCTGCTGTTAGACTCAGATTAAATCTGTTTAATAATTAGATGCAGTTTGGTTGAACAGGATTTTATTTAGGGCACGCCGTGAAAATGTTCGAATCTATGTATCATTTCCCTTTCACTGGACCAGTAAGCTCTACCTTGTGTTGGTTTGTCACATAAAATCCCGATAAAATACAGTGAGGTTTGTGGTTACAGTTCGACTTATCGTGAAGAAGTTGAAGAGGTTGGCTTTGTTTCTGCAAGGTGCTGATTTATTTTCTTAAGGACCTCTTTAATCTGTAGCTCCTAAATGATCGTTTTCCTATTTGGTTCGTGTTGCTTACATTTGTGTTTGCATTTCTGTTCATCTGAATAGAGGAGGGGTGCTGTGGGCTCTTCTCTCCTACGGCCCAGAAAATGTGGGAATCACCACAGCAACCAGTCTCAACATTTTCAGATTTTCTGGTTTTTATGTTACTAAGCAGGTTCTTTCTTTTTATATTTATCCATAAATATGTGAGCTCCAAACTTCCAGTGGGGCTAAGTGAGGAAGGTGGTTTTATCTTTTATGGAGCTTTGGGCTCCATTCCAATACTTTAAGTTTCCTTGTCCAGTTTCCTTGCAGGTTTACTGTATAAGGTTTAGGGTATAGATAATTTTATCCATGACAAAAAAGGCCCTTACTTTAACAATTGCTTTCTAAGTCATTGTTTTTACGCCCACTAAGTTGAGCTAAAAACGTATCTTATTAGTTTCAAATTTCCTCACTTTATCAGTGACTCCTATTAGATATTTGTGTAAAATGTTGTGGCTCAGATTTACGTTCGATGTGAGTTCAGCGAAAGTGGAAATTTGAGCCAAATTTGAAAAAATTAAATTAAGATACTCTTTATAAATTGCTCTCCAATGCGAGTTTTTTCAGGGTCTTACTATTATCAGTGTAACCATGATAATACAACGTCCCAGTTTTAGATTATTAATCTCTGTTCAGTTGCGATGTAATCTGTCTTCTAGGGTACCAGAGCATCTGACGTAATGTACTAATCACACACATTAACAGTACAAGACAGCCAACCAGTCAAGTTTCCTGAAATAATTAACATGTAGAAAAAAAAAGAATAAACCCTTGCAGCCACATCGTGCATAAAATTGTGTCTCGTGTTCTTTGTTGGATGGCTTTAGAAGCAGTTTAAGGACTCCACTGCACTTTGCCCCACAAAATAAAACATTTTCGTCACAGCCCAGAATTTCTTGGAGAGGCGGAATCACTCTGGGATCTTCTCTACATTTTGTTCTTTGTGGCAAATTGGTAGTGAGCCAGGTTTAAATTGCACTGGAGGAATTTAAAGTTAAGAGAGTCCATGAACGCTTTAGGCTCAATTTGGTCAATATAATGACAGTCAGACTTTGTCCCTGTCCAATTCTGTTGGTGCGTTTCTCTTCCAGGCAGAAACAGCCAGAGACCTCACAGATGTCTGTTACGTTTCAGCGCTTCAACCTTCAGACAAACAAAACACAATTATTGGGGGAATAAAAACCCCACTGTGAAAACACTAGGACCTTTTTTTAATAACTGCAAACACCCTTTATACCTCCTCTAAGTTAACATGCAACTTATGTTTAAAATTAAACACACTGACTTTATTATTTTACCTCTACTTTGTTAGAATGATTTCACTGTTTTTTTTTGTTTTTAGACAGCCTGTCCAAAGTACATAATTTGAAGATAAGGATAATAAATAAATGAGCTAATGAATGGAAATAGAAAAAGTTGGCATAAAGGTGTTTATTGTTTAACTGGAGCGGTGCAGAGTAAATAAGACAGACCATATCTTACCTGCAGTGGGCAAAAGTCAGAGTGATCTGAGTTTGAAGTGGACAAAATCTTCACAAAGTCTCTCAGGAAGCAAAGCTAAAATGTTTTCGTTTATCCTAGCAGCAAACTAATGAAAATCTAACAGCTAGCTAGAGTCAATCTAACTGCGATTGAGCTGTTTAGCTAAAGTCAAGCTAACAACCATCTGCACTAGAGTTGAGCTAAAAGCTAAAAAGATTCAAGGTAATTTAGAGATTTAGAGAACATTGGCAACGAGGACAAGAGTGAACACGGATGACTAAATCACAGGTGTGAAAATACTTAATCTCTCCTAACACTTTTCATATTTTAACTATTGTCTTCCAGTTGAATGGAACATGATACATGTCACATTAAGGATTGGAACGGTTTTGAACTAGTTATTTTGCTCTTATTTTTTTCACATAAGGATTCCATATTGCATATCAGCTATAGTTATGTTTAATTTAAGAGAACACAGAGATTTAGTACATTTTAGAGCTGCAAACTTTCTTTAAATCCAATCAGTCTTAAAAGTGATACAGATTTCATGCCTCTGTGTGTAGTCCAAACACAGTTGCAAGATATCATTAGTCTATATTAATCTAGCCACTCCTCATTCGGTACAAAAAATGAAGGTTCCTCAAATTTTAAAAAACAAATAGGTAACATTAGGTGTTTCACTAAGTCTGTGCCAAACACACCACTGAGAAACATGCTGATACAACATTAAAAGGAGCAATGAATAGAAGCCGTCACAGAGAAACTGTAAAACCATGCTACATAGGAACGTGACGGATATGAATTGGGATGATTATGGGAGCATTAGTCTTTCTAAGCTGTTTTAAGGCTTAGAGGAAGTCTTCTAAGTATGTAATATATTGTAAGTAAGAGCAGGTAGTCTGACAAAGTGACAGATTTAGATCAAACAGCAATTCTGTTACTATACAGTCCAGGCTCCATCAGTCTTTGAGAAAAACATCCAGTTTTACACCTACATGGACCACTGTGGGACACTGGCTGCAAACACACTCACTAACATAAAGGTGTACAGTACAGCTGAAATGGGAGCTTGTTTGTGAAGAGACAGTGTGCTGTTAGGAGTTGGAGACCCATTTCAGTTTTAAAAGATGTCCATCCATGAGCACTTCTCTAAAAAACAAAAAGAAAACTGCTTTTTCCTTCATATGCATTTCATTTTCCTCTCCAGGGGCTCCATTACAGCTCTGAGTGGCTCCATTTCTTGCTCAGATTTCTGAACAGGGGGTCCATTAACATAGCTGCTGTGTCCCTCCTCTTGCCCAGGTTCTTTAGGGCCTCATTTCGGCTCTGGATGTTGTGTCCATCACTCTGCCATTAAGGACTTTCATATGCTGCTTGCGTCCAACTGGGGATCAGTTTCTTAAAATGGGGTTCCTCATCAGGGGCTGAAAAGAGGGAGGATTGTGCTGAGCTGTGACTCTCCATTTCCCACCTCCTTCCTTCCTTTCTTCCTCCACTCTGCTGCTACATATAATGCTCAACATCTGGCTGCAAAACTCAAGTCAGCCATCTTAGAGTCGCTGTTACAGCCAAAGATTCACATGCCATGCAACGGCCATTCAGTATGACAGATGCTTAAAATATTCTGATCGTTTTGTTGTTTGGCTGTGCTGTTGGCAGCTTATTGTTGCTATAAAAGAACAAAATCTGCTTTCAAATAGTGGAAACTTGTTCTATATTCGATTGATGCTTAAACAGAACTTACAATTTCATAAATAAAACCAATCTTTCATGAGTTTATTGGCTGAATGCAATTGTAACTAAGCATGTTTTAGCTAAACTGTTTTTGATTTGTAGCAGATTAGTAAAAAAGCTGTATTCAGGGCATTGCGAAGAAAAATGTATTCATAAAAACCTTTAAAAGACGCCAGTTTAGCATAAAAGGTGTCTGAGAAACTGACAAAAATGACCTGCAAGCACCTCTGAAATATTACAGATTTAATCATAGATAAAGCGCTGCATGCGTGAGTGTATGTGCTGGCAAAGCGCATGCTGGTCTCTTACCATGATGGTAGTAACAATAACAGTTCGGTTTTCCATGCCAGTGGTGTCATTTGGAAGCAGCGGGGAGTCCTGGATGAGCACCAATTTGTCTGCATCATTCCAATAGCCAATCTGCAGGGAGAACAAAGCATGAGAAAACAAATGCACTAATACTCAACTCGTATGCACAACTCTATCTGGGAAATTAATTATTATTGACAGAGTATCATCAAAGTTTACTGAAGATGTTCTGGGTGACATAACAGAGAACCTCTGAGTGTTCTCAGACAGCTAACATAGTGTGACAAAGCTTTTCACACAATGTTGACATGAAGCTTGCTTTACGAGTAAAACAGTCTAATGCATTAGCCAAATAATGGGATTTTGATCAGTAAAAACGTCCATAATCTAATTTGTTTTATAAAACTCATTCCATGAATGTCAGGTGGGTCTCCATCTGGGAGGTTCATCACTAGTCATTTCAGTTCAGTTTTGGTCTTCTCAGGACAATTAACATCGCACAATGCAGTTAGCTGAATGCTGTGTTGAAATATACCGTGCATAGGCCACTATGATCCCTGATGATACTGATTAGGTAAATGTGTTTACAATTTTATGTCAGAATAAAATGTTTACAGTTTACATTAAGGAGCACACACTTTGCTCTGGCTAAAAATAAACCAACATGGTATTATTTGGTAATTAATTATTGACTAATGTTGAAATTTTGATCATATTTTGTTTAAAAGCTTATGATAAAAAATGATGAAAGAGCTGATTAAATAACAGTTGGACTCTCATAAGTTTATTGTACATTACAAATGAATTAAAATATCAACAAATTGGTCAATATTTCTAATTTAATCTTTACCTATTAAACAAAATGCGATAACAAAATTATCACGAGCAATTTGCATTACATTTTTTAGCTCCTTGCTCATTTTAAGTGGACCATTAACTAATCATCGTACTTTGCAATTCACTAAATGTTCCCACATTAGGACTAGCATTTCATCAGTGGTTGGTTAAACGTCACTGTGGGGCAGAGCGTGAGATAGCGGTGGGACTGGCGCTCCACGGAGGCCATTAGACCTCAGCGCAGCCGTCCAGGGTAGATTCCTGACCTTTGAACCCTTTGCTGCATGGCTTCCCCCCTTCTCTTTGGCCATTTCCTGTCTGACTACTTTGAATGAAGCCCGCAAAAAAAAAGAAACATAATTTTAAATGTGCTTATCAGATGGTTCGTATTTACTATATAATTTGATATGTATTAAATGACAAAAAAACCTGATCACGTAGTTCATCTTAGCAATTAGCATTTAACAGTATTATGTTTCTGATACGTTCCCTAATATTTTTAAACTGACCGTTAGCTAATCATTACCTACTTAAACACAATTTAAAATGTGGTTATAAAACCATTTGATCCTAGTAAATAATTAGAAAATATTGCATTTCAACGATATCTAATTTCTGGCAGTTTAGATAAATGTATGAAGTTTTCTACTTGCATTTAGCATTAACAGTTAATATATAGCAGTTAGTATGAACAATTATTTGTTTCTGATCAATAATTTTATTTAATGAACCAAATGGGATCCCTAGTTACATACGTAATCATTGACTAGTTCCTCATTAGTTCTTATGTATTTTATCAGCTTTTGGTTCTTAATTAATAATTAATTTAGTTTCTTTTAACCATTTAGCAGCACATCTATCCTGTGCAACGTCTTTATTGGTATGTCAAAGTGAGCTGCTCATGCCTCTGAAAATTACTGACATTTGAGATTGGACTGGTTTCTGGTTAAAATCCACTCTGAATAGTTCCAAATGTAACTAGCCTTCAACTTTACTCCCCAGTGAAATGTTTTTCCTTATTCTCCAGACTGAAATGATTTCAGATGCTGAGTCCGGCACCAGCTTGCATTCTGTGATACCATTTTAACCATAAAAGTTTTAAGATCTCTTTTCATCTTTACATTGAGCTGATTCAATTCAATTCACTTCAATTCAGTTTATTTATATAGCGCCAATTCACAACACATGTCGTCTCAAGGCACTTCACAACAGTCAGGTACATACATTCCAATTAGTCCTAATCATTCAACAGTACAGTCAGAGTTAATTATTTATTCAAATTGGATAAAAAGTTTTTCTGTCTAAAGAAACCCAGCAGATTGCATCCAGTCAGTGACTTGCAGCATTCCCATGTTAAGATGTTTGTTTCCAGAGGTCCTCTGGGGTCAATACGACTGACAGGATGTGCTGCAGTCCCCATATTGGGATATTGTGACTAGGGAATGTCAGAAGATGAAGGCTTGGAATGGGCAATACCTGATTTTATGGTAAAAAGCCGGTATCTGAAAAGCAATATTGTCAGATTGATATACTGATCATAGTGTGCAAAGGCTTTGACAGCAGCTGTAAACAGCCATAATTCAGACAGACTGGAGGTAGTGGGGATGCAGAGCCCTGACGCCTCGTGTGTGCTGAGGCCTCAGGATGATTGAAGAACATGGAAATGTGGCGAGAGGCTTTGACCCTGCACGAACACACACTTGTTCCCACACATGGATTGCATCCTGAAACAGCCCTCACTGTGGTGGAGCAGGACAGGCCAAAGCAGCTTTTGATTGATGGGAACTCATCTTCTCCCTCTCCTCCAGCAGCCTACCTTGATTGCCTTCTGTTTCACTTCATCCTCTCCCAATCACTCTCTCAACTACACTCTTACTCCTTCTTTTGCCTCAATTTCTTCAACACACATCCATCCTCTCAGACCTGGGACAAAGATGCTGGCAAAGGATGTTTTTTTACACCTTGCTTATGATAACAGAAAATAGCACAATAGACATTAAATCAAGGGCTGCACGGTGGAGCAGTTGGTAGCACTGTTGCCTTGCAGCAAGAAGGTCCTGGGTTCGATTACCGGCCGGGGGTCTTTCAGCATGGAGTTTGCATGTTCTCCCCGTGCATGCGTGAGTTCTCACCGGGTACTCCGGCTTCCTCCCACAATCCAAAGACATGCCTGTTAGGTTAATTGGTCACTCTGAATTGTCCTTAGGTGTGTGAATGAGTGTGTGCATAGTTGTTTGTGTGTTGCCCTGTGATGGACTGGCGACCCGTCCAGGGTGGACCCCGCCTCTCGCCCATAGACTGCTGGAGATAGGCACCAGCTCCCCCGCGACCCACTATGGAATAAGCAGTAGAAAATGACTGACTGACATTAAATCCTACCAACCCTAAACCACTTCATATTTCAACACTGCCCACTGAAGGCCTAATTCCAGCATAAAATCCACGATTATGTGGATTACTTCTAGTGCTGCACAACATCATGATACACAATTCCAGTGTGTGCAAAATCTCAATCGCAATGTACTATTTTGATCCAGTATTAATATTTATAGGACTGTGGATAAAAGTTCTGCTTCCTAATAATATATTTGCAACATGGATGGACTTTCACTGTCCGTCAAGCCCACAACTGATTGTTCCGATCGAGATTGTAAAGCTCATGGAGAGTGGTGGGGTCACTGGGACAAAGGCAAAGAAAGAGGATGTGGGAGAGTGAGTCCATCCGTCCGTCCATCCATCCGTGTTCTAGAAAAATATTGCATTATTCTTTTCTAATCTTGTGCACTCCTTACTTCTTCTAATCCGCACAGGGTCAAATGTATAAACAATATACTGTATAATATATATCAATACATCACCACTAATATTTGTCTAAATGTCTCTAAGCACGTTGGACCTATAGCACATGATCACCACCAAGCTTCTGTCATTGTTCTGGCTGGATATTTGAACATTGTTCAAAGCAAAATAGGAAAGATTTATTTGAACTGGTTGTTTTCCAGTCCCTGACCAGGCTGTCAAGCCTTGCCCAAAAATTTTCAACACATTTCAGGTCAGAGCTTTGGGAAGGCTGTTTGTAAGCCAGCTCACCCGCTAAAAAACTGCTTTGGATGTGTGTTTGAGTCCATGTTCCTGCTTGAACGCGCAACTGTGTCCAAGCTCTGACCATCTAGCTGGGGATCAGAGGTCAAGTCTGGGAAATCTGAGGTAGTCTCTTTCTTTATTATTCCAGATACAGCATGACACAATGTGCAATGCAACAGTGCCACTGGCAGTAAAACAGATCCTAATCATGATCCTACCACCATCATGCTTGACAATTCTCCATCAGTTATGTGGTCCTCACACATCGAGCCCATTCAGAAAATGTGCAGGTACTTATTTGTATTGTTATCCACTTTTTAAGACACAGTTTAGGTCAGAAATGTACATCAACTCACTGACATTAATGTAATCTTAATTTGGGGCTTTTAGTGACGCATTTTAACAGTTCTTTTCCAGGGTGGTACGATTAGACATAAAACTAATTAAACAAGAATTGGATGAATCTTATGTCATCCTTACAGGGTCTAAATTAAGTATAAAAGGCATAAATATTACTACACATCCCCATTAATATTTAATTCAGTGTTTCTTTGCAAGTTGTACCTTCACAGCACAGCAGTCAACAAGCTGTTGCCATCACTCTGGGTCGGTTTCCATCTTAAAACCAATTAGGATCTCTGTTTTCGGTTCATTGTCCTGTTCATCTGATGGTGCTAGTTTCAACCATTTAGCTTTTGATTTAAGGCAAAGCTGAGCAAACTGGAGGTACCTATCCTTTTTATTGTTCTATTCACTTTGTGCAGTACATCAGTACCCCCGGCAACGAGACATACCCACAGCATGTTGTTACCCCCACCATGCTTGACAGTTACTACAGCGGTCTTAGGTTTAAAAGCCTCACATTTGTTCCTCCAAACATACATCTTGTCGTTGTGGCCAAACCGCTAGATCTTTGTCTGTCTGACCATCAAACTTTTCTTCTAAAAACATTTGGCATGTGGACAGCTGCTGATTTCAGTCGATAATTAAAAGTGTCAGCTTTGGAGCAGGGGATTGTTTCTTGGATAGGACCCTGTCAGTCCATTCCACAACCACCAAGTTGGAACCTTGGTTGTTCCTTATTCCTGAACATCCTAACTATAGGGGACAGGTCGGGTCTTCTTGGCAAAGTGCTGACCCATCTGATCCTCATCGAGTTCTTGAACTTTCCCATTGACCTGAGTGTTGGTCAATCCAAGGCGAGCTGTCAAGCTAATCTTTTTTTATGCTGCAAAGAGAAACCAACAGCTGCAGTCAGTCAGGAGCACCAAAGAAATGTCTGCAGGCCTTGTTGGGTTTAGAGATATTCTAGAACCTTCAGCACCACTTATCAGTTGCGATTATTGAAAATCGAAAATAGATTTAAATCTGTTGCTGTCAGTTCTTGTGTTTAAAAATCATCAGAGCTGTACGCTGTATAATCATCCCAACCTGGAAAGAAAACTGTTGAAATAAATCATTAAAAGCCCCAAATTAAAATGAATGAATCTGTAACAGCTCGTACAGTGTTTTTATGTCTTACCCTTCTGGGTCCATTATTCTTCAGCTCAAAAACGTCCATAGTGTAGTTGACCCTTCGGCCATAGTGGTCAAACTGAACATTACCTGTTAATCCCTGCAGCCGGACCTGCACACAGAGGGAGATAAAAACACACACAGATACAGAGTGACAGGATGCAGAGGGGAACGAACAGATGCATCTGCTGTAAAGAAAGGCTGAGGGACCTTCTGCAGACAGAACATCAGCGTTGACCACCATGAAATACACAGAGTCAGATCAATCCTTAGAGATGGTGACAGTGAGACAGATCTCTGTTCTCTAAACATCGCATACAGAGTCTTGCAGAACTTTTCCTCATTTTGTCACATTACAGCCGCAAACATTAGTTCATTTTCTGGGGATTTTTAGAAAACAGAGATCTGAAAGGTGTGGCATGCATTTGTAGTTAGCCCCCCTGGGTCAATAAAGGTATAGAGTCACTTTTCAAAGCAGTTCTAGCTGTAAGTCCTTGTGGGTATTTCTCTACCTGACAGGACAGTATCTGTAAACATCAGTTTTCAATTCTCGATACAGAGTCCCATTTGAATTTGGTATGGACTTTAAATAGGCCATTCCACCACCTGAATCTTTTTAAGCCATTCTTTGTTTCTCTGGCTGTATATTTAGAGCGGTTGTCCTGCTGGAAGGTGAGCCTCCACACCAGTCTCAGGTCTTCTGCAACCTCTTACAGGTTTTCTTCACATACCATCCTAATAAATTACACTGAAGTTTGTGGCTGGAACATGAAGATGGTGGGTGAATAATTATTTAAGGTGCTGTAACTACATTTCCTGCAACAATCTGCCTTAATATCTTTGTGAAAGATATAAAGGCAATTGGTCTGCCTTTGCAAACTCGTTCCAGGATAAGATCCGTGCTTCTCTTGCCTGTTTTAGGGTGCGCTCCATATCGATGCCCTGGTTCCATGGGGCGGCAGGGTTAGCAAGGCAGTCGCCAGCATTACCCCGTCTGGAGAGGTCAACCTTTTGTCTGCGCAGGCTCCTGAAGGCCTCGGCCATCACCATCACCCCGTCGTACGTCAGCGCTGACGTGTACTGGAAGACACAAGGAGGTGTTCACAGATAACAAAGTTTTTCAGACACTGTTAGAGTATGTTTCTGTTCTAATTCTATTAGGAATCACTGATTTGCTCTGGCCTTTTAGAGTTTAAATCTCAGCAGGGAGAGATCCTGTGATTTGTAAAGCTGTTCTGTCTGTTTAGGCCATACTGCAGGGAAGAGACCCGACCCGAGGTAAAGAATGAGCCCAATTAAACGCTGATTTAGGCGAACAGGTTTAATGTTCTGCTGGTCAGATGTTTTTAGAGGGCATGGAGAGTTTCTGCAGGGCCAAGCACTTCCACGTAACGGGAACAAGAGTTTTACTCCGCTCATTATTTTGTGGAAACACTGAGGACGAGGAAGACGAGAGCAGAGCAAATCCCCCCCAAGTGTAAACCTCCCAATTTACCCTCATTTATCTCTGACCCGAAGACGCTTTGCTGCCTCTGTTATTTGGTCTGCAAAAACCACGCTCCCCCTCAAGAGCCATAAATTTTCCTAAAACTAACCTGTGGCTCGGCAGAGAACTAATTAAGTGAATGACGAAGAGGCAGTCTGATTTGGGAGGGGGTGTTTTGTCCAACCAGGAAGCAGCCTGGCATTAATTATCCCGTCTAGCAGGAGTGCATTAGGTCTGCCTGCAGCCGGTGGTGAATCCTATTCATTATCCTGCTGCTCGCTGTGACATCATGGCTGGACCCCGCCCCCTGGACACCCAACCAATCATAACCTGTCATCTGGTTCGGTTACATCTTTAGCTGTTATTCACCAAATACAAACTTCCATAAAAACTAGATATGTGTAAAATGTTTCTGTTTATTTTTTAACACCAATCAGGCATAAGATTATGACCACTGACAGTTGAAATGAATACCAGATTCTATTTCTGTCTTTTTTAGATCAACAGACTGTAATATCCGAAAAAATAACCTGAGTAAACACACAGTGGGATATATTTCAACTGTTTGCTTTTGTTAATCCAGTTGTTTGTTGTTTTTTTTTACTTTCAGATGATATAAACCAAAATTCAGTTTCTCAGGACATTATATGAGACCAAAGAAAAGGATTTTAAAATATCGGAGTCAGAACTTATGTTGGTCATGTCCAACTTTGTAGGACGCTGCAGAGACAGAGACATCGTAAATAAGGGAAATGTCTGAAACTAGCATTCCCAAAGCTGCTGATCTGATCTTATTAACAAAGTGATTCCTGACTGTGGGTTTACACAACAAAGCTGTTTGGTTTGTCATTTTTCCTGACGTCAAACTTCACCATGTCCTACTAATATTATGGTATAAAACGCAACAGCATCCATCTCTGGGGCAACATTACAATACTCCCATTATCTCATAATTTCCTAAAAGCTTCAGCAGAAGGCAACCGGACTTCATCACCTTAGTCCAGTTGCCTTCTACTGAAACACGTAGGATTGTCACATCCTGTATGACTAACAACCTACATCAGCATGTCTCATAACACCCTGCACACACAGCAGGAATACCTGCAGCGCTCAGAGAATCAAGAAGTGAAGCCCATTGAAGAGTGTGGGGGAGATTCACAGGGTGTGGACAGGAGCAGGAATCAGAACGTCACCAACCACCACACGCAGATGTTAGCAGGACATGGACTACAACTGTGACATTCCTTGTGTTAAACCGGTGCTAACCCAGAGATGATGTCAGCTGAGTTTTACCTAGACTCAGTAATGTTGTGCAATAATATGCTTTTATTATCTATTTAATTAAATAACCATTTGGTCTGTATTGTCCTGGGAGTACCAGCCCAATATGCCGGTGGTATTACAACAACAGATGAAAGAGTGATTCGAGCCCTGGCGTTACTAAAACAGCAAACTCTGCACATATATGGAATAAATTCACCACAACGTCTCTCCAAAATATAAGAATTTATTAACAAAAACAATTCAACTCCAAGGTAAACATATTTCAGATAAATTCTTTACTAGGCTAGAAACAATTCAACTTAACAACCAAGCAAAATGGATGAATAAAGAAACGAATTAACCATATACAAATAAAGGAACAACAATAAACTGCTGCAATGATATGACAGTTCAATGTGGATATTTATGTTTAAGAACCAAGGTTTATCTTGAGGACTCTTGAGGTGGCAGCTCCTGCCACTCGGGCAGGAAGGCATGCGATGCTACGTTCCTCTCATTCCTCTTCCAGGCAGGGCGAAAAACCGCTTCACTAGACTGTTTCATCTGGGATAATCTCTGGCTCAAATTCCTCTTCTGTGGACACTCAGTAAGAAAAGTATAGAACAAGCTCGTCTTCATGACCTTGTTTAGCATGATCGCTGGAACAGCAGAGAATTACTTAACTTTTGTTGTCCTTGATCAGCAGGTACATGAACCAAGGATTCTTCAAAGTAGTAAAGTCTTATAATCACCAGTGAGTTTCAAAGACACAGGTCAATAAGAACAAGGCGGGGCTTGAGAAGTGTTTTGTCAGTGGCTCCATGACATCACTGGGATTCCAGCTGTGACTCCTCCTTCCTGGGTTGGACTAAAAGTCGGTTAATGCCGTGATTAAAGATGCAGTTTTCTACCAGCCCCTTTGATGGACATTCTGAGATGTAAATCTGTCCAAGATCTTTAGGACTGTCCTCGCTGTCCGCAGCGTTTCATTAACTCCCTACCTGCAGATAAGTGGAACTACTAGACGGGAAGCATTGCTGTTTGTTTTTATTTTGTTAAGTGAGTAAACATGGCAGAGAAAGGCCTAACCCTCCATGGTGTTCATTTATTAGCAGAGAGTCGGGCTGACTCTGATGCAGGTTGTGGACGACTTAGTGAGGAGCAGAGTAATTTAGGCTGAGTGGGTTTCCAGGAGAGAGAGCAATTTATCAAGAAATACAGGGAGGATAAACACACACACACACACACACACACACACACACACACAGCACAATATGATATCACACTGTGGGGTAAACTTTTAATTTCACCCAGCCCAATCCATCAGACACACACACATGTATGCATGCATGGAATCAACTCTACTCTCACCACTTCCACTCTGCTGCTTCTGGGTTTAAAATAGAAATCTTTGCTGGACACACAGATTTGCTCCAGGGAGGAGGTTTGCAAACCACCATGGCTTGATGCCTCCTTGCCCTAGTGCCATTTGACATCTGTGTGGCTGAAAAGGATTCAAAGTGGGTCAGACTGTCACATCGCTGCATAGAACAGCAGAGGATGAGACACAGACAGCTGATGGCGATGTCTCTTTCTAACTGCGTTTGCTCCTTAGCCTGACTTCTTATGTGTTCTTCTGTGCATAGATGCCTCCCAAATGTCCAATACCTCTGACTTTTACACAGCAAACATCAGACTTTGGCATCAAAATGTCATTATGAAACTAAATTAAATGGATTAAAGTTTAATAGCATGTTGCTGTATCTCAATGTGTTCAAAAACAAAGAATAAAGGGCACAAAACATTTCCACATGAGCAAACAAGAACCAAGTGAGAGAGGTGACTCTTCTTTTTCAACTTCTTGGCTGGTTTGATGTTGACTTTGCAAGAGCAACAACAAGCAGCAGCCTCATTAAAAGGCAACGCTACTCTATTAAAAAAATGGAACAACGTTGTGAAGTAAATACCTGGACATAAAAACTACAATAGTGATCTCGCTCTCTCATTAATCAGATTCAAACCTGTTAACTGTCGAATGAAGATAATAGAAATAGAACATAACATAGAATAGATAATAGAAACCTTTTTACAAATTTGAATGATAACCTAAACTTGACTGTATTGTTTAATAATAAAAACACAATTGGGTTTCAATGCATGCAGTCATATTTAGTTAATCAGAATCTGTGTCCCAATGAGGCCTGTTTGTCAGATATAAAGTTCAATTAGTCATCTTCTATACCTTCTATTGCATAGTGGGTCAGGTTTTTTATTTCATCGGGACGTGCCATACCTTTGGTGGGGCGTCTGAGCCTGGGTATTCCCTCTGATCCAGTTTGTTCCAGCGCTGCATCAGTTTGATGACCATGGGGTTGCTGAAGTCCACCAGCTGGAACCCTGTCACATTGGCTCCTCCGTGCATGAAGCGCTCCAGGTTGATATCCTTAAAACCCTTCAAGGGAAATGAGGTGAAAGATTTTAAACTCCGAGCAAGAGCCAAGCATCTTACAGGATGGACAACAAAGCAGAGACGGCTGATAATTATATCATTTACAGAAGAACTGATGTTTTTACACCATTAGACAGACATTAACTACCAACCAGATACCACTTACATACATATTTATTAACTGTATATAAGGAGACACATAAGGGATTAAGACCAAGCAGGCAGAAGAAATGGAGGTAGAAACCATGAAAGGGATTTAGTGAGCAGTGATTTCTCTCACCAGATTGGCCATGATGTAGTGGTATCCCTTCACATGCTTCCCAACACTGACAATCTGCAGGAAGACAAAGCAGAGTTAATCTGAGAGGATTACGGCATATCACATGTTAATTACATTAAATGCTGCTTATGACAGTGGAGATAATGTTTGCTGACATGTGGGGGTCCGTTGCTGGTTGATAAAGAACCCAAAGAACCCAACCAGGGTGATAAAAACACTTTAAATAGCAGAAATCAGCTGAGAAATTTGCTAAAACGTAGTGATTATGAAAATTGTCACCTGGAAGTGAAACAATCCACCATGGATTCAATAAATGAATTATAAAGTAGTTTGTGGTTCTCTAAATCCAACAAGAAGCTTTTAAAGAAGTCAGTTAAAGCTCAAAATGAAGGAATTTGCGTGGTTTTGCTTCTGTTAAATAAATCTACAATTGGCTGGTTTGATAGAGAAAAATCATAAACAACATTTTATCTGTTGGGGTTTTAAATGCAATAACATTCCTGATCTCCATCCTGCAGCTGCTCAGTCAGACCTGACAGAAACAGTATGCGTCCGTGTGGCTGCTGCCTGTTTTAGTCGGTCAGACAATAGTGATGAAAGATTTCCTGTTCTGTCACAGGCTGCCTCACTGAAGCCTTTCTGAACCCCTGACTCCACATTAATAACAGCCCGAAGCTTGGCCCACATCCCTCCGTGACTCACGGACTGCGTTTTCTCACCGGTTTCATCATTAATCAGATAAGGAATGCTGCTGCCTCACGAAGCAGATGAAAATTGAAGGATGAGCCTTCCACAACTCCTAACCCTCATTTGCATGCTGTATATTCTACTAGTTAGTTGGATATTTGTAATTTTCAAGTGAAAAATATGAAAACGGACTTTTAAAAGAGTGAGGGCTTATTAGGGCTGCCCTAGATTAGGAAAACGTGATATGATATAATACTGACAGTCACAATGAATACACAAACAAATAAACAAAAAGTGATACTTTGGGTTAATAGCAAACCCCAGATAGTGATTAGTCAATCAAGATACTCACTATTACATTTCATTCACACTGATGGTGAAACAAGAAAAATAAAAACTTGATAGCTTGTAGTCCCAAATAAAATCAGAGCATAATGTTAAGATGCATCATTGAAGACTAATTTCAGAAACTTAAACGATTAATGTGCATTGAAAAAATTATTTAGAGCTTCAATCATTCAACAAAGCACACACAAATAAACAACATATGGCACAAAATGAGCCAAAGACATGCCAATGTGAAAATTACATTTTAAAAATTCTGCTAAATAATTAGGGATCTTTATAAATGATTACAGCCTGGAGGCAAAGTGTGAAAAATAAAACGTTAAAGTTAAAGTTTTTTGAGGAGTTTTGAATACATCAAAAACTACTCCATCATTTAGTTTTGACACCATGACCTGACCAGTTTTTATTTGAGGCAAAGAAACGTCATGTTATAATTAATTTTGAACTAAACTTGCTGACAGCGATACACAACTAATGAGGCCCAAATATGAATTTAAATGCTGATTCTGGATCAGGTTCATTTGAAATTATATATAAACAGAATAACAAGTACATTTTTTTTCTTGCGCAAGTCCGATCTAAAAAATCTTTCATTAGAAAGGTCACGTCTACTTGAGTAAAGGCTTAATAAAAGAACAACCTGGCTGAGAAAGAAGCGCATCTGCTAAGTAATCTGACGGTGACAGTGGAAGTGTAGAAGAACCCTTCCCCCCACAGAAAGATGAAGGGATGAGGAGGAACATGAGAAAGGGGAGAAGGGAGGTGCTCATTTTGAGTGTGCTGATGCCAGCTACCACCACTGGATATCAAAACAGACGTTTTTCAGGTTCAAACTTTTCTAATTAACAGATCTAGCATCAAAGCACCAAGTGACTGTGAGGCAATCAGCTCTTTGAAGACCCTGATATGTTGGCGCCGCTTATAATGCTCCATAAAATCATCCCAGTCTTAAATCTGACTTTTCAGTCAACATGCTAGTAGCCGGTATACTGGACAGAAACATCTGTGGACTGGACACCCCTGGGTCAAAGTGGGAATCACCTCCCAAGGTGGTGGAACAATAACCAAGCTAAGATCATGCAGGACGTCCAGATATAAACCGACTAAATGTTTATGTCAACCCAACCGGACTTTGTGATCATTGATCAGCGGAGAACATCAGGAAAAAGAACCACGAGAAAGTGGAGAAATACCAAAGGCTCAGGGAAGAGCTAGAGGGAGCCTGGCAGGTGAAGGCAACATCAGAGATCTGATTGTTCCATATGTTCCTAACAGAGCACTTCGTTCTCAGGCTGCAGGTTTACTGGTGGTTCCTAGAGTCTCTAGAAGTAGAATGGGAGGCAGATCCTTTAGTTATCAGACTCCTCTCCTGTGGAACCAGCTCCCAGTTTTAGTCCGTGAGGCGGACACCCTGTCTACTTTTAAGGCTAGGCTTAAAACTTTCCTTTTTGATAGAGCTTAAAGTTAGAGTGGCTTAGGTTATCCTGAACTATCTCTGTAGGTATGTACAGGGGTTGGACAATGAAACTGAAACACCTGGTTTTAGACCACAATCATTTATTAGTATGGTGTAGGGCCTCCTTTTGCGGCCAATACAGCGTCAATTCGTCTTGGGAATGACATATACAAGTCCTGCACAACGGTCAGAGGGATTTTAAGCCATTCTTCTTGCAGGATAGTGGCCAGGTCACTACGTGATACTGGTGGAGGAAAACGTTTCCTGACTCGCTCCTCCAAAACACCCCAAAGTGGCTCAATAATATTTAGATCTGGTGACTGTGCAGGCCATGGGAGATGTTCAACTTCACTTTCATGTTCATCAAACCAATCTTTCACCAGTCTTGCTGTGTGTATTGGTGCATTGTCATCCTGATACAAGGCACCGCCTTCAGGATACAATGTTTGAACCACTGGATGCACATGGTCCTCAAGAATGGTTCGGTAGTCCTTGGCAGTGACGCGCCCATCTAGCACAAGTATTGGGCCAAGGGAATGCCATGATATGGCAGCCAAAAACCATCACTGATCCACCCCCATGCTTCACTCTGGGCATGCAACAGTCTGGGTGGTACGCTTCTTTGGGGCTTCTCCACACCGTAACTCTCCCGGATGTGGGGAAAACAGTTAAAGGTGGACTCATCAGAGAACAATACATGTTTCATATTGTCCACAGCCCAAGATTTGCGCTCCTTGCACCCTTGAAACCGACGTTTGGCATTGGCATGAGTGACCAAGGTTTGGCTATAGCAGCCCGGCCGTGTATATTGACCCTGTGGAGCCCCCGACGGACAGTTCTGGTGGAAACAGGAGAGTTGAGGTCCCACATTTAATTCTGCCGTGATTTGGGCAGCCGTGGTTTTATGTTTTTTGGGATACAATCGGGGTTAGCACCCGAACATCCCTTTCAGACAGCTTCCTCTTGCCCTCCACAGTTTAATTCCTGTTTTTGGATGTGGTTTGTCCTTCTTGGTGGTATGCTGACATTACCCTGGATACCGTGGCTCTTGATACATCCAAAAAGACTTGCTGTCTTGGTCACAGATGCGCCAGCAAGACGTGCACCAACAATTTTTCCTCTTTTGAACTCTGGTATGTCACCCATAATGTTGTGTGCATTTCAATATTTTGAGCAAAACTGTGCTCTTACCCTGCTAATTGAACCTTCACACTCTGCTCTTACTGGTGCAATGTGCAATCAATGAAGACTGGCTACCAGGCTGGTCCAATTTAGCCATGAAACCTCCCACACTAAAATGACAGGTGTTTCAGTTTCATTGTCCAACCCCTGTACAACTTAAGGCCAAAACTCTGATGCTCTTCAGCATGTTGGAGACGCAGAGCAAACAAACAGGCACATGCCTACATCATGGCTGCATCACCTGTTCCAACATGTTCTGCAGTCTCTCAGCCTCCAGGTCGATGACAAACTTCTTCTCCTGTCGCCGGTCCAGGTCCTCCAGCAGCCGTCGATAGTTAGCATCGTTAAAGTTTTCCACACAGATGGCGCTGACCTGCCAGTTGTTCTGTCCAGCTTTCTCCATGATGGCCTGCAGGATGGCATACCCTGATCAGATGAGACAGAGGATAAAAAGATTCAGGTTCTGCAAGGATTTAGTTTGGACCGCTCTCATTTTACAGCATGAATATTTAGAATACTGCAAAGACAGATCAGTTATCTTAATTTACCACATAACATACTTTTGTGTTAGAGGATGGCATCAAGGTAATTAAGGCAACTGTCTGCATCTTCTTGTAAAACCAGCATAAACCCGCTCAGAACCCATCTGAAGGGATTCATCATGTAAACAACAGGACGAGGTATAAGGTCTGGAGATGCAAATATTCCTATACTAAATTTTATTTTATTCAATTTTCCACTTCCGGTATCTACTTAAATCCAAGACTTTTCCACGCTCTTGAAGAATGTGGAGCCACTGTCCATATTCCAGCCGAACAGAACCCCTCCCAACAGAACACCTCAAGGCCAACAGGGGTCAACCTTCTGGGGCTAGGTGTGAGCAGGTAGGAGCCTGAAGTCTAAGGCTCAAAGTCAAAGTTCACAACGTGTGATGAGTCAGTGGGGATTTGTGTCCTGGTGCAGGGACACATCAACAACTGAAGTATCAGAACTGTTTATTACAGAAACATCTGCAGTAAAGACATTCAGGAGGGTCTGGATTTTCATTGCAGTTTTTATCAACAAAAAATTGCCTGTGTGTCTCTGAACGCTCAATGCATTTTCTGCTCTACGAAACATTTGTAAAAGTAAATTTTAAATATTTCAGAGCATTTATTGCTTCTGTTGGTGTCTTTTTATGCTGTTTAACAACAAACAGGATATTATATTGAACAAAAAGCAATAATGTTGTCAGCTTGGATTTTCATTTCTTTATTAAACTCAGATTTTAAATGCTTGGTATCTACACACTTCTTCTTCTTTTGTTTCTCCGTTTCTCTTTCAGGGGTCATCTATCTCCATCTAACCCCACCTTCTGAACCCTGTCTGCAGAAATGTGTGGATGTGTCATCTACAAACAAAAAACACCTCAGCACACTCTACAATCCCTGTGTTTTCACATTAACTGCAGTTTGTCTGGTTAAACTAATGCTCCATATGCAGATACCATTTCGTAATATTTGTGTCTTTACAGTTTCAGCTCTGTGGATGTAGTTTGCATCACCTTCTCCATATGTTCACTGATTAAACTAAAACAAACAGCCTGGAGTGCAGCACATGCAGAAATAAAACATACTGCCAAATGTTTATATTTGCTGGAAAAACTCCTCTTATCTCTCTCCAACCGGATCGTGGATTCTGGTCCATTTGGGGGAAAAGACCCCCTGAGTTGGAGGTAAAGCCAGACCCTGGGAAGGGTTGAGGGCCTCATGGCTGTCAGGTTTGTGTATGAGGAGTGTCATAGAGGAAGCTACAGAGAGCTGTGAGGGCGGCTGTTCTCCAGCAGGAACAGATGTCCCCCTTAAACGGCCCCTCCTGGTGGCCATCAAAATCTGGCAACCCGACTCCCTTTGCTCCCAATTAGTGGTTTAACCTGTGCTCTGGCAACCTGGTTCCCTACACCTTCTCTATCCCCTGCTCAGCCCTTCGCTCCCCATTAGAGAGTTATCTGTGCCAAGAGGGACAAACGCACACACACAGACACACAGACACACACACACCACACACACACACACACACACACACACACGCGCGCGCACACACACACACACACACACACACACACACACAGAAATATGTCAGACAGAATATCCCCAGTTGTCCCAACAGAGGGAAAACAGTTCATGGCATTTTGGCATTTTTACAGCCAAACCCCCAAATGGGACCAAACTGTTTCCAGTTGAAGGGGGAGATGAATGAGGTTCAGTGCTGAAAACAAGAAAAACAAATTTTGAGTGTCACTGAGGGATTTTTGGGACATTTTCAAGCATAATATTTTAGTATTTTTGGCAGCTATAATATTTCATAAATTCTAATAGGTGTAGAAAATGTGATAAAGGGTTGCTTATGCAAAAATAACCTGTGTTCAATGGTTATTTCCTACATCGGTGCAGTAAAGAACTTACTGAAAAAAGGTGTTACATTTTGTCAGTCAGTCATTTTCTACCGCTTATTCCATAGTGGGTCACGGGGAAGCTGGTGCCTATCTCCAGCAGTCTATGGGCGAGAGGCGGGGTTCACCCTGGACAGGTTGCCAGCCCACCGCAGGGGAACACACAAACAACCATATATATATTCAATACAATTCAGTTTTATTTTTATAGCGCCAATTCACACAACACATGTCGTCTCAAGGTCAATTCAATCGAATCATACAAATTTCAAGTCAGGTACATACATTCCAATTAATCCTAATCATTGAACAGTGCAGTCAGATTCTGTTATTTATTCAAATTGGATACAAAGTTTTTCTATCTAAGGAAACCCAGCAGATTGCATCCAGTCAGTGACTTGCAGCATTCACTCCTCCTGGATGAGCATGTAGAGACAGTGGACAGTCACTGGCGTTGACTTTGCAGCAATTCCTCATACTGAGCATGCATGTAGCGACAGTGGAGAGGAAAAACTCCCTTTTAACAGGAAGAAACCTCCAGCAGAACCAGAACCAGGCTCAGTGTGAGCGGCCATCTGCCACGACCGACTGGGGGTTAGAGAGAACAGAGCAGAGACACAAAGAGAACAAAGAAGCACTGATCCAGGAGTACTTTCTATGGGAAGGAAAAGTAAATGTTAATGGATGTAGCTCCTTTAGTTGTTTCACCTAGAAAGAAAGAACAGATAAACTCTGAGCCAGTTTTCAAGTTTAGAGTCTGAAGAGAGCACATAGAGTTAGTCACAGTAAAAGCTCAGTCAGTAGCTATGTCTAGGAGAGAGAAAGGGTTAAAAACTGAAAGACAGGGCCATGTGGATCATCGGTAGAGGGTGAGCATTAAGTTGTTGCCAGCAGAAGCTTGGAGGATTCCCCTCTCCAGAAAGGTGTCACAGGTAGACACAGAGTCAGGCCAGGTGTAGCTTCTAGGAAGAGAAAAGAGAGAGAATATATATATGTGTATATATAACATCCATCCATCCATCCATGAATCCGTGAGCCACACGTCTCACTCAAAAACATTTAGTTTAAAAGTGGTGTTTTTTACTCTAAAGAATAAAGGTGTTATTATCAACACAAACAGTCACTGCTTTTCTTTTAATTTTATTTCCCCTCCTTGTGGCGGTTAGCTTGTGTAGATGTGAACACAGCATTTGTAGTAACTTCTAAACTAACTCTGGAGAGGTTCGTTTATGGTGTGAATAAGTGAGTTTTCACTTTGTGAAAGAAACCAAAACACTGAAGAAAGTTACAGGCCAACAAACCCATAAACTAAGCAAAAGGAAGGTTTAAAAATGACCTAAAACTCACAACCTCACTTGCATTGGAAGACTTAAAGTCTCCCTCCTAGCAGATGCAGACCACCTCACACATCAGCAGCGGCTACCTGCTCTGTTTGCAACACTGTGATAAGGCATCATGTCCCATTGTGCCACATGGCGCATAAAGAGCACAGACAGGAAGTTCCAGCAGTGGCGGCTGAGGGAAGCAAAGCGTGCAAAGGGCCAGCTGATTACAAGCTGATAAATGTGTAGCCTGGAGGCTGTATGAGAAGCAGCAGCCAGCTGCAATCAGCATCGGCATCAAAGACACAGCCGTGGGTGGGTGTCGGCCCACTGACGCTAACGCAGGCTGTGCAGAGTTGATCCGAGTCGAGCCGGACGCTAGATGGAGGTAGCTGCAACATGTGGGGAGTGAGAACATTTTGTTCTGTTTCACCTGATCCTCCTTCTTTACCCTCAGTTTCCTGAACAGTGTGAGTGAAGCGTTCATCCATGTATGGCAAACTGACTTACTACATAACAGCAGGGGACATTAGTATTGAATACAATTTTGAATATAATATATTTCTAATAAGAGCACTGATGAGAAATTCACACCAGATCTCAGTAACAACTCAAATAATCCACATATGTAAAGAAATCCACACAAACTGAACACATTGACTGAATGTTATGAGGTTAACACTCAGTATAAAAACCTAATTATAGCTTTAAGATGTATGGAGAAACTGACTTTTGGTCCATTCTTCCACACAAACTGTCTTCAAAATATGAAGGTTCTGGAGGTCTCCTCTATGCACCTTGATCTGCAACTCGTTTTTCATGGATTTACGGTTGGATAAATCCAGCTGATATACTTGGACATTTCAGTATAAATCAGGTGAGAGTTTTCTTGGCTGTGTGTTTTGCTGAAAACTCCAGACTCCTTTCTTCTATAGTTTCTTATCAAGAATATCCTGAAACATTTTGAGTGCCATATGCTGACAGACAGCTCCACACTATGATTTTCCTTCCCTCAAACTTCACTGTTGATTTATTGTTTTTGAGGCGATGTGCAGTGCCAACCCTTCTCAGAACATTTTGGTCTATCGGGCCAGACTATATTCTCCCAGTATTTGTCCAAATGTTCAGGAGCAAACCATAAATGAAGTTCATCATGCATTTTCTTCAGCGGTGGAGTCTTGTGCAGTGAGTGTGCAGAAAGACCATGGTGGTTGAGTGAGTTAATTTTTGTTTTTATGGGAAAACTGTAATTCCAGGTATTGCTGAGGCTCTGTGGTGGTGGTCCTTGTCTCTTGGACAGCTCTATTTTCAGCTCTATTTTCATTCCTTTATCCGAAATCTTGGGAGAAGCACTGGAGCCTGGCTGGATAATGTTGAAATTATGTTCTTCCCATTTCTGGATTACTGCCCCAACAGTGCTAACTGGAGAATTCACAAATACATCTGTAAGCCATGCCCTCAATATGTTCTGTGAATGTCTATAGAGAGCTTTTACTCATCATGAGTATCTTGTGTAATATTTCTTGTGTAATAATAATAATAATAATAATAATAATAATAATAATAATAATAATAATCTTGTGTAATAATCCTAGTGTAAGAAACCTTTTTATAGGCCATCATTAGGGCTAAATAAGCTGATATTATTAGCACTGATGAGGGCAGACTACTTTCTAAATGCTGACAGATTTCGATACTTTCTTGGCTGAATGCATGTGTTCAGTTCTTGTTCCTGTGTGATTCTCCTTTGTTGCACATCAAATTTATGGATTTACCTGTTTTTCTTGGTATGTGTAGATTTATTGGGTTGGCACCAAGATCCCAGGTTAATTTCATGTCTATAGCCTCATTAGAAAATAAATTTACCAAGGTAAATGTTAATGTGTTCAAAGGAAAGAGTTCACAGCAGATGTAGCTTTGTTTTTCATAGACAGCTGAAGTTTTGTCAGAGGCAGACATTTTTGCGTTTTATGATTGACTTTATGGAGAACTGTTGTGAAAACAGCTTACATTGTTCTCAGGTTGTTATGCAACGTGATCAGATGCAGATTCATTCACTGCAAAGAGCTTTAATAGAGATCTGACTATTTTCAGAAACCAGCTTTTACTGTACTTTAACACAAACTGATCAGCTTGTTTTCATATTGTACCTTTTTGTCCTTCATTCCTCTTCACTAAGCTTCACAGGTTCACATTATTCACCCATCGTGTATTTCCTTTTTTTGTGTCTATTTCCTACTTTTCTATTCATTCAAGCTGTTTCTTCATGACTCTTTTCTTTTCACTCCCTCTCATTTTCTCGTCCTGACCTTTAATTCTTCTGTTCGGGTTGAGTTTGTCCGTTTTTGGGTCCTGTAATATGTTTTTCTTTGTTCCATCTTTGTCTTCTCTCACCTTTTTTATTCTTCTTCCCTTTTATTTTTAATCTTCCTATATTTTCTCTTTTCTTGTTTCCATCGCCTGCTTGTTTCAATTTATTTCCCATTTCCTCTTTTCATCCTTCCTCCTCTAATCCCATTTCCTCGCTTTGGAGTTCTTCCTCCTTCCTCTCCCCAAAATCCTCACTTCTCAGATTATTCCTTTTTTCCACTTGCCTATTTTCTTTCTTTCATTTTTTTCTTTCACTCCTTTGCTGTTTTCTGTTTTATCCATTTCTGCTTCCCTCTCCCCTTTTTACTATTTATTGTTGTTTTCTAATAATCTTTCCTCTTTATCCCTGTTCTGTAGCCTCTTTGTGGCTCCTTTAATCTTCCTCTTGTCTTTTATTTTTTCTGAATTCTCTGCTGCTGACTTTAACTAGCTCTACAAGTGCATCTAAACAAATATTTTCTCACTATTCTCCATGTTTGATATTTTCCTCCTTCCTCTCCTATAAGATCATCTTTATGTAAACTCTTTACTGCTACATTTTACCTATATTCTTTATTTGCACAACTCTTTTTGTCCTCTTCCTTTCCATAGAGTCCTAAAAATTTACAATTTTCCATATTTTATCTTATCCTGGTTGGCTTTTTTTGCCCAGTCCCAGAGTTTTTGTAAGGCCATCTGCAATTTTTGCCTGCGTCATTGAGCGTATGCATTCATGGCAGACCTGAGTAGAACAGCAGCTCTGTAAACACACTCCTACAGTGTCTCCACTATTTCAGTGCAGGGAACCAGAAGGCCACTCATTGACGGAGCTCAGCGGTGCGTGGGCTGATTCCACCTCTATTATGCTCAGCTCTTGATGAATGCCTGGTGCTGTGTGTGGAGAAAAAAATCCCCCAGGCTGAAACGTTGCAGCTTTCACCCAGAAGCCCCCTGAAAAGCATTTGCATGCGCACAGAAAAGCACGTGATTCCTCAGCAAAGCATCAATGATGTGTAAATGAAAGCAACACTCAGCCCTTCTAGACAGCAAAAAAGTCTCACTGACACAGTTTCCATCAGCCTCCTCCTAACACACCCTGACGCTCAAGTCCGACGGTGTTTACAGGGTGAAGCATCCAGAGGAATAAAACCCGGAGGAGGGAACGCTCAGGAGCTCAACACTTTCCAGCTCAGTGAAGAAAGAAAATGTTGTTATTAGAAGTGGGAGAAAAGCACTCAATCTGCAGCAAACAGCAAAATGGACTCCACAAATCAAGACTGAGCGTAAACTAAAGAAAAGAAGCGTATGGCAGCTTGTGCTAAAGTCTTGATTCTTTTCAGATTTCTTTTTACTTTATTCCAAGCAGTAACTCCTTTAAAATGGTCTTGAACAAGTAATCTTTCCTTTTACCATTATTATCCATCTGGAAAATATTTAAATCAAATTCCAAACTTTTTCAAACCAATGAAAAATTAGTTTTAATAGAGATACATCTGTGTGTGGTTGCTGTGAAGCTCTGACTCCAGCTGCAGTTTAGCTGTGAATCTCCCTTAAAACCTTGAATGGACTTCACAATCATCTCAAGGGAGTACACAGTTTTCCTTCAACTAAACTTTCCTTTAATATGCTTGGAAAAGCCCTCTGAACACCCATCTTCTTAAGCAATGGGCTTTGGTGACTTGTCCTCCTTGTAGTAGGAGTCAGTGGCTGCCTGCTGGAAAACAGGCAGGTCTTCCCCATAATTGTGTTACTCATTACATGGCATTTAAGTAGTAAAAATATTTTTTTACTGGTCTGATATAATGTTTTGATTTATGTGAAACAAGAGGCAAAACTTACTCGTACTCGTACTCGTACTCGTCGTCTTCCGCTTTTCCGGAACCGGGTCGCGGGGGCAGCAGACTCAGCAGAGACACCCAGACGTCCCTCTCCCCAGACACCTCCTCCAGCTCCTCGGAGGGGAGCCCAAGGCGTTCCCAGGCCAGCCGAGAGACATAGTCCCTCCAGCGTGTCCTGGGCCGTCCCCTGGGCCTCCTCCCGGTGGGACGTGCCTGGAACACCTCCCGAGGAAGGCGTCCAGGAGGCATCCGGTATAGATGCCCGAGCCACCTCAACTGGCTCCTCTCGATGTGGAGGAGCAGCGGCTCTACTCCGAGCCCCTCCCGAATGGCCGAGCTCCTCACCCTATCTCTAAGGGAGTGCCCGGCCACCCTACGGAGGAAACTCATTTCAGCCGCTTGTATCCGGGATCTTGTTCTTTCGGTCATGACCCAAAGTTCATGGCCATAGGTGAGGGTAGGAACGTAGACCGACCGGTAAATCGAGAGCTTCGCTTTTCGGCTCAGCTCTCTCTTCACCACAACGGACCGGCACAGCGCCCCCATTACTGCAGCAGCAGCATCGATCCGCCTGTTGATCTCCCGCTCCATTCTTCCCTCACTCGTGAACAAGAAACAAGACTTTCTAGTAGTATTTTAAGATGGTCTTGATCATTACTTCCAGTTTTTCTGTAGATTTTAGTGAACTTTCAGTACCTGACTGTAAGTGCCATTTTGTAAAGCTCATACATTCATAAATGATGTATAGTGTCTATTATTTTTTTGTATTTTATACTTTGTATTAATCCGTTAAAAACAAATCCATTTCATTTATAATGTTTTGGATTCAGAAACATTTGTGAAGAAAATATGTTGTATGCAATGTAGCTATAGAGGGCGCTGTTTTGTTGTTATTGCCCATGAAGAAGAAATTGTTCTTTACTTGTCTTGAGCGTAATATAGGATGGCTGATGCAGCATCACGGTAGTTTTACCAAACGGTCACACGTTTTCACAATTCAAACCCAGCCTAGGTTTGACTTTACATATACAGTCATTTTCAACAAATTCATTATGTGTTCCAATGGGGCTCATTTGTCAGATTTAAAGTACTTTTTGAAAATAACAACTTTTAAGCAGGTATATCAATTTCACATTTCCCACATTTCTGCATTAAAATGTGTTTTATTGGTCGGATTGATTATTCTAATTTTAAATGTTGTGTTTTCATTGGCTGGAAGCAGAAAATCAGAATGAACCGAAATAAAGCTTGAAGTCAAGTCAAGTTTATTTATATAGCGCTTTTCAGGCACTCAAAGCGCTGTACATGAGGAAAAACATTACAATGATACAGAAAATCAAACACAGAAAAACAAATCAAATGACACTAATAATCCTTGGGAGTTTACTGGTAAGATCTGTTTCTAATCCAGTCTTTCTAATAGAGGTAATTAGCTCATTGAGTCCTCTGCTCTGTAGTAAGGAATTCATCCTGTGCTAGAAGAAAAATGATAATATTAATCCTTGAAGTCACTGGTATGAGGCAGTTGTGGTCCCATCATTCAAATAAGCTGGGTCACTGGTATAAAACAGTTTTAGTCCAAACTTTTTAAATAATAATAATGTTTGGCTGTCACTGGTATGATATAGTTGTAATACAATCCTTTTAAGAAATCTAAAATTCTCTGGTGATTGGTTTAAAAACAGCTTTAGTCCAAACTTTCAAATACTAATAATATTTGGCTTTCGCTGGTAATCCTTCTGAGAAATCTGAAAATCTATGAAAAGTAATGAAATCACACACTTAGGTAGATGAGAACAGAGACCACATTAGGTAAGAAGAGGGAAAAAAAAATCATATTTCACACTTTATCCTTAGCAGGATACAGTTTGAGATTGCAAAAAAAACCTCAGCACAAATAAGCAACATATATATGAAACAACATTATACAGGGGATCCGGTGAAGGTGGTGTGAAGGGGTGCATGTGTTTATCTTGAGCATGTGAGTGTGTGCAAAGTAAGTCTGTGAAGCACTGTCACAGAGACCATTGTCCTTGATGATACGCTGGAGCGTCATGTTTACATAACTTCTAGGAGAAGTTGACGATAGCCAGCCATCAAGGCCGTGCAAGGGAGCCAGATTCAGAAAAACAACAATTATTTGGGTTAGGCTGACTCTTAATTTGCCGTCAGCCTTGAGAGTCTCGCTGGTGCTTCTCAATGGCGAATCTAAACTGCCGAATTCCAGGTCATTTCCGCCAGATCCGAGCGAACAACTTTCTCCAAGATTTATCCCACTTCACCCCTGAGTCCAGGAACCGCAACCTGCCTGCGATCCTGTGTAAGGATCACATCCAGTCTACGATTCAGCTCACGTAACATCTCAGTCTGAGTGTTGATCGCTCTGCAGATCCCATCATATGTGCCAGGCAGCCTTACAATGGCCAGAACAGCTGCCGACGTTTTTAGCATTTCTCGATATGCTAGGAAATCGCCACCTCCAAAAAGCAGAAATCTTGTTATCAAACATCCAATTGTGTACACATTTTCGACATCCTCGACTGACAATATCGACAGACACACAATCCTCCACTTCTGCCAGGACTCCATCGTGTATCTGGAGAAAAATGTCCCGTCTGGACAAGAGGGTTCCCCTTCACCCTGTCTTCTTGTCGAGAAAATTTGATCAATTGCATTGAGAGACCAGCTGACCAAATCCATAACTCAGAATTTTAGAAGATATGCAAAAAGAGGCTCCAAAAAGAAAGACAAGACACAGAGCTGAAGCAGAGCAGATATGGGAGGGTGCGGTAGACAGAGAAAAGCGTCCTCCTCCACCGAGAGCAGAAAGAGCAAGTTTAATGAAATAAAGCTTGAAAACATCAGTCTGAGTGGAATTAATCTATATAATGTTTAACTTAGTGAAACATCGTTTAATAACAATCCAATTTATTGAATAAGACTGTATTATTATCTTCATGCTGGGTTTTTACCCTTTTTTTTTTTTTTACGAATAAAATAAATGTTTCAGAAACATCAGTCTCTGTTTATTATAGAATAATCCAGTTCAGCTTTGACCAGTTAAAATGCTGTCCAAATACCTTAAAAACGACGAAATAGTCCTTTAGTTTATGGAAAGCAGTAATGATCCCAACATTAGCATCATTAGGTAGTTATTACCACAGAGCTTAAAAACAGAGATGTCACTCTGTCAAGTATCCAAACTGCTGCGACAAAAATGTTTTAAACCCATAAACTTTAAAAAATAAATTGTTTATTAAATGCCTTTGGCCAAATATTTATATTGATACTGCTGCATTATTACATTAAGAAATTATATATTAACCACTTACAGATATAGATGTGAAATTATGAACAACATAAGTTGTATTCAGTATATTAGGCTCTAAATAAACACTTACATGTGTTGCAATTTTAGTTTTGGTCTTTAATGTATAATAAATGTATATGTAATTTAAAGAATTTGTTCACCGACTGTAACAACAACAACAATAACAACAATAACAATAATAATAATAATGATAACAATAATAATATGCCTTTAAAAATTAACATGCACACATTTTCAGCAAAGCTCTACAATAACATGATATTTAAGTTCTTTGCACTCTAATATGGACCATTTTTTACCTTTAATTACTAGTCTAAAAAAGGAGTTTGTCCTCCATTAAAACTCAGTTTCTTAGGAGGTGAACACAGCCATCTTGGACTTTAATAAAAACCAGCTCTTGACACCTGAAGTACATAGATCCTTTACTAGAGGACGCAAGGCAAGTACAGGATTCAGTACAAACCTTGCACCAACCTTGTTAAAGAGGTGGAGGTCTTAGAAACAGGTATATCAAACAGTGCTTTTTAGTGTTTTTGTTAGTTATCTCGTTTCTTCTCTGCTCAACCTGTCGCGCGCTGACCACCTACAGCCGACAGGATCTTTTCCGTATCGGATTACGGTGCGAACAGTCCACATCTGAAGAGTCTACACGCAACACACCACCGGAGTTAGCCTGGACACCGGGCCCCCCTTGGGCACTCATCCCCGCGGGCAGGAGGAGGAGGCGGCGTAGGGAGAGGAAGCAAAAGCGTGGATGCCGGGCTGGGGTCCTCGTCCAACTGCGGAAGCGACCACACCGACCGTCGCTGCCCAGCGTTTTCCTCTCCAACGCCAGATCCCTCGCAAACAAGATGGACGAGATGAAGCTCCAGCTGGAAGCAAACAGGCTTGTTCAGGACTGTTGCATCCTGCTGATCACGGAGACCTGGCTTCATTCATCCATTCAAGACACGGCTATCGAGCTAGCAGGCCGCACAGCTCACCGGCACGACAGGAGCCGCGACTCTGGTAAGACCAGGGGAGGAGGACTGTGTATGTACGTGAACAACAGCTGGTGCACAAACACGTCCACCATCGATAGGCACTGCTCCGCTGACCTGGAGTTCATCACGGTCAGATGCAGGCCTGTTTACCTTCCCCGTGAGTTTACCGCAGTCTTGGTAACAGCTGTGTACATACCACTGGATGCTAACGCTAGCTCGGCCCTTAGCCACCTTCACAACGCGCTCAGTCGGCAACAAAACAAACACCCGGAAGCAGTGCATGTGGTCGCAGGGGATTTTAACCATGCTGAACTGAAAGTAGTGCTCCCGAAATTCCACCAGCACATTAAATGTGCCACCAGGGGAACCAGGACAAGGCCTACTCGAACATTAAGCATGGTTACAGGGCCATCCAGCTGCCCCACCTGGGAGCCTCCGACCACATGTCCCTGCTCCTGATTCCGGCCTACACAGCGCTGAAGAAGCGTTCACCCCCCACAACCCGGACTGTGACCACTTGGCCCGACGGTGCCTCTCTGCAGCTGCAGGACTGCTTTGAAAGCACAGACTGGGACGTTTTCAGCCACCAGGACCTGGAGGGGTTTACCTCGGCGGTGCTTTGCTACATCCACCACTGTGTCAACACTGTCACAGTGGAGAAGCGCATCCGGGTGTTTCCTAACCAGAAACCTTGGATGAACAAGGATGTTAAGGCACTGCTGAGGGAAAGGAACAGCGCCTTCAGTTCTGGAGACGGGGAGCGTTACAGCTGTGCTCGTGCTGCGCTGAGGAGAGGCATCAGAGAGGCCAAGATCGACTATAGGCAGAGGATCGAGGCCGACTTCAGCAGCAAAAACAGCAGACAGGTGTGGCAGGGACTCCAGCACCTGACCAACTACAGATCCAGCAACACCACCGTGATCTCGGGGGACGCTTCACTGGCGGAAGAGCTCAACCACTTCTTTGCCCGCTTCGAGGTTGAACCACCAGCGGGGTCCACACTGCAGGCTACACCCCTCGACAACCAGACCTTCGCTGTGGAGACACAGGAGGTGAGGAGAGTCCTGAGAGCAGTGAACCCACGCAAAGCTGCTGGACCCGACGGGGTGACTGGGAGGGTGTTGAGGGACTGCGCAGACCAGCTGGCGGGGATTTTCACTGCCATCTTCTACCAGTCCCTCTCCCAGTGCTCCATCCCACCTTGCCTGAAGTCCTCCACCATTGTCCCTCTGCCTAAACAGAAAAATATCACCAGCCTGAATGACTACCGGCCAGTAGCACTCACAACCCATCGTCATGAAGTGCTTCGAGAAACTGGTACGGGGTCATATCACTTCACATCTGTCCCCCACACTCGACCCCCACCAGTTGCCTACAGGGCCAAACCGGTCCACGGAGGATGCCATCGCCACCGCCCTGCACACCACATTGACCCACGTGGAGCAGCGAGGGAGCTACGCGAGGCTGCTCTTCCTGGACTTCAGCTCGGTGTTCAACACCATAATCCCGAGCCGGCTGGTGAGCAAACTGGGACACCTGGGTCTCCCCAACAGCACCTGTAGTTGGATTATGGACTTTCTGACAGACCGCTCCCAGAGGGTGAGAGTAGGACACCACCTGTCCTCTCCATTGAGTACCAACACGGGTTCTCCACAGGGCTGTGTGCTGAGCCCCCTGCTCTACACCCTCTACACCCACGACTGCACCCCCACCTACCGCGGAGTTCGCGGATGACACCACGGTGGTGGGGCTCATCTCAGGAGGAGATGAGACGGCTTACAGGACGGACGTGAAGCATCTGTCAGCATGGTGCATGGACAATAATCTGACTCTGAACACCTCCAAGTCAAAGGAACTCATCGTTGACTTTCGGAGGTGTAAACAGGACACACAGCCCATCATCATCAACGGGGACAGGGTGGAGATGGTGCCAGTCTTCAGGTTCTTGGGCACCCACATCAGCGAGGATCTGACGTGGACTTCTAACTCCACGGCGATCCTGAAGAAGGCACAGCAGAGACTGTACTTCCTGAGGACTCTCAGGAAGAACAACCTACAACCAGAGCTGCTGCTGTCCTTCTACCGCTGCACGGTGGAGTCGGTGCTGAGCTGCGGCATCTCGCTGTGGTTCTCCAGCTGCACTGCAGCAGAGAAGAAGCAGCTCCAACGGGTCATCAACACCGCCCAGAGACTGACTGGCTGCCCTCTCCCCTCCCTGGAGGAGATTTACTCCACCCGCTGCCTCAGGAGACCCCTCACACCCTGGTCACCATCTTTTTGAACTGCTCCCCTCTGGGAGGCGTTTCAGGGCAATAAGGACAAAAACAAAAAGACTGAAAAACAGCTTCTTTCCTAGAGCTGTTGTTGCCCTGAACGCCTCATGAACGCCTCATGTACTCATGTACACTGTTAAATGACAAACACTAAATACATTCCGTGCAATTTTTCCTTTTGCATTATGCTACCTCACGTGCAATAATCTGTAAATATTCTGTATATATATAAATATATCTCTGTTTCCACCGGCACAGCCCTTTTTAAACTTTTGTTTGTATTTATTTTCTTAAATTTGCGCTACTTGCCTGCACTGTTTTGTTCTGTTTTTTTTTTTTTTTGGAAATTTCGTTGCACCCATGTGGAGCAATGACAAATAAAGAATTCTGATTCTGATTCTGATTCTAAAAGTGGTTTATTCTTATCTATGTTCTCCTCAACCCAGCGAGAAGTTACCAGTTAAATCTGTCCGCACAAAAGGGCAGCCCAAGAACTACTTCCTGCCTTTCTTCAAAGTTAAAGCCTCAACCCTTAAACTGGTGTCAAGCAGCTTAAGCAGCTGAACAAGGCGCCACAACACAGACAGACTCACTGAAGGAGCTCTGGTTTAATCTGCATTCAGAAGCACCACCTAAACATGATGTGGTCAGAAAGCTGATCTGGAAAGTTCAGCAAGTTCTGGTGCAGGCGTACCTGGCATAAGAACAAGCTTCACCTCTGATTCACAGTGCACTTTTTCAACCCCACGGATCCATCAGTGAAAGGAACAACCGCACCGGCTGAATGCAGTTCAGCACCACGGACAGAGCTCTACAAGCTGGACTGCCACAAACAGACCAATAACTTCTACAGTTAAACACACAGTTTCAGAGAAAAAACACCTGCATCCTTATAAAGGTTAAATACTTTCATTTATACTGCCAATAAAAAGTATACACCCCCACCCACATGTTGTCCGTTTGGTTGCTTTTATAAATGAAATCTTTGAATTTGCACAAAAAGCTATTTTCATGTCAAAGTAAAGACTGACTACACCATTAATTAATTCAAAATATACAGAGTAAAAGATGTGTTTGAACCACTACTCACCCCCTTAAGGGACTGAGCTAATTCAATAGAGGTCCAGCTAACCGCAGTTAGTGACATGGAGAAACACCTGTGTATGGGAGGTCCAGTCTCTGGTTCATCAGTGTTTCTGCTACAACATGAAGACAAAAAATCTCTCCAAGCAACTCGGACAGAAGATCATAGAAGAGTTTAGGCCAGGAGATGACTGCCAACATAAAAACACCTTCCCCTAACATCCTCGTTGTCACTAGAAAAATTAAGAGATGTAACTGAAACTAGATGTAAAGATGTCACATGATCTTTTTTCCTGACCCTCTCACATTAAATCAGACTCAACATGTCCTGTTTTAGGCTAGTTAGGATAACATATTTCTGTTTTGTGAGAGCTTTTTACTTGGAAGCACATCTGTGGATGTATTTCAAGGCAACACCTCAAACACTATGATTCCCTCTGTGACATCAAGGTAAAGTAAAAAGAATGCAGCCAAGATATCAGGAAGTGAATTGTTAACCTCCACAGGTCTGGTTCATCTTTGGGTCCAATTTCCAGATGCCTGAAGGTTAATATTTGCAAGTATATACATCATGGGCATATCCAGCCATTATAGCGTTGAGGAAGGGTTTCGTTCTTTGTCACAAAGATGAACAGGTTTTGGTATAAAATGTTTGAATCAACCCCAGGAAAAAAAGATAAATAAAGACCTTGTGAAGATGCTCCTGATGCAGACCACCAAACTAGTCAGAAAGTGGGCCAAAAACAACTAAGTCACTGTTTTGGAAGGGGCATCACAAAGTCTTGATCTAAGGAAAATTGATTATTTCTCTTATTAGACAATGTATCTAAATATCTGTAAATGAGCTCATAGACGACCTGAAGGCTTCGATTTTTATGTTCTTCTTTTGGATTTTAACCTCAGAAATGGGAATGATGACTGGTTTCGAAATCTATGACCCTTAACAGGTAGCTATAATATAATAATATATTTTACATATTTAAACATAAAACTTAATGGACCTGTGGATTATCTCTCTTTATTAGGCTAAATTTCATCTTTATCTTTACATTAATAATTAGGCTCTACAGGCCACATCAAGCCAGACCTCATTAAAGGAAGGATGAGTATGCACTGAGAAAAGGATGATATAAACAGGTTTTCAAGGTCTTTCTGGGTTTTCTCCAACAGAAGCTTCTTGGAAAGCAGGTTAGGTACTGGAAATCTTAGCAACAAATCATAGCAGGAGGTAGGTAAAATTTCAAATGAAAGGTGACGGTGCTCATTTTCAGTGCAGCAAACAGTGGGTGTTTCTGAATTTCAGACATCTGTCAGTCATCTACCATGAAACCAGCTTATATTTCTGGATCATCATCAGTCTACATCAGCTCTGACAGGCTGTGTTACCTCACACTGTTTTGCTCCCATGTATTTTGCTCCTTTTTTAGGGTGCAATGAATTGAGTGCTTCTCCTGTTTATGTACAATTACTGGAAAGTTTCATGTGTTGTGAAATCATCTGCATTAAAGTCACGTTGCGTCCTTGGCCCATCTGCAAGGTGGCGCAGTCTCCCAAACAGGAACCCATGTTGAGTTTCTGGAGAACACTTGATCAGATACACGTCGCTTTTGTTGAGAGGAGAGAAGGCTTTTTACCCAGTCAAGCATGTGTGACCCCAGATAAGAGACGGAGAGGCGGGGAATGAGTTTTCTAAGGAGATTCGGTCCGCACGCCACAGCCTCATTCAGCCAATCTGCTCAAACATTTACTGAGGCACAGAGAGAGGGAGAGGAGAGCTCTGCCTGCCTTCTGGAAATGTATGAGAGCAAGATGTGGAGATGTGATCCAGGCAGCAGCCCGTATCCTTTCTGTCTTGTAATGGAAATGTGACATGGTGCAGTGAATACGTACAAACCGGCTGACTCTGCTCACAGGAATGTCAGAAGTCATCTTTGTGTTGGGGAATAAAGCAAAACACTTTTTAAAGGTTTCACTTTGATATTAAACATTAAAACGAGTGATACTTCTCAAAAAAACCAAGAAACGACGCAGAATAGGAAATATAACCTGAGAAATAATTTCCAGACAGGGAGCCTTTCATTTGGATTGAGTTGATTTTAAAAAAAATTTTAATGTTTCGTTGACAAGAAACATTTTCACAAACTTTTATACAAATGAATTGAAAGACAGATTTTATTTATTAAAGGAAAAAACTACCCGAACTACCGTTAGAAAACGCTATCACCCTGACACAATCTAAAAACCGACAGATCATTAACATCTATCAGCCTGGAAAGGGTTACAACGTCATGTCTAAGGCTTCAGGACCCCAGAGCACCACAGAGAGGAACAGTGGAGAACCTTCTTAGGAGTGGTTGATCTACCAAAATTACTCCAAGAGCTCAGCAACAACATATTCAGGAGGTCACAGAAGAACCCAGAACAACATCTAACACTGTGCAGGCCTCAGTTAAGGTCAGAGGTCATGATTCAACAATGAGAAAAAGAAACCGGGCAGAAATGGCCTCAATGGGAGACTAGAACCCCTGCTGATCCAAAAGAACACAAAGGCCTGTCTCACATTTACTAAAAAACATCAATATTCAATATTCAGAATATTTTGATTTTTGGGAAAGGTGTGGGCCCCGTTACTGTCAGGATCTGTGCATTCTGTGTGTTGGTGCTGTTTTCTGTTTAAGGCTCTAGATGGCGTCCTAACCTGGAGGAGAGGTGACAGGTGCTTCCTATCTCCCTAATCACCACTGGAGGAGGATTTAAGGAGGAGGCTGCCAGCAACTCATTGCCAGAGTGTTGCCCTGAGTGGTATAGCTCCAGCCACATAATCTTTGTCTTGTTTTTGCCGAAGCCTTGGTCTATGCCAACTATTATGTTTGCTACCTTGCAGAATTACTCAGACCTGACTTTAGCTTTGGACCAAGCTCTATTTGGATTGCAGACAAACGGAAAAGAACGCACCGGCGTTGTGAATAAGATTCAAGTCTTCTGTTGCTTCTTTGGATTACTCCTGGCTGGCAGCCTCCTGGATTCCTTCGTTCCTCAGACCTCCTCTAATGAACGCTGTCCACCCTCCTCCGTCTGCAGCACCAACACTAAGGAACTCTGGACCTTTCAACATTCATCCATTACTGCTTTGTTCATCTCTGGTTTTCACGGATTTACAACCTCCTGGTCTCTCCTCCCCCCTCTGGCGGATTCCTTCCTTCATCCCAGTGAGATTAGTTTAATATTCAGAAGTTTACTTTTGTATATATCCCTGCTCATCATCTTACTTACTTTACAGTTTGCATCCTGGTTCTGGTTCCCCATCTACCATCCCTACTTTGTAAATAAAAACCTTATCATTAAACTTGGTCTCCTGATTGTTTTCTGCATGTGGGTCAACGCAGTCAAAACTAATATGACAGTTACATCTGGTGTAAAACCATCACGGCATTTCAGAAACATAACATCATAACTACAGTCAAACATGGTGGCGGTAGTGTGATGGTGTGGGGCAGCTTTGCGGCTTCAGGATGTGGAGGACTCGCTATAATTGATGGAACCATGAATTCTGCTTTCTAGCATAAAATCCTGAAAGAAAATGTCTGACCATCAGTTCATGACCCTAAGGTCAAGATCCCCAGAGAATGATCCAAGGCACTCCAGCAAATTCTTCTCTCAATGGCTCAAAACATACAAAAACCAAAATGAACGTTTTGGACTGGCCCAGTCTGATAGAGATGCTGTGGTATCATCTTCAACAGGTTCGTTCAAGCTGGAACACACCCCAATGTGTCTGAATCAAAACAATTCTGCAAAGCAGAGTGGGTCTAAATTCCTCCACGGTGACGTTAAAGACTCATTAACACTTAATGGCAGGTACCGCTGTCCAGGGTGGAAAGACCAGTTATTAGGTTTTGGGTGTGATTATTTTTTCACATAGGGCCAGGTTAGTTTGTATGGATTATTTCCCCTAATAAATGAAATCATTATTCAAAAAATTGCTTTTTGTAATTATCTTTGTCTGATGTTAAAATTAGTTTGATGATCTGCATGTGTGACAAAAACCTGCAAAACCAAATGTTTAACAACTGAACCATTTTCATTTAATGCAAATATAATAATAATAACAATAATAATAATAATAATAATAATAGTTCTTCTTATTATTGTATAATAACTCTATAATAATTATTGTTATAGTTATTATAACTATTATTGTGCAGTAGAGTAATGGTGCAGTAGAGCGTGTGTCTAGAGGCTGCACACAGATTTCTAAAAGCAGAGCCAGAATGAAAGTTTAATTTGACAGGAAGCTTTTTTGTGATGCAAAAATTTATCTAAGCAACATTTAGGAGATATGGTCTCACACCTTTGATTCATTCTCATGAGCAGCATGGTTGGGAACAGACTAAAAGCTGGCACAGAGCAGATGGTTTTTAGGTGAAGAGAAATTTATAGTAGAAATATTTACAGTATGAATATTTACTTAAGTCAATCTATGTTTTCATAATGTGTTTGCATCATGTCCCATTTACCAATAATGGGAAAGCTAAGCTAAAAGCTGAGTTATGAGTTGAACATGTTCTAGTTGTGATGCTTTGCTTCATGCCCAACCTTTGACACTGAAACATCAATTTCAAAGCTCTGAGATCCGTTTGCAGAAATCAGGGCACTTTTGCATGTTTTATGAATCAGATCTGAATGAATGGATGCTGCACACAGGAACAGGGCTCCTTAGTTAACGTGGACAGCTGACTGTCATCAGAGACATACAGAGAAACCGAACCATGATCCTCACTCACCTCGGTCCGTGTCGTACAGGAAGACAAACTTATTCCAGTCGTAGTGGTCAAGGAGGGACAGCAGTGCCCCCCGGATGGACGGCCGGAGCTGCAGGGTGAATTGGCTCTCGCCCTCAGTGGGGAAACTGGGCGTGATGAGGGAGATGTGCAGGGCGCTGCAGAAGGACGTCAACGTGTGGACAGAGCGCTTGTCATAGAGGCCGAAGATGGCGAAGACACCGCGGGAATACTGTGAGCAAACTGAGGAAGAAGGAAGAAACATGAGAGTTCATTACTGACGTGAAAAAGTAGAGAGAAGATTTAACAAATTTTATGAAAAATAAAAGATAGAGGAAAAAACTGCTGCTCTGGATCATATGTGTGTGTGCTAACACAATGCCAAGATGGAAGGACATCAGCAGCAACCCTAGAAGAGCAACTGCTGCTGCCAAGGAAGGGTTTTCTGAGGTCCATCATTCCATTAACCAAGAGGAGAACATCTCAGACAGTTGCCAGTCTTCCTAGGAGTGGACATCCTAGCAGATTGAGTCAGAGCGTGTCGCTCAGAGAAATGACCAAAACCCCAGAGCTCCATCTCAGACTTGACTCGTTAACGGTAAAGACAGGGCAATTAGAAAAAACCTGAACAAGTATGACTTGTTTGAAAGGGTTGAAGGAGAAATCTTCTCTGAACAGAATATGAGGGACTTTATGACTTTGAATTTACTTGTTTTCGGACACTTTGAACGCATCAGCATCCCATAATAATTGTCTCTCTTTAATCCATCCCATAATAGTATTTTTTTTCTAACTCTGCGGGACGTGACTCTGCCCCGCTCAACTGCTCAGAGTTCGCTGCCTCCTCAGTGGAGCATCGCTCCTCATCAGTAAATAAGTAGCAGCGAGGAGAATCCAGATGTTTCTGTCATCAGTGGGTTCCTTTAGTTATTGGGACGCTCACGTAGCGGGTCAGCAATGTTTATGCATCCATGAGGCTGTAAGCTGCATCTTTCGTTGTGTGGTTAACTCCTAAATATTTTCATTGTTGAGTTATCTGTTCAAGTAATCTGCGTTGGCAATCATTGTTTGTTTTCAGCATAGTATCCATTATTATCGCCATATGTTGACGTGTAATACATCTTAATTTGTTCTAATTTAATGATTGTTGTCGTCACACAATTCATTCAGGGACCATTGGAATTTTCAGTATTTGGCTAAAATCGACATAAATCGGTATTATTTTTACTAATGTTACGTTGAAGTTCATATGCAATGTCCTTCTAAATAATTATTCACATTATCTTGTGGTAATTTTCCTTTGTGTTTAGACTGAATATGCATCTGTGTTTAGATAGATTGAATATACTTTACATTGTCTATTAGATAAGTTACTGTAATTTATTTCTGTTTCATAGGAACCAAAACATAATCATAATCATCACCGATAATTAAGGGTGGCATGAGTGTAACTGATGTCTACGGTCAATTTGTTCTGGCCGGACAACCTGGGGAGATTGAGGATTTGAATCAGTCACCGTATACTGCTTTTTAGAGGTCACAAGTTTGAATTACACCAGCACCTCCATTACAAGAATGACTTGTTTGAAAGGGTTGAAGGAGAAATCTTCTCTGATCAGAATATGAGGGAATTATGAGTTATGAGCTGAACATGTTTTAGTTGTGATGCTTTGCTTCATGCCCAACCTTTGACACTGAAACATCAATTTCAAAGCTCTGAGATCCGTTTGCAGAAATCAGGGCACTTTTGCATGTTTTATGAATCAGATCTGAATGAATGGATGCTGCACACAGGAACAGGGCTCCTTAGTTAACATGGACAGCTGACTGTCATCAGAGTCATACAGAGAAACCGAACCATGATCCTCAATCAGCTCGGTCCGTGTCGTACAGGAACACAAACCCATTTTGCTTTGGATCATAAGTGTGTGTGCTAATACAATGACAAGATGGAAAGACATCAGACACACAGATGGAATCGTAAGCTTTGACATTTTAAGTAAAATCTACTGTAAAATTTGGATTTCAGCAGAATTAATGATTTTGTTCCAACAAACCATAGCTGCTGGACCAATCTAACCGATTTCCTTCACCGATGTCCACAGTAAGGTTGAGACCATATTGGCCGCTGGTGCCCCCCGGATTTTATAGGTCTCTGAAAATAGCTGAGAAATGACTTTGTTCCTGAGTGTAACCTCAATAAAAGCATCCAACACAAACCGAGGACTTTTAAAATAGCAGTTAAAAATGTTTGGTTCCGTTTAGCAGCTCTAAAACAAAGATGTCTTACAGGAGAGATAATGTTGCTGCATGGAACAACATCCTCTGGAAAAATGAGAATGCTGTGGTTGGACCTTCAGAAAGCCGAGCCAATTATTTTCATTTTGGGTTCATATTTAAAATATGACAGTGTGAAATCTGTGAGATTAGATTAAAAAAAAAACAACCTTTAGAGCCTAAAGACCAAAACATTTTTATTCTGTCCCTCAATATAAAACCAGAGAATAGAAATCTGACTTAATCTTGTTTAACCATGACTGAAAATAATTTCCAGTGTTTCAAATCTTGTCAGAAATCCAGAATCCACACACAGAAGGTCATGTTTTAGGCTTGTTTTGGAGCCATCTCCACAGTCTTTAATTGTCTTTGTCAGATGGCAGCTGATTGCTGAGGAATGTGGTAAAAAAACCAAACACCAATCAGATGATTAGAAAAACTATTATCCTGCTGATTCCCACTTTAATTAATTCATCAGAGGCTCTGGATGCAAGAAACGGATCAAACCAAACGTTTCCTCTGATGCTTCCACTATGAAAGCCTTCCTCTTGCTGTTGTGGGATTATATTGACAGGAAACATCACGTTTACGCAGGAAAGCTTCACGGCACAAAAACAAACTGTTTTTATTGGTCACACTTTGACTTAAAGGGAAACTTTGCATTTGCATAAAATCTACACAAGCTTCAGTGAGCACACAGGCAGTCCGTCTTGCTTGAGGAGATCTCCTCATTATAGAAAGGTTTGGCTCGCTACAAGAGCTGCATTATAATTGCCCCCTTTTCTTCTTCTTCTATTTCTTCTTCTTTTTCTTCGCTCACAGAACAACAACAGAAACGGAAGATAATAAGTATCCTCTGCCAGTTTGGGATACGAGCAGAAACAGACTGGAGGAAAAGCTCAAGATGTTCCTGTTGTGAAACATAAATGAGGGGTTGGTGGTGGTGGGGCAGGACTAGAGACGCTGAGACAAAGTGTGCATCTTTTCTGATCCGAGTCTGCAACAATTAAGATGACTGTCAGAGACACCGGGAGTTAAACAGCACCTCTTCTGTTCTACACACAGTTTAAGCAAGCAGAGGTGCAGAAAAGCCACTTAAGCACATTTTTCTTCTTTCTGTCTGGAGTATTTTAACAGCGTTTCCAGGGTTGGGAAAACTGTGTTTTTATGAAGCAGCAAGAACCGGTCCAACCTACATCCAGAAAAATAGACACTGGTTGAGATCATATGGATATTTAATATAAATTTTACCAAAACTGAAAAAATTCAATTCATATAAATAGACAATCCCAGGAGTGGACGTCCCAGCAGATTGAGACTAAGGTCTGAGCGTGACGCTCAGAGAAATGACCAAAAACCCAAGAGCTCCATCTCAGACTCGACAGGTTAAAGGTAATGACAGGACAATTAGAAAAAACCTGAACAAGAATGACTTGTTTGAAAGGGTTGAAGGAGAAATCTTCTCTGATCAGAATATGAGGGAATTATGAGTTATGAGCTGAACATGTTTTAGTTGTGATGCTTTGCTTCATGCCCAACCTTTGACACTGAAACATCAATTTCAAAGCTCTGAGATCCGTTTGCAGAAATCAGGGCACTTTTGCATGTTTTATGAATCAGATCTGAATGAATGGATGCTGCACACAGGAACAGGGCTCCTTAGTTAACATGGACAGCTGACTGTCATCAGAGACATACAGAGAAACCGAACCATGATCCTCAATCAGCTCGGTCCGTGTCGTACAGGAACACAAACTCATTTTGCTTTGGATCATACGTGTGTGTGCTAACACAATGCCAAGATGGAAAGACATCAGACACACAGATGGAATCGTAAGCTTTGACATTTTAAGTAAAATCTACTGTAAAATGTGGATTTCAGCAGAATTAATGATTTTGTTCCAACAAACCACAGCTGCTGGACCAATCTAACCGATTTCCTTCACTGACGTCCACAGTAAGGTTGAGACCCTATTGGCTGCTGCTGCCCCCTGTCTGTCTGACTGATATTGCATGCTCAGCCAGCACTCAACAGAGAGTGGTGTGGGAGAGGCCTGAGCACAGGCCAGCACACTCCTATAACACTTCCCATCAGCCTCCAGCAAGGTGGTAGAAGAAGGAGAAAAGTTCTGTACGTCAGTTTTGGATCTAACTGGACCCAACAGAAAACCCATTACAAGCCAAAGAATGAATGAGGCAAATTTCTGTTTCGCTGTGCAAAGAAGATGCAAGGTTACTGTGGGCAGCTGACAATATTTTAGAAATAAAAAATAAATGATGAAGCTTTGTGTGTTAAGGTGACGTGCTGTTAGAAGATAAAGGCAACTCAGCAGAACTCTGCAGAACTCTGCAGCAGAACCTCCTGGAGGGATAAAATATCAGTCACTGTCAAAACGCAGCAGGAACTTCCTGTTTCTCATCATTGCTGAGTGGTGTTACTGGAACACAGTCCCAACACTACTGTAAAACATCCGGTACTAACAAATTATACCAGAAATAATACGTTTATATTTGAAGATGTTTCTGTGCTCTAATATAAAACGCGTGGGGTAATAACTTAGAAAAATACACATGGGAGAAATAAATGTTGGAAAAACTAAAACAGATTTTGTACGCCTCTGAAAACAGCTGAGAAATGACTTTGTTCCTGTGCAACCTCAATAAAAGCATCCAACACAAACCGAGGACTTTTAAAATACCTGTTAAAAATGTTTTTTAAATAATCATTGAAGGAAAAGTTCTGTTACTTTTATGTAAAATTTATTAAATACATTTATAGAAATAAATTAGGAAAGCTCAGCACAAATACACGTGTATCACGTCAGGTAGACATGATGAGGTTTGTTCTGCTTCAACATCAGACATTCAGGTTGGTGCTACTGATCTTTGAAGTGAGAGTGAACACCATGCTGAGATCCAAAGATCTGTCGGAGGCCTTCATGGAGAGGATTGTAGCAGCTGAGGAGTCTAAGAAGGGGTTTAACTTGGAATGACAGTGCTCACACTCCAAACCTTTGGAACGCTTTGTACCGTGCTAGAGTCTGGTTTCTGGAGCAGTGTGAACCCACCCCAGACATTAAAATGGACCAGAGAACTGTTCCCTGGAATGCTTCCAACTGCTGGTCTTGGCACAGTTTATCTGGACCCAGGAACAAAGGAAGAGAGCAAATCAAAAGATGAAAATGTTCTGTCGGGATAGGTGGAGTAGTGAAGAGGTGCAGGTGCACAACTACATTAGAAAACGAAAGTAGCAACAGAAACCCAGATGAGATGGACTTTCTTCTTCATGCTTTTTTTTTTTCTGGATCAGCGCAATTCTGCCCCCAAAACAATCTGTTGCAACTGCAACTGCAACCGACGTTGTTTGGCCTGGTATAAGAAATCTGTGTGTTAAAGCAAACCAGGTCACCTGAAGCTGTGAATTTTCTCACTTTTAACCAATCACTAGACCGATTCCTGGACTGGACCAGCAGCGTGAGTGCGCCCTTAAGCGAACCCACTGTGCAGAAGTGTATGACCTTCAAAACATCTGCCAACATGCCCAGGTCTGCTTGTCCAAGCAAATTTATCCTGAAAGTGGGCCGTAAGATGCTAAAAGAAGTCTCCAAAAACCCAATGCTGTAATTATTGGACCTACAGCACGATCGTGCTACTGCTGATATGAAGTTTCATGTCTGGCCAATCAGACAGAGACTGAATATGTTTAACTCTCATGGGAGGTGAGCAAGTAGAAAACCTTTGCTCTCTAAGAAGAACGTGAAGGTCAGACTGAAGTTTACCATAGAGAACGTAGACAAAGACCAGAACTTCTGGACCAATGCTCTCTTGACAGATAAGTTTGGACACCAGAACAGAGGACATGTTAGATATAAACAAATACAGCATTCTAAGGAAAAATAATCAAATGCAAAATGATACAAAAACACAGTCGAGTTTAGTTCATCCATGGCAACTAAAGGTTTTCTGGTGATGAAGCCCAGGTGAGCATCGAGTTGTTAACATGTTGGCAATGTTTCATACTGAGCAAGCATGTGGGGACAGTGGAAAGGAACAGCAACATTAATGTATTATTATAGTAGACACCATTGATTAGGTCACCGAATCACAGCAGCCATTTTACAAAACAAAACCAACTCTCAGGACTGAAGGAAAAAGCTTCTAGCAGCCAAACGTTTGCTTCTTTTGATGATGAGACAAATGGACTGTCCATGCGTCCCATCTGGTTGGGGACATAAACCTGCTCTGTTTGAAGCTCATACAGCTGCCAAATTAGTTCCTGGAAGGTTCCTGCACAGCAGAGGACGAGGATGGAGGAATTTCATTATTAATGCTTCAGGATTAAAAACCGAGCACATTATTACCATTCTGAGGCTGCCCTGCATGTGTTGACCAGTCAGCACCAATGTTTTATGCAACACTATCAATCTGCAGACCTGACTGGTGCTAAACTCATCTGACAGCATGACAACCACTCCAAAAATACAGTTAGAGGCGTTAATATCTGAAGAAGGGCCCCTGCTGCAATTCACCTGGTTCAGAGAAACAAGCTTCAACATCCTGATATCAGGTTCTATAGAAGTTGTTCAGGATCCTTCAGCTTAAACGGCTAGAACGGAAGGTGTCCAGTTCCAGTCCTGGAGAGCTACTGTCCTTCAGCTGTTAGATGTGTCCCTTCTCCAACACGCCTGAATCGAATGAATGGCTCATTGCCAGGCAGAGCTGAATGACTGAATGCTGCTGAGGGAATCCATCTATTTGATTCAGGTGTGTTAGAGAAGGCTGCAGGATGAAAGCTCTCAAGGACTGGAGTTGGTCACCCTTGATGGAAAACAAACCCAGTGGTGAAACCAAAAGATAGGAATAGTAAACACTGCTCTACACAGCACATTTCCATGAGCTTGAACCCTTTTTCCATTAATCCAGAAGAAAAATAGAAGCTTGAACTCTCTCACAAAACACTGGCAACAGACAAAAAACAAGCTGAATATGCGGCAAAAAAAACTGAAACTCACATTTTCCCCTTGGTGCAAAGCTGGGGTGGAAACCTCCGGCTGGTGGTCAGGAGAATTAAAAGTGGATGTGGTACAATTACAGGCCTGAGCAGCCTGCCATGAGTTCCCCATCTCGTGTTTACTGATGCACTGTTCAATAATTTCATATCAACAATTGATTGACTATGGACTTATGAATCACAGATTTATCACCAGCTCCCAGAGCCCGTTTAGGATTTTCCAGCTCAATGGTTCGCTGTTAAATCCTGTCATTTTTACTGTTTTGGATCAGTCTCGCCGACTCTCAGCCTCAGATAAAAAGCTGAGGCACGAGGGGAGCCGGCTGGACTTTCCATTCATCAGACGAGCAGAAACCCAGATCCAGATGAAGAAGGAGGAGAATGTGTGTGTTGAAATATAAGCAACTATTTGGCAACATGTTTTCTAACTATAGGCTGGACAATAATCACTGTGGTGTTCACAGCATGCTAACCTGCCCCCAAGTGGCCAAAGACACAGGCACCTCTGATACAGGTAATATAAGTTGTAGATACATGTGGAGAGTGTCATATGTAGTTTTAAGTTGGACCCAAGACACAAAGGGAACATGAAATAGGACGGTCGTGGGAAAAATAGACAGGGACACAGAAGAATCCAGCAATGAACAATAACAACCAGCGAGCTTAAATACTGGGGAGGAGTGGAGAATGACAATGAAGAAATAAAAATCTGAACAATTTGTACAAATAGAATGACTGTATATTCGGTCCACACTGAGTGATATATATTACGGGACTTTTGTTCAGTTTGATGATTATGGCTGACAACTGATGTTAAAAGAACATTTAGTTCCACTGAAAATTCAGACTTTACAAAACTGTAACATAAACACCCACAGATTTGGACTTTTTAATAATCTGGACCAAAAACAAATATTGTCCTACTTTGATATTTGTGAACTTCTTAGTGAGACTTAAAGCTTCACTGTGAGAAAAGCATTCAAACGTTCCCACATTTTGTCAAATTAAAAAAACCTTATTTAATAGACCAATATACTATGGGAAATGATTTGTTTTTGAATAAAAATCTGAAAAGTAAAGACTCTATCTCCTCTCTGAAACACATTGATGGCAGCATCATGATGTGGGGGGATGTTTTTCTTCAGCAGGGACAAGGAAGCTGGTCAGATGGGAAGATGGTTGGAGCTAGATCCAGGACAATCCTTGAAGAAAAAACCTGTAGAAGACTGGAGACTGGAAGTTCACCTTCCTGCAGGACAACAACTCTGAACATACAGCCAGAGATACAATGGATGGTTTAGATCAAAGCAGATGCATGTGTTAGAATGGACTAGTCAAAGTCAAGACTAAAATCCAACTGCGAATCTTTGTCAAGACTTAAAAATGGGTGTTCACAGATAATAATAATAATAATAATAAATTGTATTTATTATGCACTTTTCATTCCAAGGAATCTCAGAGTGCTACAATTGTAACACACAAATTAAACAACACTAGAGAAAAATGGATATTTAGCAGTTTAAAGCTTTCCTAAACAGGAATGTCTTAAGTCCAACTTTAAAAGAATCCAGATTCTGGACTTCTCTCAGCTCTGGAGGGAGGCTATTCCAGAGCCGGGGTGCAGCAGAGCAAAAGGCTCTGTCCCCCATGGTTCCGAGCCTGGTAGAGGGGACCTGGAGAAGCCGGCATCTGGACCACCTGAGGGTGTGGGTGGAGGTTTGGAGTGGAATGAGTTCTTGTTGATAAGATGAACTGTGGCTGCTGATGCATTTATGAGTGAGCAGAAGAATTTTATATTGGATCTGAAATGGGACTGGGAGTCTGTGGAGGGAGAATAAGATGGGTGTGATATGCTCTACTTGCTTACTTGCATGAGGACTCTTGCAGCACTATTCTGGATATACTGTAATTTCTGAATGTTTTTGGAGGAGATCCTGGTAAAAAGTCCATTGCAGTAATCCAGTCTGGAGGAAACAGAGACATGGAGAAGGTTTTCTGCGTCAGAGCGGAAAGAAGTGGATGGATCTTGGAGATGTTATGAAGGTGGTGGAACAAGATCTTTGGTAGATGTTCTCCATCCAATCTGACTGAGTTGATTTACAAAGAAGGGACAGAAATTTAAGTCTGTAGAGACATACTTGACAGACCAGCAGCTGGACCTGCAGAGAAAGGTGGTTCTATAGTGTTGACTCATATGGGCTGAATACAAATGCATGCTACACTTTTCAGATTGTTATTGGTAAAAAAATGTAGAAAATCATTAATTATTTTCCTTCCTCTTCACAGTTATGTGATACATTGACAGATAAAATCCCAGTAAAACACTTGAGAATGAAATGGTTGAAAAATGACTTCTGATGGACAGTTTAAAGGGTGTGAAACATGTTGTAGGCCACTGCAGTGTCTTTTATTTAGTTAAACCTGCTACAGTGGAAAAGTTAAGGTCAGATTTATTTAAACTGCAAAGCAGCCAAAGAAAACCAATAATCAGACTTTCAGTGAGGCAGTAGAAGATGCCACAAACAACAGCAGAAATGATGCCATGCTTCAAAACAATGAAATCCTGTCACTGATACTGATTTTTCTGCAATAATAACCACACCCAGCAGCACAGCTGACCTGGCATAGACACACAGTTTGTAAGCAGGTGAAAAACAAGATCAGAATGCATTATAAAACGGTGTCCCAGTGGGTTGGACTGGAGTCTAAAGTGTGATTGTTTTCGTAGGATCACCACAGAGTAAAGAGACAGCTGAGGTCAATACCAGTCATCCATCAGAGTCGAGCTGCATCACACAGATGTCTCCATGTGATGTAGTGGTGATGTGACAGCAGTAGTACTGACAGCGAGTGGGCGGCGGCTGGAGACAGGACGGCCTCCTGGACTCGACCCACACAGCGGTGACCCTGAAACTGCATCCGCTGGCCTCACACTCCACTGCACAAACAGGTCAGAGCACGCACACGCCCACTGCAGTGTGCCCTGATCAATGATGGTGACACACTAACAGCGCAGAACGAGCCCCCCTGCCATGTCACAGTGCACCTGTGTGACTGCAGACAGTTCTGATGGAGCCCGTCAGAGAATCAACCTGAAAGGAGCACAGGTAAACCGGCAAAATCTCTTGGTCTCTGGCCCGTCAGACCCAGCAGGGCTGAACTGCTTCGTCATCAAAGCTCTGCGTAGATCAGATGGTTGGATGTGCTTCAGCGCCACTGACACAGTTTTCCATCCCAGGTGTCAGGCCCCTCCTACTGCACAGAGAACTTTCACGATGAGTGCTACAGACCTCTGTGGGATCGATGCATCGAGCTGAGCTCCACAGAACAAACCTCCATTATTAACCACTTCTTTTAGAGGTGAGAACGCCTGGTGCTGGTTCAGCAGCCCTGCTGACATTTTGTAAAAGTTCTTCAGGGTTTAGATTAAGGTTTCGGGCCAAAGTGAAGGATGAAAAGCAGCTCTGAGTGAATTAAATCTGTTTTTCTTATAGCCTGCTGACATTTACCAACCCAAACACCTTTCAGCTAAATTATTCACAACAGGCGCCGTTCCACAGGAAGCAGGAGGTACAAAACCTTTTAAAAGTGTTCACACCACTGAACTTTCTCACATTTTCTCCCATTAAAACAACAAGTTCCACTTTATTTTACTGGGACATGATAGACCAACACTAGGATTTATCACCTACCAAAGAACTTTGATACCCCCAATGACATCTAGCCAGTGCCCTTCAGACATTACCTCATCACTACATAGAGCCCACCTTTAATCTCAGCAGCCATTACAGACCAGCTGCAGCTCCTCCATGGGAGCGGTGGAGATGGTGGGACATCATGTAACTCAGGGGTGTTCAAAGGGCGGTCCTTTGGGCCCCGGGAATAATAATGTGTAGCTCCTGACTGCAGTTCAGAATAGTATGAATTTGACCCTCCAGCAAATGGAGCTGATGCAGATGGACACTTTTCTTTTAAGTTTGTTCTTTTCTACTTTATTTCATAAAAATATTGTATACTTAATTTACTGCTGAGCAGGTAAATTTATAAAGAGTTTATAGTAAATATATTTCTCGTACTTGAACTCGTTGTCTTCCGCTTCATCTGGGACCGGGTCGTGGGGTCAGCAGACTCAGGAGAGACACCCAGACTTCCCTCTCCCCAGACACCTCCTCCAGCTCCTCCAGTGGGAGCCCAAGACGTTCCCAGGCCCGCCGAAAGACATGTCCTGGGCCGTCCCTCTAGGCCTCCTCCTGGTGGGACGTGCCTGGAACACTTCCCGAGGGAGGCGTCCAGGAGGCATCTGGTATAGATGGCCGAGCCACCTCAACTGGCTCCTCTTGATGTGGAGGAGCAGCGGCTCTACTCCGAGCGCCTCCCAGAAATGTATTTCTCACTTTCCTAAAAACATCTTCAGAAAACCTGTGGATCTACTGATGAAGAACACTTTAAAAGGAAGCAACATATACTTTTGCAAGGTACTGTAGATGTTAAGAAAACATAAACCTTTTCTTCATCAGCATCAACTTAAATATGAGAAACAGAATGGGAGCAGCTTTAATTTCCTGGCTGTGGTTCAGTACAGAGAACCGTGACTCTAGACCTGTATGAGGAAATTAGGAAACTGCAGCTAAGTATCAAATAAACCAACACAGACCAATAAACATGTGTATGACAGAGTTAATAAGGCGTTTGAGCCACATGCTTCTGTGCGCGAGTGTACTCATCTTGCATAACGCTGTTTGTGGGAGGAAACCCACTAATGGGCACAAAGAGGGACAGAAAATCTCTGTCGACGTCATTGCAGGGCCCGACATGCATGATGACACTGTGTGTTTTCATACATGTCTGCATGAACATGCGTGCACCGTGCAGCGTCGCGCTCTGCCTGCTTGACTTTGTCTCCCACCATGCCCTGGGTGAAGGAGAGGTGGAGCATGGGAGGAAGGAGAGGTGAAGTTTGCTCCACTCATCACTGACACACCCCTGCTCTTCCTCACTCTCTTTGCATTTTCTTGTAGCCTGTCTCATAAACCAGGAAGCTTGAGGCTGAACGCCTTATGTGCTATGGGAGTTGTTCGAAAGTTGGGGTGGGTGTAGGTTTCCTTCTGGGGTGGGGATGGGTGGTTGGCCTTGGATGGGTGTCGGCGTTGTTTGGTCCTGGTTGGTTCCGGCTCGATTTCTGGTTCCTTGTCTTGGTTCCGGTTACTGATGCCGGTCCCTTTTCTGTCTGGGGGAGGGGGTTCGGAGGGGTCTGCATGGTTCAGGTGAGCAAGCAGGCCGGGGTTGGTCTCAGGGTGGACCGGTCTCGGCTTCCGGATGGGTTTTGGTTTTGGCTCTGTGGGCTCTCTTTCATTTTGTGGGCCTCGGGGTGGGTCTTCTTGAGGGGCTGCTTCTGGCAGGGGTATGGGTGTCGGGGATGTTGCAGGACCTGGATGCTACGGATCTTCTTTTCGTAGGGGTGTACTTTCGCGGGGGGCTTCGTTTTTGGGGGGCTGATGTAGGCTTCGGCTTGGTGGGCCAGTGTCTTTCCCTTGGGCATGGTAGTGGGCGGGATGGTTAATCGTGGGGTCTGCTTGACTGCCCGGCTGGCCCGGTGGTCTCGGTTCACCTGACTATGGGGGGGGGTGCATGTCCCTGTTGGGGGTGGCCCTGTGGCGAGGTTCATGTTGGGGTTCACTGGGGGTGGGAGACTCATGGGGTCGGGATCGGAGCTCGTTGGGGGGTCGGGATCGGAGCTCGTTGGGGGGTCGGGACTGCTCCGTCCTGGGGCGGCTCTGGTTGGCGGGCTGGTTTGGGCCATGTGGACCCCTCTTTTGTACATAGCCCCCTCTCCGGAGGTGGATGGGGGTTGTTGGGGACTGGGTTCTGGGCGGGGCCCAGGCCGGGACTGCCCGGGTCTGGGCCTGTCTGCCTGTCTCTGCCCCAGGAGGGAAGGGGACCACCTCCTGGGCCTGGGGGCTGGTTGCCCCTAGGGGCTGCCGGCGCCTGGACCTTGGAGTATAGAGTATGCATGGGGAGTGTGAGTGAGTGTATGACGTCCATTGTTGTTTGTCTTTACGTTGGGAGCGAGTGATTTTATGTGTGTGGATGAGGGTGGGATTGGGGGACTGTGATTGTGAGTGCCTGTTTTTTTTTGTGACAGGTAGGGTCTTGGACTGCTCCCTCCCCTGGATCAGCTTAGGCCCCCCCATATTATGGGGGGCCTATTCCCCCCCGCCACCCTGCCTGCCGGTGGTTGGAGTCGCTGCCTGCTGGTGTACTTGTGGTTCTCGGTGTCCGGGGCTGGGTGCTTTGGTGTGTGCTGGCCTGGACCCCTGGGCTCTGTCGGGCCTCTGCCTTGGGGGTGGTGTGTCCCGGGGTCTTGGGTCTCTGGGTCCATGGCTGGATCTGCTTGGGCGTGGACGGCTGCCGGCTGCGGTTCTCTGGGGCTTCTGCACTGTCGCTGCTGGGGGGGTTGTGGTAGTCCCGGCGGTGGTTCTCCTGGGGTTCCTGGGCTTTAGGGGGCCTTTGAATGTCTGTGGCTCGGATCTCCTCAGTGTCCGCCCGGGGACCACGGGGCAGGTCGGTGGGTCCTCACACTCGCTATTGCATATTTTTGTGGAGAAACCTTGTATACAAAGCGCGTCCACACAGGTGTTGATAGATACACAGATGATCTATATTGGGCTGCACTTCTCACTAAGTACGTTTTACATTCATAAATACCGTGTGCTATTTTGTGTATAAGCAAGCAGGGTGTAATCTTTTATTCTATTCATCCATCTTTCGCTCCTCCACTCTCTCCTCCTTTTTTTCCCTTCTTCCCTTTTGCCCCATCTCGCTCTTTGTCAAGCTTCTGTTTTCCCTTTCATTTCAGTCTCTGTAACAACTGAAATATTCCCAAAGAAATTTATGATAAAGTTTCTTTAATAAATATCAAGCAGGGCTTTAAAGCAATAGCTGTGATGCTCCGCTTGTGAAAGTACATCTGTTGGGCAATTTCTTGGCACTCTAACAACAATTCCGAGCGCTACTCTGCCGGACAGAACATGGTAAAAAAATAAAATAAAATAAAAAGAAGCTGAAAGATTCGCCTGAGAGGATAAGGCCGCCTGAAGACTCTCCAACTTTATGAACCCGCTGTGGAAGAATCTAAGATGCAGCAATAGTGTGGTTGTAGCTCAGCAGCATCGCTAAAGCAGGTCAGTAACTCTACAGTATTACAAGCTTATGGCACTTATTACAACAGGTAAATAAAGTGAGGTTTCAACAAAACAACAAAAACGCTGAAACAGTTCTGTAGCAGAAATCCTCAGGGGGGTTCACCAGGAGGCACCAAATGCTTTTAAGTGTGAATATTTTAAGTGCAGCACTGAAGGATGAGTGAACTAAACTCCTTTAAATGCTTCATCACTTAGCATTCATAAAACATGAGCGAACCAGGAGGGAGAGGAGAGGGATGATGACAGACATCAGTCAAAGGTCCAACTTATACAAATAAGAGTTTTCAACATCACATGTAAAGGGAAACCTGGTTGGAAATGATCATCTGTTTGATCTAAATGCTGAGTTATCTTCAGGATGAAGCAAAGAGACGTGGCTCAGCTTTTCTGGCTAACTAAAGAATGGGAAGTGGACATCAGATTGGTTGTTAAGGCACTCATTTTTTGACACTCCTCAGGTGTTCCAACTACTTCCAGGACCACAGGTGTTTAGAATCTGGCATCCTGTCATCTAGACTGCTGCTGCAAACATCTGTGCAAGAATGGGTTGTTCTCATCAGCCCAGTAAATCCCAGTTTGGTACCATAATGGGATCCTACCTCTGCGTAAGTCCACTTGGGAGATTTCCTTGTTACAAAATATTCCCAAATCAGCTCGTACCTGTACTCGTCGTCTTCCGCTTATCCGGGACCGGGTCGCGGGGGCAGCAGACTGAGCAGAGACACCCAGACGTCCCTCTCCCCAGACACCTCCTCTAGCTCCTCAGGGGGGAGCCCAAGGCGTTCCCAGTCCAGCCGAGAGACATAGTCCCTCCAGCCCGTCCTGGGCCGTCCCCTGGGCCTTCTCCCAGTGGGACGTGCCTGAAACACCTCCCGAGGAAGGCGTCCAGGAGGCATCCGGTATAGATACCCGAGCCACCTCAACTGGCTCCTCTCGATGTGGAGGAGCAGCGGCTCTACTCCGAGCCCCTCCCGGATGGCCGAGCTCATCACCCTATCTCTAAGGGAGTGCCCGGCCACCCTACAGAGGAAGCTCATTTCAGCCGCTTGTATCCGGGATCTCGTTCTTTCGGTCATGACCCAAAGTTCATGGCCATAGGTGAGGGTAGGTGAGAGCTCAGCTCTCTCTTCACCACAACGGTCCGGCACAGTGCCCCCATTACTGCGGCAGCCGCACCGATCCGTCTGTAGATCTCCCGCTTCATTCTTCCCTCACTCGTGAACAAGACCCCAAGATACTTGAACTCCTCCACTTGAGGCAGGAACTCTCCTCCAACCTGAAGAGGACAAGCGACCCTTTTCTGGTCGAGTGCCATGGCCTCTGACTTGGAGGAGCTGATCTTCATCCCAGCCGCTTTACACTCGGCTGCAAACCGCCCCAGCGCATGCTGTAGGTCTTGGCTAGAGGAGGCCAGCAGGACCATGTCATCTGCAAAAAGAAGAGACGAAATCCAGTGGTCCCCAAACCAGACCCCCTCCGGCCCTTGGCTGCGTCAAGAAATCCTGTCCATAAAAGTTATGAACAGGACCGGTGACAAAGGGCAGCCCTGCCAGAGTCCAACATGCAGGATCTCATCCACCCCCAAAGCCTTGCCACCGCGGAGCTTTTTAACCACCTCGGTGACTTCAGCCTGGGTGATGAAAGAGTCCAACCCTGAGTCCCCAGCCTCTGTTTCCACCAGGGAATGTGTGATGGCAGGATTGAGGAGATCCTCAAAGTACTCCTTCCACCACCCGATAATGCCCCCAGTCGAGGTCAGCGGCCTCCCACCCCTACTATAAACAGTGTTGGCGAAGCACTGCTTCCCCCTCCTGAGGCGCCGGACGGTTTGCCAGAATTGCTTCGAGGCCAACCGGTAGTCCTTCTCCACGGCCTCACCGAACTCCTCCTAGGCCGGAGTTTTTGCCTCTGCCACAGCCCGGGCCGCAGCACGCTTGGCCTCACGGTACCTGTCAGCTGCCCACAAATGTCAAGAGTCCCACAAATCAGCCAAAGTCGATAGGACTCCTTCTTCAGCTTGACAGCATCCCTTACTGCTGGTGTCCACCACCGGGCTCTGGGATTGCCGCCGCGACAGGCACCGCAGACATTACGGCCGCAGCTATGGGCAGCAGCATCTACAATAGATGCGGAGAACATGGTCCACTGGGACTCTATGTCTCCAACGTCCCCCAGAATCTGGTCAAAGCTCTCCCGGAGGTGGGATTTGAATACATCCCTGGCCGAGGGCTTCTGCCAGACGTTCCCAGCAGACCCTCACTATGCACTTGGGCCTGCCAAGTCTGTCCGGCTTTCTCCTCCTCCAAAGGATCCAACTCACCACCAGGTGGTGATCAGTGGACAGCTCAGCCCCTCTCTTCACCCGAGTGTCCAAAACACGCGGCCGAAGGTCTGATGACCTCCTGCCTAGGGTGTCCTGGTGCCACGTGCACTGATGGACACCCTTATGTTTGAACATGGTGCTCATTATGGACAATCCGTGACTAGCACAGAAGTCCAATAACAAAGCACCACTCAGATTCAGATCGGGGAGGCCATTCCTCCCAATCACGCCTCTCCAGCTGTCACTGTTGTTTCCCACGTGGGCGTTGAAGTCCCCCAGCAGAATAATGGAGTCCCCGGGAGGGGTAATATCCAGCACCCCTGACAGGGACACCAAGAAGGCCGGGTAATCCGCACTACCGCTCGGCCTGTAGGCCTAAACGATAGTCAGAGACCTATCCCCAACCCGAAGCCGCAGGGATGCGACCCTCTCATCTACCGGGGTAAACCCCAACACGAGACGGCTTAGCTAGGGGGCAACAAGCAAACCCACACCAGCCCGCCGCCTCTCCCCGTGGGCCACTCCAGAGTAGAAGAGAGTCCAGCCCCTCTCCAGGAGATGGGTTCCAGAGCCCACGCTGTGCATGGAGGTGAGCCCGACTATTTCTAGTCGATATCTCTCGACCTCCCGCACAGGCTCAGGCTCTTTCCTCCCCAGCGAGGTAACATTCCACGCCCCTAGAGCCAGCCTAAGCATCCGGGGATCGGGCCGCCGAGGTCTCCACCTTCGTCCGCCACCCAATCCTCTTTGCACCGGTCCCTCACGGTTCCCCCTGCAGGTGGTGGGCCCACTGGGGGATGGTCTCGCGTCTCTCGTTCGGACTTGGCCCGGCCGGGTCCCGCGAGGAGCAACCCGGCCACCAGGCGCTCTCCGGCGAGTCCCGACCCCAGACCTGGCTCCAGGGTGGGACCCCGGCTCCACCGTACCGGGCGACGTCACGTGCCTCGATAGATTTGTCCTCATGAAGGATTCTTGAAATCAGCTGTTAGTGGGATTATAACAAAGCGAGAGGGACTGGGAACAGCAGCAACTCGGCCATGATGCAGGAGGCAACACAAAACTACCAAGTCGGGTCAGACGTCACCAGCTTTCTGCAGAGTCAATAACTACAGACCTCCAAACCTCATGTGGCCTTCATATTTGAACAATGTGTAGAGAACTTAATGGAAGGGGTTTCCATGGCTGACCATCTAAACAATACATGAAGTTCAATGTAAAGAAACAAATGCAGTGGTGTGAAGAACGCTCCCACTGGACTCCAGAGCAAGGGAGAAGTAAGAATCTGGTCCAATCCACTAGAAGAGTCTGGGCTTGGCCGCTGTCAGGAGAACAGTATCTGTTGGACCACACTGTCTGAAGTGTAAAGTTTGGTGGAGGGAGGATTATGGTGTGGGGCTGTTTCCCAGGAGTTCGCTCTGCCCCTTAGATCAAGTGAATGGAACCTTTAATGCTGCAGCACATCGAGACATTTTGGACAATTAATGCTCCCACCTTTGAGGGAACAGTTTGGGGATGGTTCCTTCCTGTTTCAACATTGCTGAGCACCAGTGGACAAAGCAAGGTCCACAAAGAGAAGGATGAGGGAGTTTGGTATGCAGGAACTAGATCGGCAGAGTCCTGACCTCAACCTGATAGAACACCTTCATGATGAATTACAGTGGAGACTGTGGCCTCCTCGTCCAACATCAGTGTTCAACCTCACAAATCGATGAAAATTCCCATAAACACTCCTAAACCTTGAGAAAAACCTTCCCAGAACAACCGAATGTGTTGTAGCTACAAAGGGTGGACTGACATCTTAAACTCTCTGGATTAAGAATAGGAATCACTCAAGTTCATAAATGAGAAAAGAAGAGCGAACACTTCTGGCAAAACAGTGCCGTTTTTTTGTTGTTTGTTACCCATTAAATTCAAATCTACAGTGACACACTAAGACCTTTCAACACTTTGTGGGAATTGGTCGAAGTCAGTTTCCGGCTCAATGACATTTCCATATATCACCAGATGAAATGGAGAAGATTGGGTTTGGACCACCGATTAGTCGATGACCTGTCCTTAATCCTGGTCTATTTTATTGAAGTGTCCTGATAAATTATTGGTGCCAGTAAGGCAGCAGGCCCGCTCTCAGGAAGAAACTGCTGAAGCCCACAGCCTTCAGAGGACTTATCTTCATACACTGTACAGTAAAGCTCTGATCAAGGATTACTTCAGGACATCTGTTTCAAACTCACTGGTAAAGAAAAGGACCAATCAGACCTGCTCTTTTGGAACATTTCTTCTAAAACGTATGTATAGTTTTGTGGCTGTAGCTCCAGAACAACAAAGCTGTGGTCCACTGTGAAGTTATAATGTTCAACATCAAAGCCACTCAGTATAAAATGGGTGTTTGTCCTCCTTCTGACCTCCACATGTAAACAGGTCACTGTGTGGAAAAGAACAAGAAAATGCAGAGCCTCCAAAACGACTCACTCCCTTTGAAGTTCTTCCAAAGTTCTCACATTCCAGCCACAAACTTTAATGTATTTTATCAGGATTTTATGTGACAGACCAACAAAACTAGTGCATGTTTGTTTCCACCAGCTTTAAACATCTACAGGATTTATTTCTTCTTTGTAAAACAGCTCTAGCTCAGATTGGATGGAGAACATCTGTGAACATCCGTTTTCAGGTCTTGCCACAGATTATCAGTTTGATTTAGGTCTGGACTTTGACTAGGCCATTCTAACATATGAATCTGCCTTAATCTTAATCATCCCATTGTATTTCTGGGTGGATGTTCAGGGTGGTTGACCTCTTGGAAGGTGAACCTCCACCCCAGTCTCAAATCTTCTGCAGCCTCTAGCAGATTTCCTTCCAGGATTGTCCTAGATTTAGCTCCATTCATCTTCCTACTAAGTCTGCCCATCTTTCCTGTCCCTGTTGAAGAAATGCATCAGCACAGCATGATGCTGCCACCACCCTGTTTCACAGTGGAGCTGATCTTTTAAGGCTTATGTGCAGTGCTAACTGTCTTCTACACAGCTTTTTGAAAATAGTTTATTGTTGGTCTAATCTGATCAGAGTACCTTCTTCCACATGCTTGCTCTGTTTCCTACTTAGCTCATGGGAAATTGCAAGCAGGACATCTTCTGGCTTTCATTCAACAATACCTTTCTTCTTGCAACTCTTCCATAAAGGTTTGTGGAGAGATCACAACTAATAGCTGTCCCGTTGACAGATATTTCCACCTAAGCTGTAGATGTCTGCAGCTCCTCCAGAGTTACCATGGGGCTCTTGGCTGCTTTGTGCTGGTCTGATACATAAACTGTCAATAGGAAACATGGAAGTTTATTAGTGTAATGTGACACAATATGTGGAAAAGTTTAAGGTAGATGAATACTTTTTGTAGACCCTGTGTTTGTGTGGCAGGGTTTTTTGCAGTGGTTGTTTCCCACATTGTTTTTCTTCCCATTAATTGACCTCTGATAATTTTATTGTTTAAACATTTGCTGCTTTTTCAGCATAAATGCCTCCAACCATTTCACAACTTTCTCAGCCGGATGCCACACAGTCACACACAAACTGGGACATGCATTAAATCCCAGGTCAGCAGGAAAGCCAGTAAGCAGCAGCATGGCTCACCTGACAGTCACCGCTGCTGCTTCATATCTGCTGCGACAGATTTAAAGCAGCTGCCAGACATTGCTCTGCAGGTGATCTGGCCAATGCAGACGTGCCCTTTGCCCAATAAAGACATTAAAAATGTCACGAAACAGATGACTTACAGTAGCAGCAATTCTCAAAGTCTGGATCTGGACCCATCCAGGCCCAGATTGATTTCCATGGTGCCTACCTATAAACAGAATCTACCGCAAAACATGGAATATTTGGTCATTTGTGGATTTTATCTAACAAATGCAGAAATTTCCAACAAGCAAAGTTTCATTGTGACTGTACACTGACATTTACAGTGAAAGAGGGTTTATTTGTTGCTCCTGCTTCATGCATGTTGTGTGATTTGACCCGATCAGCTGAGGTTCAGCTCTTCCTCAGACTAACAGGCGGGTGGTCGAGACCAGGGGACAGTGCAGCACGTTGCTATGATGCCATTTATTAATAATAACACTTCATGAAGCAAGAGAACAAGTCTTCCTATTAGTTTCATCCACAGAGGATTAAGTGGAACCACAAAGAGAACATGTTGAGCTGAATTTTCAACAAGTCATATGAAAACACAGAGTAAAGCAAGCTGATGTTAGGAAACCCCTCCCTTTGCAAAGATCCGGTGTAGAGTGAGATGTGTGTTAGCTGAAGACCATTTGTAGCCATATGAGTCGAGTCAGAGTCCTGCAGAAACAAAGCATGCAGCTTGGAAGCTTTGCCTGTTTTAGGTGAGATGTTGTTACAGAAGTAAAGTTTAATTACAAAGCGCCTTTCACAGACACAAAGTCACAAAGCAAAGTACCAGGAAACCATATTTAGATCTACTTAAAAAGCACAATTAAAGAAACTCCATAAAACCAACTAACCCTGCTGTTGAAGCGCACATAAGAGTCCAAACCAGAAATACAGTTTGATAAGTGAGAAGCAGATTTTTAAGGAATTATACAAAAGCTAAAAAAAACTGTTGGATGTTTTTATTTTCAGTAGATCTGATCACTGCAGCAGTGTCTCTACTGGTCTCTTTAAAAACATTCAATCAAAGAGCTGCTGCAAGAGTCCTGACCAACACCAAGAAAATGGATCTTATCAGAACCGGTCATTAAATCACTGCACTGGCTCTCTCTTTGAACTGTTGACATTTTATCCAATAAACGGTTTACGTTGTAAATCGTGGAACTAAGAAGTTCAGAAAACAGCAGCGACCCAACTACTCTGACCAAATAAAACACCTGAAGACAGCGCCAGCTGCATCTCTTGCCCAAATCTGTCTAAACCAGATATTTACACAGATACATGACCTTTTTATTCTCACTGTCTGACATCATATCAGACTAAATACCTCCTGTAAATACATTTAGGATTAACTAAATTATTCCTGTTCACTAAATGCCAGAATGAGATTTTTGTTTTTCTTTCCTCCAGTTAAGTTTCCGCCAATCTCCTCAGTATTTGGTGGAATCACCTTTTAACTGTCTGACTTTGATGAAATGTTCTGGATTTCCCTCCACAAGCTTCTCCATAGTTTTCTGGAGTTTTGGTCCATTCCTCCAGACAGAACTGGTGAAACCTTGTCAGGTTTGTAGGCCTCCTTGCTCACACACACCTTTTCAGCTTCTAGCCACAAATTTTCTCAGGGTCTGAGATCAGGACTCTGTGATGGCTGCTCCAAAACATTGACTCTGTTGTTCTTAAGCCACTTTGAAGCTAATTTGTTGATGGTCTCAGGGACATTGTCCTTTTGGAAGACCTAATTCTGCCCTAGTTTTAACAACCTGCCTAATGTCTTGAGATGTTGCTTCAATATCTCCGCATAATGTTCCTTCCTCATGGTGCCATCTATTCATAAAGTGCACAAGTGCTTCCTTCAGCAAAATACCCTCCCACAGCATGATGCTGCCACCCCCGTACGTCACATTTGTTGTTCTCAGGTCTGAAAGCTTCATGTCTGGCGACGGTGATCATCATTACATTTAGAGGAAAAACTCTAAATGTAATGATGATCACCATGGCCAGACACTATCATTGGACCACAGGTCAATTCTTCAAAACTTCAATCTGGCTTTTGATGTTGCTTCAGGAGTAACAGCTTCTTCCTCCCTGAGTGGCCTTTCAGTCCATACAGGACGTGTTTTACTTTGGTAACCGACTCCCTCACGTCAGCTTCAGCAGCATCTTCAGGAGGTCTTTGGCTTTAAGTCTTATTTAATGTCAGACTGTTTTTATCTTTGCAGAAGAAACTAAGTGCAGCACAAAAAAATGACATAATGCCATGAAGGTTGTTTATTTTTCTTTATATTAGCTGGTTGGAGGATGGGCCTCTGCTAACATGTAAGTTAATGTTTTATGACTCAGTGGATGGTCAGAAAGCACAGTCTGGGCCTGAGGAGAGAGCAGCACCACAAAGCCTCCCTCTGCTCAGCTTGGTCAGGTGGCTGCTGGTCTGCTGTCAGCCCCGAGACCCAGCTTGGAGCTGCGCCACAGGGCCTCGACCGGAGACCCACAGTAGAACATAATCTTTAATAGGATGTGTTTTAGGTCATGAGAGCGCACACATGAGCACACGTGCACACAGTCAGACATCATGGGGAAAGGGCACCTCGAAGCACTCTCCTTTACTGCTTTCTGAAGCAGTGGATCCACCCACACAGGCAAACACTAGCAGAGCTGGGAGACTCTCGGTCTGAGGACAACAGTTCGTTTTTGGCCGACGCTGTCACATCCGCTCATCCTCAGAGCAGCGCGGGAACACGCAGGCAGAGCCTTCCAAAACTCTGTTTATACAGCAACCCAGAAAAACAACTAGAGATGGGATTTATGCAAACATACAGAGGAATATTCATGGCAGGCAGCCTCAGACGGCCTAAAGGGTAATAAATCCATCATTCTGCATCTAGAAGAAGAAGGACAGGAGGATGAAGCAGGTCAGGGGAAAGAGAGGTCAGGACAAAGCCACTCAGCAGCCTTGGCTTGACCATGAGTCCCTCTCTGTGTCTCACTTACATCACATGACTGTATCAAGTGTCTGATCCACCCAAGTAGCTCCAAGCCTTTCATGTAAAAGACAATAGTTGTTTATGGTCATGAGTTAATATGACATCCTCTCACTGTCTCTTTCATTCAAAGGCTGCACAACAAGACAGGAAAATCAGGCCAGAATTCCCTAAACAAGTGGCAGAGCTGATGTTTCCGGTGATCGCTACATATCCTGCAGATAACATCTCCGCTTTGACTCCTCTGCCTTCTGTCTGAGCTGCCAGGAAACTGATGGGCAGTTTGGACCAAAATCAGATGAGTCCCATTTCATTTAAAGATTCCATCACCTTTTCATCCGAACTCATTCTTAATGCTTTTGGCTTTCAAGACATTAATAATGTCTCATGCACTTCCTGGAGAGCCATGATCCCATCTGTGAAGATGCCGTTATGTTTTTAATCCATAATTTTATAAAACTGATGGATCAAATGACTTAAAAATGGCAGGTGTTACTAGGTGGACTGAACTCGGGGGTCATTAAAACAAACAATAAATCAGTAATGGGACCTAGAAGTTGATTTCGCCACCGGACCTGACCCACAAACTGTGTCCTGCTTCCAGAAACACAAATCTTTCCTCAGAGTCCGAGGAAAGTAAAACAAAGGTTCTGATCGCTCATCATTTTCATGGATATCAGATTCATTTTAAGGTTTTAATTAAGTATTTGAATCGGTGGAATGATGATTCAACCTTCAAATTTGAATTAACCGTATGAGAACGGGGTCCAAATGTTTGAATACATTGTGGTCAAAAAGTATTTACCCCCCTACAGATTTCTCATGTTTTTTTTTTCTTTGTCCCACCTAAATGTTTCAGATCAAACAAATTTTAATAACTGAGTAAAAACAAGCAGCAGTTTTTAAATGGTGAATTCATTCATTAATGGAACAAAGCTATCCAAACCAACCTGGACCTGTGTGAGACCTGCCAGCTGCTAGTTTCTCTTTGCAGCATGAACAGAATTAGTTGGTGGTCCTCACTGAACTGACCTACACTCAGCTCAATGGGAAGGTCTGAGGAACTTGGCTTCAACATTTCTTCAGATCTACAGCAAGATGGTTAAAACGTGTTTAAACCTATTCTAAACCAGGTCCTTGTAATAAACCAACCAATTCAAGAGAATTCTACCAAGAACCAGTTAACAAAACCAGTTAAGAACCAGAACCAGGCCTGGTCTAGCATGTGGAACAGCTTAAAGTTCATTATAGCATTGAGACCAGGAATCAGTGTTAAGTCCTGGATGATGGTTTACAGGCAGGTTGTCTGAGTTAGAATAACGCCACCTGGACTGGTTTAAATGTTAAGATTGGGTCTCTGCTTACTGGTTAGCAGAACTCTTTAGAACATTGTAACATTGATGTAAAACAACACAAAGGAGATCCACACTGTAGAGGAACGCAGTCCCGGCCGCATCACCTCAATCACACAGCTTCTCTCCTGTCGTTGCTTTGCACTAAGCACTGTAGAAATCCCAACTATTTTTAGAAAGACCTGAAAGCATCTCAGATGCTCAGACAAGCAGAAAATATCAAAGAGCACACAATATATTTGCAGAGTTCCCCGGCAAAGGCATGGGTGAGGGAGGAGGGGAAGGGCGGTCGGCTTATTTACAACACAAAGGTGAGAATCAGCGCGGATTCCCAGGGAATGCCAGGAGGAGCTTCTGCTCTCATTGGGAGAAGAAGCAGAGAAGCTGTCGTGCAGCTCTGTAAAATCAACACATTTTCTCTGCTGTTTACTAATCTGAGGTGGACGTCCATGAACTGCCATTCCAGCTAACAAAAAGCTATGCAATAGAAATGGAAAGTCAATGCAATCCAGTAACAAGGTCATCATTTCAATGCCAGCAATAATAGCCTTGGAGCCTGTGCAAATACAACGTGAGGCGACGCCTTCCTTCGTCATTTTGTTTCAGCTTCTGTCAAATGAAATCAGAACAGGGCTGAAGAAGCATTCAGGTTCTCATTCTGTCCTTCAGAAAACAGTGACTTTCTATACAACATCTGCACAGCAGGAGCATACATGGTAATAATTGGTTTCTCGATGAATAGCAATATCTGTACTGGAAAAATAAATGTGTTTCAGAGAGTCCTCATGCATTAATTCATATATTAATAAGTGCATATTTGGTGGTGGTTAGTCTGATGCACAAGATAGGTCGGGCTTTATGGATCTGCGGATACTGTATTTCAAGATGAGGTGAAACTGCTCCAAGGTGACTGAGCCAGGCATAAAATCCCTTGACCGGTCCAAGCTGAACATCGCTGCTGTAAGATACAACGTTCTGCAGAATCTCCTTCATGTCGGCACGGACCTCACAGCCTCACACAATGCATTGTTCATGAACACCAACTATTCCATTACATTAATTAAGCAACTGGAAGAAAAGTCTGCATTTAATTCTGTACAGTGAGGGCAAGAAATATCAACATTACATTGACTTGAAAAAGTATTCATAACCCTTGAACAATTTTCCATTTAGTTTTGTTTAGACCACAAAGTTCAGTGTATTTGATAGGGATTTTATGTGACAGAGCAACACAAAGTGATGTCAAGTGGAATGAAAACGAATCTTGGTTTTCAACAGTTTTACAAATAATGATCTGAAAAGTGTGGCAGGCCCATCCTCTTTCCATGTCCAGATGTTGGATTCAGCAGAGTTCTGTGAGATGTTCAAAGCTCAGGATATTGTCGTAGAACCTAACCCTGCTTTAAACTGAACCAGAACGTTCTCCCTGACCTGTCTGCTGGGTTCCTTGGTCTTCATGATGCTGGTTGTTCTCTAATGTTCTCTAACAAACCTTGTTTCAATTAATCGGATTTTAGCAAATGTACATTTTTTTAAATAAGCAGACCTGATAGGCTAGCACCTCTTCCATTAGATCCTCTGTGTGACTCTAGCTGTTTCCCTCCTGAGTGGTAGCTAGCCGCATCAACGCACAATCACTGGATGTCAACAAAACAGAAAACAATCTGTCTCATTTTCTGTAAAAATCTGTTCTTGTGCTGAAACACCCCTTCCAGCAGACAAGCGAGGGGACAGTAAGGACGTCTCCTGCAGAACCAAATGCAGTGACATAGAAGACACCTGAGGCAAATTAAGAACCACCAATTAACCTGAGATGGATGGTTATGGGCTGCAGGAGGAAACCAGAGCACCCAGAGAAACCTAAACCCAGTATGAGTCATCCTGATTAAAGTGCTCCCGTCCTCCAAGTCTAGAGTTGGTGATGTGCCAGTTTATCTGTGCTAGAGTGGTGCTGGAAACAACACACTGGTGCACTAAGCATGAATTAACCACCAGTGCTGGTGTTATTGGTGGTTCTCAGTGTCCGGGCTGGGTGCTTTGGTGTTTGCCAGCTCACTCCCGGTGGCTGCTTGCCGGGGCCTGAGCCTGGGCCCCCTGGCTGTGTCGGGCCTCTGCTTGGGGTATTATGTGCCCCGGGGTCTTGGGTCTCTGGGTCCATGGCTGGATCTGCTCCGGCGTAGACGACTGCCAGTGGGGCCAGTGGGCTCACCGCTGTAGCTCCCTGGGGGTTCTTCTCTGTGGCTGCTGGGTGGTTCCCCGGGGGCTCTCCTCTGCTCTTCTCTGGGGGGTTGCGGTAGTCCTGGTGGTGGCCCTCTTGTGGTTCCCATGCTCTGGCGGGGGGCCTTTGGAAGTCTGTGGCTCGGATCTCCTCCGTGTCCGTCTTGGGTCCAGAGGGGCAGGTCTGTGGCTCCTCACACTCACTATTGCATATTTTTATGGAGAAACCTTGTTTACACAAACGTGCTCACACTCAGACCCACAGGTGTTTAGATCCAGGTGTTAACAGATACACAATGTTCTATATTGAGCCGCATTTACCACTAATTACATCTTGCATTCATTAGTACCGTGCAACAATGCTGTTATTATATATGTTTCTGCAAGTGTAGAAGCAAGCAGGGTGTTATCTTGTATTCTCTTCATCCTTCTTTCTCTCCTCCATTCTTTTCTCCTCTCCCTTTTTCCTTTTTGCCCTACCTCTCTCTCTTGCTTCTTTATTCCTTTTCATTTCCAAAAATTCTGTTTCCATTGCAACTGAAATAAGCCCAAAGCCGTTTCTAATAAAGTTTCTTTTATAAATATCAAGCAGAGCTTTAAAGCATTAGCTGTAATGCTCCACTTGTGAAAGTAAATCTGTTGGGCTTTTTTCTTGGCACTCAGACAAAAAATTGTGAGCGCTACGCTGTGGGACAGGACATGGTTAAAAAAATTTTAAAAAACAATTAACCACCAGTTTAGCAACAGATCCAGTTTAGTGCACCCACCAAAATCACACCCGAAATACAAACTTTCAGTTTTATTGAACTAAATTCTAGCAAAGAAATCCATTAAACCAAGATAATATTAAACAAGTTTTAGAGTCAGAATATAAAAGCAAATCATGTTAAAGAGTAAAAAACCTGCAATAAAAAGAAAAGATTTAACTCAGAAGGATTACGGCAACTATTAACTGGAAGGCTACAGAAGAAGAAGAGGTGATTGAGTGATGGAGCTTGGAGAGCACGCCTCCATTTAAACAACTTGGAAGCAGATGGGCGGGTTAATGAGGAACAAGTCATGCCTGAACATGACGCTTTAGTGTTGGGTTGCACCAACAGGGAGCGCTGAGAAGCTCCTCTGGGATTGTGTGTGTGTGTGTGTGTGTGTGTGTGTGTGTGTGTGTGTGTGTGTGTGTGTGTGTGTGTGTATAAGGGTTTACAGTAAGCCATGTGTGCAGTAAAGGACTGAAGACTGAAGATAACGCCTGCATCAGTGCCAAACACCATCTGGAACTGTGGACACCCAGGGTTTTATCACATGCACACACAAGAGCAAATTTCCCAGTCCTACTCTGACTCAGACTGGCAGATCCAGCGTTCCTGCTGGCAGCTATGCAGTGAACGTAAACCTAAGCACCACATTTTTAAAACCCATTCAATAAATACCCCAGACCCAGATTTTGTTCTGGACCTCACCACAATCCATAAACTGGTTTCACAAGCGCCTAACAATCATATAATTAATGATTAGCAATGATTAATCGTAACCATTGCTATAGACGCTATAAAATACTCCAAATAAGCAACAGCATCCTCCTTAGATCCTCATTAAGAAAATTAACATCTCCGTATGTCTTATCCTACAGAGATCGTCTTTGATTGATAAAATAACTTTTTTTAAACCAAAATTCTACTGCAGGCAAATATCGTTATACGACTCTAATAAATTATGTCGACCAGCAAGAAGTCACTTTTTTCCAATAGTGAACAGGTTCAAAAGGGAATCAGAGGCATTTTATTCTAAAAACATTTTTGATAATAATATGCATCCGTCCATCGTCTATATCTGGTTATCCTGCAGGGTAGAACAGACAACCATGCACACACAGACTGCTTAGGGCACTTAAACAAGACTAATCAACATAACATGCACAAGTTTTGACTGTGGGAGGAAGCCGGAGTACCCAGAGAGAACCCACGCATGAATGCGACGAACTTGTAAAACCCCTTGCAGAAAGAGTCTAGGCTGGGATTTGAACATAGGTTCTTCTGGCTTCAATCCAACAGTGCTAGCAACTGTTCTATCTTGCAGCCCATAAGAATGAGGACTGGGCATTATTATAACCATTTATCACCATAATTCATGTAATTACTTCATGAAAAATTAATCCATGTATCATGATGGAAGAACAATGGTATGAAATGGTAGGAAGGGACAAAATGGCGACCTGTGGGGACGGGCTAGCGACAGGGCGTAATTAACCCGAAGCTTTAAATGATTGAGGCATAAAGTTTAAAGATCCACCCGGCATATGACTGTTGACTCGAATCAGGTGCTTTTTTTCTCACCGTACCGAGTGATTCCTGGTAACGTGGATTATGTGACGAAGAATGAGGAAGACTCAACATAATGTTATGTTAGTAAGGTTAGCTATTTTAGTAGCAGAGGTGTTTAAGATGATGCCAGAGGATGCACAGGGATATCTGAGGCTGTTGAACAGTAAACTATGTTCTAGTTATGTGGTTCGTTCAGGCTGCAGGAGAGTGAGAGAGAGCAAGACATTCATCAGAGAACACTAAGGCTGAAACTGTTACAGCAAAGCTGCTCTTTTCATTCTTTTGAGTGTTCAGCCTGTTCTAAAATATGTTGTATTTGGAAATACTGGCAGCCTTTGAAAATATCAGTCAGGGTAAGGATCTACATTCTCTAGATTATACACCTGATGGCTCAGCAGAAGCTAAAAGCAACCTTCATCCATGGTCATCTCAATACTCAGACCTACATCCTGTAGCAAACCTCTGGGTTGGCCCAGTGAATAAAAGCACTCAAATTAAAGGTTGGAATATTATTTCCTATGATTACAGGGTTAGAGTTCTAAAAAGATGAAATTCCATCAGTTTTATTTTGTGTCTCTCCTTGGTATTTTGCATGTTCCAGCTGAGTTAATATTCCTGTTCCCACTTGCCCTTTCCTCCTTGTTCTGTAGTTGTTCTGTCTCTAATGAAGTCTTTCTCTGGCTGTGGAAATGAAATGATTTGTTGGTGGGTTCTCTGGTCTCTCCCTCCTCCTTTTGCTGCATCACTTCAATAAAGTAGCTTCAGCCTGTCTGTTTAATTGCTTCTGTCTTTCAAGAAGGTTCCCTGCTGGCCCAGACACACAAACGAAGGATCGCAGTAATAACTTCTGCTGTGGTATTTTAATTGGGACAGAACCCGCCAATCCACACCAATAACCACCAGTCATGATGTTTCTTCTGTAAATGGATGATGCTGGAGTAGAGCCAGACCAAGTGTTCATACGTGAACTGCATTACTTTCATCAACAATTTAAGTTATAATAAACTATACAATGAGGACACTAATGATGGGAGGTTTGGCCCAGTTTGGAGACAACATAGATCCATCCTGCCTTTTATCAGGATGTTGCTCCTTGTCACAATCACAGATCATCTCCAACTGGTTTCATGAACATAACAAGGAGTTCACTGACCTCCAGTGGTCTCCACAGTCACTAGATCTCTGTCCAACAGAGAACCTTCGGGATGTGGTGGAACAGGAGGTTCTCGTCATGTATCTTCAGATAACAGATCTGCAGCAACTGTCTGATGCTATCATGTTAATATGAACCACAATCTCTGAAGAGTGTTTCTGGCGACTTGTTGAAGCTCTACCATGAAGAATTAGGACAGTTCTAACCCACTGTTAGAATGACTAATTATGTGGCCTAACCTCCTAAGAGTTTTGGATTGCATTTTTAAAGGCTAATTATTTAGATATAACAGTATTTTAGTGATTTCACTGTTCAACTTGGCAACGCCTCTAATTGTGATGCTTTGAGATCTTCTCCAGTGTTGCTCTGATGTCTTTCAATCCAACCTTCAGTATTCTTTGTACGCTATATCTTCCTTCCAAGATCAAGAGCTTTAATCCAAGATGAAACTAAGGTGTTAAAGTTAATCCCAGGTATGGATCAGTTGTGGTCAGACAGCATGAGACAGAATAACAGCCAGAAGTGACAGCCTTTACCTGCAGACATGGACACAATCGAGCAGTACTCAGGAGTTTACTGGGTCTAAGGTCACTTTACTCCATTTAGTCCATATCAGATCACAGGCATTCTCCATCATCTCCATCACCCTTCATGGTTCCAGCTGGTGAAGTAGATCCATCTTTATTGGTATGTGCCTTAGAGGACAGGTGGACCTCTTCATCTCTGTATAAATCTCCATCTGAGGCAGACAGCGGCGACTCTGACCTCATTACTGCTGGTAACAAGCATTATCATCACTGTTTGGGCTCAGGATTTATCTCCTTCCATCACCCTGCTTCACTTTCTTTTTTTGTAGATGTAGAAAAGTGCTGCACTGAGGCAGAGCTGAAAGGTTTTCAGTGAAGCTGTAGGACCACAGTAACTTAAGGTCGATTGGGTTTATTTAAATTAAATAAATAAAACTAGGTTCTTCATTGGGAAAATATGGAGTTTCAGCCATGCCTGCAGCGTGGATCTGACCCGAGTAAAGTTATAAAGGTCCTTTTAATTATTCAAACCATGTAGTAAACATGGTGGTGATTCAAGAGTTACATTTTTTGAAACTTCTTTGAGTTTACTTTTACATACTATATTGCTTTAATGCATCATTGAACACCCTCTCTACACTGGATGAAGACCCTACTGCAAACCTTATGACCAAGATGGCCGATTACAACCATCTGTATTGCAGCAAATTTTGGCCAAATCTTCCTCAGGATGAAGGATGCTGCCTTACTCTTTTCAACAATTAGATTTTTCTCTCCTTCTAAACGTCTGAGATGCTCTCCTGCATCCCCCTGCATCTCCTGCATCCTCACCACTGTCTTTCCTCCACCATGACCCAACCGCTGATGCCCACTTTCACACCATGCCCCTTCCTGTCACGACTCCCTGACTGCAGGAGGAAGCGGCTACAATCTGGGAAACTTCAACATTACAGCATGATGCTTGCCCAGTGTGCAAAACATCCCCTTAATACACTCACTGGCCACTTTATTAGGTACGTATTAGGTCTTGGTCCATTTTGACATGATGATCACTCAATTGCTGCAGATCTGTTGTCTGAACATCCATGATGAGAACCTCCTGTTCCACCACATCCCAAAGCTTCACTGTTGGACTGAGATCTGGTGTCTGTGGAGGTCAGTGGAGGTCACCGAACTCATTGTTCAAGAAACCAGTTGGAGATGATCTGGGCTATGTGACGTGGTGCATTAGCATCGTCTGGCTGATTATTTACATGGTAAAGGCATCCTAAAAATCACATGAAGGTACAGTAAGTCATGTAGCAAAGGTACAGTTTATAAAGGTTTGCAACCTTTACAACCAGTTTACAACCTGACTTCACTTGCTGTGAATTGGCGCTATATAAATAAAACTGAATTAAATTGAATTGAATTGAATTGAATTGAATTGAAAGGCAATGACAAAAATATGTCACACCTGCATAAAATAAAATTTTCTTGAACCAAGTTGCAGACAAGCCTCACATCCTGAGACGTCATGAGAGCTTTGGTTTAATACCAGGCCTCTCTCAGCTCTAAATGAGAAAGGTTTCTCTACTTCATGGCTTCAGCTGACATCTCTAAGGAGAGCTCCCATCCTCTGACAGCAAATCTGCACTACATGGATGACAATGAAGACAGTCATGATGAATCTTTATGTCCAAAGATTAATAAAAGTTTCTATCAGGTAATGCAGCCTCTAGCTTTTCTTAACACCTGAAGGCTTTTCTTCGTTTCCAGAACCTTTTACCAAAAAACCCTGAAGCCCAGAGAGAACCCGCAGTATTTTAGAAGAAGGATGAACCAGAGAGTTGTCACTGAAACCGAGACAGAGTTCGTTGTGCTTGTCAGAAGTTGATTTTGCCATCAGTTTAACAGCCAGCTGCTGTTTATTTGTTCAGTTGGCTCTGTGGTTCATTTGTTTCACTGCAGTTAAAATGTTTTAACCGGATGCGTTTCTGACGGATTTTACAGCAAAGCTGAGATCACGTATGATCCTGAGGAAACACCTGGGCATCAAAACGCTGATCTTCAACAAATCCATGTATAAAAGTATTCACGCCCACACAGGTCTGTCTTGTTATGTCGTTTTGTCACATTTAAATGTTTCAGATCAAAGAAATTTAAACTCAGACAAAAATAAGTAAATACAAAAAACTGTTGGGCAAAATAAAACATTATCCAAACCAGCAATACCTGTCAGAAAAATAAATGGATCCCTTGCTAAACCATATTATAACTGATAAACCACAGTTATTAGAAAGCTTAGTTAGATTTCACCAGCTACACCCAGGCCTGATTACTGCCAGACCTGTAAAATTAAAAGACCACTAAAATATGAACCTCTCTAACAAGATGAAGTAGGCAAAAACGTCTCAAAAAGCAACACATGATCCGAAAAAATTCAAGACCAGATGAGGAATAAAGACACAGACCTCCATCAGTCTGGAAAGTTATTTCGAGGGCTTTCAGAACCACAGTGAAAACCCTTATCCACACATGGAAGCGTAGTCAAAGTTCAGACTTATCTTTGATCAAGATGCTGTCTCATAAGCTTAGAGAGGTTGTTCATTCTGGAAAACCCTGCAGTGTGGCTGATTAAAAACAATTCAGCAGAGCAGAGTGGGTCAACAATCCTCCACAGTGATGAAAAAGACTCTTTAGCAGTTATTGCAAATGCTCACCTCTGACGGTTTTGTTTTACAGATCTCTCATTGAGTCATTTTTAGCTTTTTGTGTGATTTGCTTTTGTTTCAGTCTGTCGGTGTGTGTGTGTCTGTGTGTGTGTGTGTGTGTGTGTGTTTTATATTAGGCTGATGTCAGAGAACATCAGAAAATCTCTCCTTCCTGCATCTCCTCTGTCCCCTGAGCACACTTGGTTTTTACTCACAGTCACTCAATCTCCAACTTTTTATTTTGCTTGTTTTATTTCGCAGTTGCCACAGAAACCGGCCCCGTCCATCTAGAACATGATGACGGTTAAAAATGTGGATGATAATTTCATTCATCACAGATTTATTAGATTTTCTTTCCTGCATTTCCTCGACAACAAACAGACTGGTTTGCATAATAGCTGCAAAAAAACTAAAGATGCACCGATCAGGCCAAAACTGATTTCTGGTCTTCATTGATTTCTGATCTGCTGATTCTGATTGTGACCGATTCAGATCTTTGTTCAGTGCTGCAGGTTCCTTGAATCTAGCAGAAAATGAAGGAATTACAGGATTATCCCCATTCATGCATCAAAGCTAGCTTACAAGACAGACTAAATAAGATAAACACAGAGTCATGGTGTGGAAACTAACGGAGCACCTCCCATCAATCTTATTAAGGTAACACTGTTTTAAGACTATATTTTTTAGCTACAATCAGCATGTTTGCAAAGCCGCTGAATGCAGGCTAGTTATCTGAGGAGCAATGCTCTTTAAAAGGGAGCAAAATGTACATTTTGCCCAAGAAGCATTTGAAAAATGTTCCACGGTTGGAATTCAGGGTCTGCAGGGTCATCCAGACCCAAGAAGATCAACCTTCCTTCAGCGGTCCAGAAAATGTTGCTGCATTTCTCTGTAAGTCAACTTTAACCTCTTCAGCTCATGTTGTTGTTCACCATGTCATCATGGGACATCGTGGGACCTTTTTGTTGACAGCTTGGCTTCACATGGTTACCATCCTCTCAGGTTACTGTAGACCTTCTCTGATGACCATCCTGGAGCTGATCAGTGGCTGAGTTTTCCTCTTCCATCCTCTGGAATGATAGTTTTCTGTTGTCCTCTGACCTTTCTGGTTCTGGTTTCCCTTTCAAAGCATCTGAGATCATTTCAGCTGAGCAGCCTCACTTTCTGCTCTTCTTTACATGTTTTCTCCTCTCCAGTCAACTTTCTCATCAAAGTATGCTGTTCTTCTGAATGTCTGGACCGATCCCTGCAGCTAGAACACCTGCTGCCTTCCTCCCTAAATAAAGGCACCTGCTGGACAGAGAGAAGGACCTCACTGACTGAACTTCATAATAATATTATTTTGAACAGCAGTTACAGTGACTGTTGACTACAAGGGTTTTCTAGTATTTTGCTGAACCTCACAGTAAATTATTTGCCAGGCAGAAATATAATATTTTCTCCAAGCAGTGACTGATTTGGTTATTGATGTTAGACTGCTGTCATTTGAAACACAACAGCACGTTTCAGTCAAGGCTCTGAAGCAGAGGTTACTCCGGACCGATCTACTCCCAGTTTCACAAGCCCAAACTGATGTAACTAAACCATTTCTGTCCTCCGGAGAATCAACACCACACTGAAGGAAACAGTTTTGGAAGATGTGAAAATATATGATGGAGATTGTTTTTCAATCAATATTATTTTTATGGATTTTATTTCTATTTCACTTTATTTTTGTTAATTATTTTTTGGTTATTCAAGGAAATAATTTTCAGTTTATGACCTCAGAGGTTCAACTAAATTTTCATCAGTTTTAGCTTTTATATCACACATTTTCCTCATTTTCTTATGCAGCATAACAGGCTTAAGGAACTTTGGATGTTCTTTACTAGGAGGAGCATCATCTGGCCTGTCTGCCTCATTAGCCCACCCTCTGCTCCCTACAGAGACAGGAAATAACGCTGGGAGGAGGGCTGGATGAATCCAAGCGCTATGAATGATATATGTTTCTATGTGAGAGTAACTGTGTGTTACAGGAACTGGGGGTGAGAATGGAGGCTAAGGAACACCCAAACAAAACCAGGAGGGAGCAAACAAAAAGTAACACATAAATCTAATCTAAAGTGGTCCCAGTAAATCAAATTCATACCATTCTCGGAACCCACTGTATGCTTCATTGTTACTGGTGCCTCATATCACAAGGCTCAAATCCTATACCCAGTCACAAAAAATTACGCATGCAACAGATACAATACAGAATCTTATGCATGCATACATTATCTACATGTGGAAAATATCCGATACTGGATGAAGCTAGATTTATTTTTAATTCATTTCTAAAGAGATTGTTCTGCTGTTCATTGTAGGAAGTCATGCATATGGTGTCTATAGAGGTCTACAGAGATGCAGAGATAACCTTGTTGAAGTCAGCCTATATTCTCTCTATGAAAAGAATCAAATGATCATTTCAGGATGTTTAAAATCACCTAATGTTACAAAACAAGGATTTTGGGTTAAAGATTCTTGCATGCTTCCAGCTGCATCAAAATAACTTATTTATTTGAGAAATTAGAGTTAAACTCATTCATTCAGTCCATTCTTCATACACACAGTGACTTACTTCAAACGTTTATTTCTGTTCGTTTTGATGATTTCAGCTTAGAGCTCACGAAAACCTGTGATTCAGAGCAATGACATAAAAGCAGAACTACTACTTCCTCCCAACCACACCTCCTTCCACCCTCCCCACCCCCACCCCCAACCACTCCTTTTCTTTTCAGTGAAGCATAGGGGTTGGACAATGAAACTGAAACACCTGGTTTTAGACCACAATAATTTATTAGTATGGTGTAGGGCCTCCTTTTGCGGCCAATACAGCATCAATTCGTCTTGTGAATGACATATACAAGTCCTGCACAGTGGTCAGAGGGATTTTAAGCCATTCTTCTTGCAGGATAGTGGCCAGGTCACTACGTGATACTGGTGGAGGAAAACATTTCCTGACTCGCTCCTCCAAAACACCCCAAAGTGGCTCAATAATATTTAGATCTGGTGACTGTGCAGGCCATGGGAGATGTTCAACTTCACTTTCATGTTCATCAAACCAATCTTTCACCAGTCTCGCTGTGTGTATTGGTGCATTGTCATCCTGATACCCAACACCCCCTTCAGGATACAATGTTTGAACCATCGGATGCACATGGTCCTCAAGAATGGTTCGGTAGTCCTTGGCAGTGACACACCCATCTAGCACAAGTATTGGGCCAAGGGAATGCCATGATATGGCAGCCCAAACCATCACTGATCCACCCCCATGCTTCACTCTGGGCATGCAACAGTCTGGGTGGTACGCTTCTTTGGGGCTTTTCCACACCGTAACTCTCCCAGATGTGGGGAAAACAGTAAAGGTGGACTCATCAGAGAACAATACATGTTTCACATTGTCCACAGCCCAAGATTTGCGCTCCTTGCACCATTGAAACCGACGTTTGGCATTGGCATGAGTGACCAAAGGTTTGGCTATAGCAGCCCGGCCGTGTATATTGACCCTGTGGAGCTCCCGACGGACAGTTCTGGTGGAAACAGGAGAGTTGAGGTGCACATTTAATTCTGCCGTGATTTGGGCAGCCGTAGTTTTATGTTTTTTGGATACAATCCGGGTTAGCACCCGAACATCCCTTTCAGACAGCTTCCTCTTGCGTCCACAGTTAATCCTGTTGGATGTGGTTCGTCCTTCTTGGTGGTATGCTGACATTACCCTGGATACCGTGGCTGTTGATACATCACAAAGACTTGCTGTCTTGGTCACAGATGCGCCAGCAAGACCTGCACCAACAATTTGTCCTCTTTTGAACTCTGGTATGTCACCCATAATGTTGTGTGCATTTCAATATTTTGAGCAAAACTGTGCTCTTACCCTGCTAATTGAACCTTCACACTCTGCGCTTACTGGTGCAATGTGCAATCAATGAAGACTGGCTACCAGGCTGGTCCAATTTAGCCATGAAACCTCCCACACTAAAATGACAGGTGTTTCAGTTTCATTGTCCAACCCCTGTATTTCACTGTATCTCATTATTTCAGAAACAAGAGCAACAACAGCTTCTAGAACTGCCAGTTCAAAACACATTTTAAAACTACTTTAATAACAGCAGCAGTGGTACGTTTTTATCAATTGTAACAAAATGTTGATGTAAAGGAGGCGGTTCAGATGATCCATGGAACGGTAAAATCATTTTGCTGAAGCGTGCATTTACCAACCTTAATAAAGAGATTATAATTCCAAACAGGCCACTGAGGGTCATTTTCTGGCCAATGACTGCATGTCTCAAGCTTATTATCTGTGTAAAACTGGGTGTACTTTGTGCAAGTATCTCTTTATCCTATACCACCTCCTTTAAACAGGTTGCAGTAACTGCCTCTGCTCCTTTCATTAAGGAACCTGTTTTCAGTCTTATTGATAATGACAAACTGCACACACTTTTCCTTTCTCCAGCCAGTCTGCTCTCTCCCCTCATTATTCCTCTCAAACTCTGGCCTTTTTCTTCTTCTTCTCCTTTGCATCTAATCCAACGTCTCATTGGTCGTGGTCACAGTGAAATGTCGCTTCTCTGCGATTTATGTGCATCATCACGCAGTCTGTTCCCACAGGAATGAGCAAGTCAGCCGATTTAGTTGGGGAGAGGAGAGGACGGACGTTAGAGATCTCCGGTCAGAATTCAAGGATGATTCCTTATCACATTCAAGCTGCAGAGGGGAATGATGGGAGCCGGCTGTAGTAAAAGAAGTTAGGTTAAAGTTTTGATTCCCTGACTGTGCTAAAGTGAGGGGCCAGGAGATGTCAAGGCCATGGCATGAACAGTCCACTTCTCCCTATTGCCCTCCAAATCTCTGCTAGCTGTCTCAGAAAACAAGCCTGTGTCTGGGTGAATGTTAGCTGACAGCTTTAAAAGGAAAAGAAATGAAGCCGACTCAACAAATCTGCAACATAAGCTCTATATTTTTCTCTGTAGTCAGCTACAAACAGAAGCAGCATTACTGGAAGGTTAGCTGTTTGTGCAACTGATAGGTTTGATAAGTTGACAAGTTGTCATTGCTTGTATAAGTTCATTATGAGTTCAGCCTGACCTAGGAGAAATAGGAGGATCTGCACAGATAAAGAAATTCTTTAAACTTCAGGGATTCATTTTCTTCGGAGGGACTTAAGGAAATAATGCAAACCAAATATAGAAGGACCAGATGTTCATGTTGTTATGCACTGACCTGTTAAATTTAAGCTAACAGTGACTCAGCTCTGTTTACTTTACAAGCTGCTCACTTGCTTCACAGCAACTTTTTGGGTCAGGAGTTCATGGCTGAAAAATAGTTTTTCTGAAATGCAATAGAGATATTTTCTTCATTTTGGTAAAGAAATTGTTTTTAGCACAGGAAGCTGATAGGGAAGGTGATGAATGAATGATCGTTGGTGTTCAAACTAATCAGTTTGCTTTAGACATGTGTTGGCCCCTGTCTACATGAGGCGAGAGCCCACTGCTGAGACAAAGAAAGAGCCTAAAGAAGCAGTTATGAGCACGAAGATCTGCTGCAACACCAGTGGTTAAAAAATAAAGGATCAGCATCTGGACCAGGAGGTAATTAGGAATGGTACAAATGTTCCCTCTGGCTTGAAAGCGTCTAATATATGGAATGTAAACGTAGGAAAGGCTTCATAGACTGGTAAGCGGAGGAAAATGACAATCTTAAAACAAATCCACTGGCGCTGTAAGTCAAGAGGTCCAAAAAACAGACCAATTCAAGGCAGTTATAAAAGTTACATTTAAAGCCCCTCAGAGTTTTGCCTCTGATTTCTTAGTGTTGCATACTGTGAGACTCAGAAAAATGCCTCTTTTTTTTCTGAAAGCTAAAGAGGACAAAGAAGATTCAGTGAAGGCCCTGAGGCTCTGGAACAAACTGCCTGCAGTAATAGGTCGAATGAGTCAGAGACCTCCTTTAACTCCCCTGTATTTTTTTCCTCTTTAAATCCACTTTTGTCTCTATTTCTTGTTTTTAATGTGCCTCGTTTTAAAAACTGATGATTTCGTGGCTCGTCAGATTTATTTTGCTGATCTTGTCATTCTCGTTTATGATGAAACTCTCCAATCGACAGTTTAGATTCTAAATAAATCCTATGTAGTATGAAATTCACCAATAAAAATCAGCTGATGATGGATTTTCCACCCAGCAGGTTCTTCTATGATCTGAGATATTTTGCTGCATCCTTTCTTTCTAATGTCTCCTTCACATTGGATTGAGACAGCATGATAAATCAGCCAGGATTTGGAAGGTTTCTGCAGGACAGACACGGCCCAAGGCCGAAGCAAACTAAGCCACTGCTGAGGGCCCCCAAATCATCAGGGGCCTCTCTTAAATTCTTCAATTTTAACAGAGACCCTAGATCTGGTGAGAATGAAAGTACATTAACATTTTATTTAACATGTTTAAATTTGAAATTTAAGATTTAAAGGAATTGCCCAGCTTACCTTGTAAAAGTGCATAGAACAATCCTCATTGTTTGATTTTTGTGTTTCTATAGTTACACACTGATGCTACCCATTTAATCTTTTCTTCGTGTTTGAGATCGGTTTGTTCCAAAATGTATCTCAGTAAATAACAACCAATGATTCATTTAATTAAACTTGGCCCCATCTCTCACCAAATCTGTATGAAAACGCTGTTAGTGGTGATGATGCTCTTAACAGGAAGAGGGGCCCCAAATCAGGTTCTGCTAAAGGCCTCATAAGACCTTGGGCCAGATCTGCTGGGGCTCCTCTTCAACCAATATGGTGCATCAGACATTAATAGTGCATAAAACATCAATTGTTAGTCTAGTAGTTCATTACAACTGGGTCCTTGGGGCTGGTGACTGGTCCATGCATGAACTTGAAATGGTCAAAGATATTTTCTGTGCTCTTTACAGAATCCTCCGTTGCCTCCATCCTCTGCTCCTGATAAACTAATTAAAGTCCTGATGGTGCCTCCTCCTCCACAGCGGCTGAAACTGTTGGGGAAGGCGCAGAAACCTCCCATGTGTAGAGAAAAGTTCCATATGTTGTGAGAAAACGCCCAAATGCTGATGTGACACCTTTGGTAGTCTCAGAAGCCTCAGAAGGGAACCTCTGTGTTTAGCACTGAAGAAGGTTTTCCAAGTTCTCCAAAATTAGAGGTTATGGAGAACTTTGCGTGGTTTTACCCTGGTGTGACGCATGCAAACAACTGTAAGCCCTCAAAAACACACCACATGTATCTGACTGGCAAAACGGCAGAAAAAGCCTAACTTTTCCTAATCAGTTCATCCTCTGCCTCTCCGTGCACACTGACCACCGTGGAGGAGAGGGTGAATCTGCGCTGATAAAAGCGCTGTAATTGGCCAATCATGCTGCAATCAGGGGCTTTTCTCTGGTAGACCGCTGGAGAAAGTTCAAAAGCTGCTCTGGCCGTTCCAACAGAACAACACACACACACACACACACTAATGGTGAACTGCTTGTACAGAATTGATAACTAGTAATCATCCGATCTAATAATAGTCTCATCATGAGACAGAGCAGTAGTAGTAGAGGGTGAGTGGCCAAAATGTGCGTGAGATAAGGCTCTGTGTTGTTGTCAATCAACACGCTGTGCTGTATGCCTCTATGTTAAGACACAGATGACTCCTATGAGGAGTATGGGGGTAAAAATCAGTGCTGGGAGATGCAAAGTGTCCGCCACAGTCTGACTGATATCTGTCCTGCTTTGAGGTAACAGCAGGTTAACAGAAGCTAGAGGATTTAAAGTTTTAAGATGTTTTCCATTTGTTAATAAAATAAGGTGATGAAGAAAAAAAATAAATTTGTGAAAAATTAATTATTTGTATGTCTTTATAGGTTGAGGAGTTCAAAATGAAGAGGTCACAGCTGCAAGATGATGAAGTCCGGATCCATTTCATCTCCAGGACCTTCGAGTTTGGCTCAAACTAATGAAGAGCCTTGATGGGTTTCTCCATCACAGCACTTCTTTTCACACTGGAGATCAATAACTATTACATCAGACCTTCTTATTATTATTGTGACACATCTACTCATTCAACTGACAGGTAAAGTACTTCTTCATCCTGAAGCTCTTCATCATATTAGCATTTAGTTTTATTACATCTAGTCCGTTTATTTCAATACCTTCAGCCCAACAAGGTAAATATTTAAATAAATAATTAGAACAAGACATGTAATATAACTGCATATAATATATTTGTATAATGAATGGCTTGGAGATACAGAAGGTTGGTGAGGTTAAGAACCTGGGGTTAGTCCTCCAAAGAAACACATATTTACTGCACAGCCCATCAGCAAAGCCAGTTAATATCATCAACATCTCCATGTTATTCATAGATAAACTGGGATTTGTTGCATGAACCGACCCTTGAACTTTTACTCTTGTATCTCTAAATTTCCTGCTGATTTTAAACGGCCAGCTAGATTTTATCTTGGCAAAATGGACTTTAGTCTAGACCAAAGAAAGAATCATTGCAGGAGTCTCTCAAAGCAGTGACTGATAATTCCTGTTTATGTAAAACCACCAGCAGCTAAAGGACTCTGTAAGAGATAAAGCACAACATGAAGGTTTATCCCCTTATTATATCTTAAATCATTCACATAAGATTCAATGCTGATGTTCTACAAGCAACTTTCACTATTATTATGTGAAACTACAAAATTTTAAAATGTGTTCTCAGCAGCTCTTAGCTGATGGTTTTGGTAAAATTGGAAATATTTGGGATCAAGTCGCCCATCCGGAAAATGTCTGCCATTGCAGAGAAAGAACTCCCTCTGATTGGCTGGCTTCAGACACCCTTCATCTAATTTGTAGAAAAATTAGTTTTTACCAAGACACGGCTGTCCTTTAAACACAATAAAGCAGCTGGTTTTCCCGACTCAAGGAATAATCATTTTAAATCATTTTGATTTCAATATTGAGCCAAATAATCATGAATATAATTTTTACGTGATTGAGCAGCCCTGGTTGAGGTGGCTGTACCATGAAGGGGAACAAATGAGTTTCCAGGGGATTAAAAAGCAGCATCTGACCCGTGAGTGAACATCCTTCACGGTTCCATCCCTGTACTTCTGGACCATTCAGTCTGGGTCCACACTGCTTCTGACAACTTGAGTCCTTTGTCCCTCCCAATAACTCTTGGAGCGTTGCATAATTAGTAGAATCACCTACGTATCATCTTGCAGATAGTAGTAAAACATTGCTAAAAAAAAAACTTAATTGAGGAAATTTATTTCTTCAGGTAAATTTGACCTCATAAAGGATGCATTAGGTTTCTGTCGTGATTTGCTCCTATATTTTCAATCATCTAACGCCTGAATCCTGCAGGAATATGTGCATGAGCTGCATCCTGCACAGTGCAGCTCTCCTGGAAAGAGTTTGTTCCTGCTAAAACCCATCTGTGAACTCACACATCTTATTCAGTGTGATTTGAGAGCAGACATGCTGCTATTTCTCTCCCACCTCCATCTTTGCCTGTGTTGATCCTTTCAGAGATATTCTGAGGGTCCGATCTGTGAAAGAAGTTCACCTCAACCTCCAGGGAAACCCTTGTTGGAGAGCTCAAGTCCATGTTTAGTTTGGTGTCCGCCATAAAACCTGAAACTGGTTGGTTGTAGCCCAACACATCATAGGGTTTGATAACAGAACCGTCTGTCCTTCCATCTCAGGCTTCATGTGGAACTGCAGAAGCTTCTACTCTGGTTTCCCTCTGGATGTTGAAGCTCTTCTCCTTATCTCTGATGAAGCTCCTGCCTGCCCCACAGAGGAAGCTCATTTCAGCTGTTTCTATCTGAGATCTTGTTCTTTCAGTCATGATCCATTGTTTCCAGGCAGAGAACCAAGACTTCAGAGATAGAAGAGCTGACTCACAGGGTGAAAAATTTTTGCGACCATCCAAACAAAGTCTCAGGATAGAATGCGTGTTATTTAGCTAAACGAATTCATGGTAAATGCTTTAAGATTCTACAATCCCTGCACAAAAACAGCCTACTTTCCATTTCCCCCTAATCTGCTTGAGAAAAGAAACTCAGAGTCACTGAAATCTGAACGGAAATCTCTAAATGATTAACACAAAGCAACGGGAATGACTTGCTGTCCTACTTTGTTGAATATCCATCAGAGCATCAACGCATCCAAAAATAGACTTCTGGTTGAAAAAGACCGCGATGGGGCCGCTGTGTCCCCCAGGTGGCTCTTTAAATGTTTAGCGCTTCCCTTCAAACGACATGTCCTGTAAAAACTAATTACTGTAGCTCCTCTCTGCCCATCCTGCTCAGCGAGACGATCATTCAACCACGAGAACACGGCAGGTCAGTCTGTCCCATTCAAGCGTCAGATTTAACCTCAGCATGTGGTACCTTCATCTCCTGGCCTGGAAGATTTAAAACTGTTTTACTCATCAGCCTCCTTAAATTCACCATGAATTAAACTAAAGAGAGGCGAAACACAACGCTCTCTTCATCGCTTGTGAGCCTCTTCAGAAGCATCTCAACAAATATCTGATCATTATGATAAATTCACCCATTCCACAGAAATCCACGATTTCAGCTGTAAAAGACATACCTACAGCTCTTAAGGGACATCTCATAAATGCAGCGCTGAGTAAACAGAAAGGGCCATTTTCAGGTGAAGATTTCTTGAAAACAAAAATGATCCAAACTACTGTGGCCTGTGTGAAAAACTAATCACCACTCTTGTTAAATTATGAATCAACTGTGATTGACCAGCTGAGTTCTGCTTCACTAGTCTGACCACACCCAGGGCTGATTGCTGCCCGAACATATAAATAGAACCTTTCTGACAGCATGAAGAAGGCTAAAAGATTTCAAGCAGCAACACACTCCGGCCTGAAGAAATTAAGAAACAGATGGGAAACATCAGTGAAATTTTCAGTATAGAAAAGGTTGCAAAGCCATTTCTAATGAGTTATACAGCAGAACAATGATCCAAAGCACCTCTTCATCTGAACTGCTTAAAAAAACTAAGGTTCTAATACATTGTCCAGTGTTAAGTATATATTTGTATTGTAGTTTTAGGTTCAATGCTCCCCCTTAGTGTCTCCTCCTCCTCCTCCTCTTCATCATGAACACACTTATGATTTCTGATGTCCTCTGCTAACCGCACAGCCTTCCCATGCTTAGCCTTGTTCAGCTGATTGTTCTGTTGTTTGTTTTTCATGGCCTCCAGATTTGATCTTATTATGTAAAGCACTTTGTGTTGCTGTCGCTGTGTGTTAAAGTGCTCAATAAATAAAGCCCGAATGATTGATTTAAGAGATGCTAAATTGTTCTGCACCCCGAGTCAGAATGCTCTGTTTTATTCTAGGCACTTAGATTTCCCCCTGTAGTTTGTGATGCTTATTTTATTAGTTATTTCTTCAACTCTTCCCCTCAGACTTTAATAACAGAACTAATCAACCATCTGAACAGTCATATCAGCACCATGAATAGTCACTTTGCTCTTCCTCAAGCTGTGCGTCCATCACTAATGATTAAATACACCCTTCCAAACACACCTCTGGGGAGGTACTGAGATCACTGGAGCTCAGATCAGGAGCTGGAGGAACAAGGAAAGGAACAGACAAAGAGCAAAGCTGCACAGACTGACTGAGGAACCGCAGTCTGGACTGGAGGACCCAAAGATAAAGGCAGCACAAGTTGTGTGGCTGCAGCACGATTATAAATGATGTCAAGTTTAATCAGTGCAGTCAATCTTGATTATTTTTGGTGGCAAAGCCAGAATGCTAACTGCTTCTATCTAAAATTAAATCTGTGCATTTACCTTGTTTGGTGTAGAGCAGCTGGCTTCCAGGTTTTTTAAAATAACAGACGAGTGAAGAGGTATGCAAACATGGATGAAATAAGGACATATAGTAGATCTGGAAGGTGGACACATTATCGTGAAAGCAGCAGGTTGTCGGATAAAAGATCAAAATATGTTAATGTGTTGTCCTCCTTTAATGAGACAGATATTCTGCATCATTTTACTGAAAAACCAACAAATCTCCTGGCTGCATAGGGGCGCACACCTTTAAACTAATATGGTGCTGAAGCAGCTTGTAATTCATCTTCACATTCAAATCAACAAAGGATTGACCTCTCCAGAAAGAAAATAAAGTTTCAGAACGAGCCGAGCCAGAGTCCAGAACCAAGTCTGACAGGAAATCTGTGAGATCGCCTGAAGGGGACTGTTGACAAGAGATGTCCTCAAAATTTTTGGAGTGATCTGGAGAACTTTAAAGGCAGAAGCGTTGAGAGGACAAGATGCTAGATGCTGCTAGACTCTTTCCAAAGGTTGAAACTCGCTACAGCCAAGTATTAGGTCAAGGATATGCATGCTTAGACAACCAGTTCAGTGCAGCCTTTCAGGTTTTTGCACTTTGCTCCAAACAGGTTTATTTGGTTTTCAGTTGATTTACAGCAGCATATTAATCACATTAAAGATGGAAAGGTGTAGAAATCAATTATTAACCTCTCATCTGGCTTGTTTTCATCACACAAACCTTTCTACGGGGTGCACTCAACAACTTTTAACTATTTTTACATACCCATCACTGCTGCAACAAACATTTCTCTCTAAATCAGGGGTGCCTAAGTCCAGTCCTCGAGAGCTACCATCCTGCAACTTTTAGATGCATCCTCTCTCCAACTCACCTGAATCAAATAGCTAAATTCCCTCATCATTTCATTCATCTCTGCAGAGGTAACAAGCTATTCTTTTGATTCAGGTGTGTTGGAGAGAAGATGTATCTAAAGAAGGATAGTAGCTCTCGAGGACTGGACTTGGGCACCCCTGATCTAACCCCTGTTTCTCTGTGTTGCCCAGTGATGGACTGGTGAGCTGTCCAGAGTGTACCCTGGCTCTCACCCACCGCTGGAGATAGGCAGCAATCACCCCCTGCAGCCCTGCCCTACAAGGGTAACGACAATGAATTGATGTCTTGAGGTCATCTCAAGATGCCCGACTTGGCCTTCATTGACCCACAGAGGAGTCCCGACCCCAACTTTGGGAACGACTTGCATATTTTAGAGGTAATAGCTGACAGTCACATTTGTAACATTATTTGAAGCTTATAGGTTTGCCTCATTGTATCAGAATGTTGGACCTAAAGGACACATTTGGCACCATGGCATGTCATGAATCCTTGAAAATGGTTGTGTGGTCAGATGGGGAAATCCTAACTTACACTGCGAAGACATGGAAATAACGTCAAGATAAAAAACCTAATTTCTGCTCATATTTGACTCTTTACAAGGTTTGCCTTTCATCTCCTAATTATTCCACGTTATTCCACCTTCTCTCCTGCTTCACTGCATTAAACCCTCATTAGTAGATCCCCTCCTTTTCTCCCGATCCCGACTTTTACAGGCCATTTCACACACAGAAGCAACCAATGACAAAAGGACTGTGCATTTCCTTCCAGGCGGCGGCATCTCTGGACAAACGAGAAGCATGGGCGGCCATTTAAAGGGCAACAGCAGCAGAACAGGGCCCGCGGAGGGAGAAATAATAGATCCAAGCAGGGATAACATGCTGAACGGGCTGCACACAGGCCAAGGGGATGGTGAAAGGAAGCGTTCACATGAGGGCTGCAGAGAAATCACAGCCCCTCTCGACGCTCAGAGTGCAGGGAGAAGCAGAGGTGGCTGCATGCTGTCTGGATCTAGAGTGAGTCAGAGCGCCATGCTGAATATAAATGACTCAACGCACATTAAGATCTCACTGTTTCAATGAAGGCGAAGGCCGAGGCAGCACGTAGGAGGGACACATTAACCCCTTCCTCCCTCACAACCCTTTCACACCTCAGTCTGGCTGTGTGGACAGGCAACCACCACCACTAAACAAAGGAACAGCTCTGCAGAGAGGAAAGTGACTGGCTCTCTTAGGAGCAGCCATATCGATCAGCTTCTGTTTTATAATGGCGGGGAAAGTCTGTAAATCTGCTCTTAATTTGACGTTTCTAATGAAGCCGCCGAGGTAGCGCTAACTTTGACACCGTGCACCGTGATCACACACTGCCCTCCAGTCCTCCTTCTCATCCACATGAAATCATTCTGTTAGTGACTGCATTATAAATGCCTGACTCTCAGCTCAAACCTCAGCTAACCAAGCAGACATGGCACCATGACAGAGTGCATGGAAGTGATCATCTCGCTGGCTGCGTGTTGCACAATGAGGCAGCCAGTCTGTTCAGTTGGCATTTCCACACATCTGATTGGACATCTGAAGGGATTTTATTTTCATTCAGGGAAAAACTAAACAGATGGAAATCTGTACAAGCATGTGGGCTTTGACTTTTTCATTTCTATTGGCTGGTTTGTCTTTGAGTCTGTTGATCCTGTCAGTCTCAGAGGGTCCTGAACCAGGGCGCCAAATCCTAGTCCTCCAGAGCTACTGTCCTGCAGCTTTTAGAGGCATCTTTTCTCCAACACACCTGAGTCAAATGGCTGAAATCCCTCATCAGCATGTAGCTCTGCAGAGGCCTGGTAAGGAGACATTCATTTGGTTCAGGTGTGTTGGAGATGCATCCAAAAGCGGCAGGATAGTAGCTCCCCTGTTGATTTGTCTTCCAGATCTCACCCTGATTTAAATAAAAAAATAAATGTTTTTGACACTGCAGGATATTCGTATGAGGTAACAGTAGAAGGAGAAACTGAAATTGTTGGATTTCAGTCAGTATTTTGATTGGGCCCCCTGAAGACCTAAACATACTGCTCACATGCATGAGCAGGAATCAAGTGTTCGTTCTGACAGCAAGTGTGCTGCTTCCACTGTATGAGGTTGCTGTTTACCAGGCTCTGCACTGATAAACAGAGACAAACTCAGTTCATGCTTTAATAAAATAAAGACTGATGCAGACTGTAGAGTTTTAATAGGACCTCAGTGTGTGTTAACTGTTAGAGTGGTTAGTTCAGTGGAACCAGAGTCAGGAAATACAACCTGAGTCCAAACAATCAGACCAGACTTTTCATTTTTTTAAAGATACTTTTGGGTCAATGGAGCCTTTTTGCATTTTATTTATTTTATTTTAGACAGCTTTCTCAGTGTTTATGCCAGTGGTCTGCAATGTGGCCAACTTGTGCATTTTTGGTGGAATTTACATTTTTCCTACGCCTTTCAAATTTAAAGCATTGTTTGCCATTGACTCCCATTCAAAATGCATATTTTGAATACAGCATCACTGCAATTTGATTTCAGTTTGACTTTTATCAGATTCTATGGGGGAGAAATCTGTTTCCAACTTTAGGTTTTATTGTTTTCCACCAGGTGAAGATATATTTATTTACCATCAGTCTACTAATTTTCACATGTGAGATGGTAATAAACCCATACAAAGACTCTTATCAGCCTTCAAGTGATTAAAAGATATTCCACTAACTGATAATATTTGTCTGCTAATCTTGTGACCTTGGGTCTCAGATGGTTTGTGGTCCTTTGGGGAAAATGGTTGCCCTCCCTGAGTTAGTGGATGTTTGTGTAAACAGCTGAAAGTTGTGATTAATTTTATATCTTCATAAGTAGCAGCCTCAGTGTGAACTGTAGACCATTATAAATCAAACGTGTGAAATTATTTGTGTCTGGGTCCACAGGAAGATTATCAGTGACACAGAGAACATCTAGCATCATTTGCCCCCATCCTCCTCCCACCAATTATTCCCATCAGCCTTCCTGCCAGCAGCTCTGCACAGTCTAATCTCTCCCAGAAAATTACCTCCGTCTCTCACCTCCCCTTCCCAACTCTTTGCCCTTAAACGTCACATTCTAACATTTCCACTCATATCCATAACTTATGAGGATCTGATAGTGAAGCCAAGCAGCAGCTGAGGAGAATAAATACTGGGAAATATAAAACTAAGGGATGGGGGTGAAAACAAGCCATGTGGTTCGATCTCAGATTCCCAGCTGACCCTGAGCTATCACAGCCATTGACTGGCTCATGTAATTCTGCTCTGATTTGGCTTGGCCAATCAATGAGCTGCAGACCGGCTTTCAGTGTATGTGCAACCATTAAAGTGGGAAGTGGAAAAGCCTACGGAAAGCCACGTCCACTGCAGATAAACGGCTTTTCACCGGATAATTTAGGATCTGATGAAACAAAACAGAACATTTCAAACTGACTAACATTTAGTTTTAGTGGCAAAAATAACAAAAGATCAGGTGTTTGCAATAAACAAATTACACAAAAAACACTTAAAATGGTTGAAAACTGACACTGGAAGAACTTTATCCAAGTTCAGGCCCAAATCGTGCTGCCGTCTCAACCGTTCAACGTCCTGAAGAGCATTAAGAGCAAACATCTGCATCAGGTGTGCTTGAGAAAGAACAGCTCAGATCCCTGCCAGGCTGGCCACCCGATCACCATCATACATGCAAAGTCACAGAGAGACTTAAGACTAGAGATATGATAAACTACAGAATAAAACGACACATCTGAAAGGCAAAAATAAAAACATTACAGACACAAACATATATTAAAGTAACAAAAACAAGATGAATGTGAGTCTACGTAAATCAATGAAATTTAATTTACTGTGAGGAGTTAAAACCCAGCAACTGAGGATCTCAATCATACACCAACTTCAGTGTGGTGAGTCAAGTCCAATTTATCTATGTAGCACATCTAAGACTCAACACAGTTGGCAAAATGCTTTATATAATAAAAGATCAACAAAAAACAGCAAAATAATGAATAAAAATAGAACAACAAACATGGTGGCTCTAATTTTCAAAGCCAGGCTGTTCCAGAGCTGAGGAGCCCCCACAGAAAAGGTTCTGTCTCCTCTGGTCTCCAGTCTGGGTCTGGAGGTCTCTAAGAGCAAGGGATCAGCTGATCTAGGAGTCCTGGCTGAGATGTAAGAGTGAATCAGATCAGATTAATGGCATTAAGACATTTAAAATCCAGCAGTAATATTTCAAACTATATTCTGTAATAAAAGGGAAGAAAGGTTTCCAGTACAGGGCTGATGTGATGGAGCCTTCAGCATCCAGTCCGGGGGTGAACTGCTGCAGCCTGCAGATGCACCGGCATACTAGTGATCCATGGGAGGTGTAATAAATGCATGGATCTCCAACTAGCTTCCCAACGTTAGAGAGCTTTTATTCGCCCTCGGGTTCCACCTTTAAGGACTCTGAAGGGAAATTCAGAGTCCTGGATCATCTGATGGGAGGTTATTCCTAATACAAGTTTCTTATGCACTAATTTACAGTAAATCTATGAATGCAGGTACATGGAGCATATGAATGGTAAATCACTCCAACTCTTTCAGAGGGTTTTCTTAGCTGGTATCAACCCCCACTTTCTGCCCGTAATTCCCTCCATTTGTCTTGGTCTCTGCGGGCCAACAGGCCACACCGTCGTTCTTTACTCCCTCCTATCGAACATAAACCCACAAGTTCCTGAAATACAGCTGCCCCGCAGCCTGCCCTCAACTGCTCCACCAACATAAAGCCACTTCATTCTCTGCTTAATTTAGCCATTGATTTTTTAAAACAGCAGATTGCATCACAGATAGTGGGAACATCAGGCTGAGGTGTTTTATGGTCCTCGCTGGAACCCCCCACCCCTTCTGCAGCCGCAAGCGGGGTGAGAAAGGGAGGGAAGGAGGAAAACGTTTCTCCCTGCCTTCTGCTTTTAGGAGATCCAAGTCTTCTCTGTGGCGTGTTCGGCATCGTGTCTCTGTCGGCATCTGTGGCTCTGCTCAGATCAAATGTGAGACAGAAGACACTCAGACAAAGCGGTGATGCTGCGTCATCAGTAATGCTGGAAGCACAGAAACCTAAATCACGCTCTTTTTTGGGTTTGTGGGTATTACACCAATAATATAAGCGTAATTATCCATATTATCATTTACTTTATTGCTCTTTCTTCCAGTAGCAGATGGTGGTTTAACCAAACACACTGTGATGTTCTCACTTATCTCTGCTAAGTGCTCTTAAAGAATTCGTAGAAATCCATCACTGCTCAGTAAAACTCTGTGAAATCCAAATAAACCAACTATTTATTTTATTACCTTCCACACAGTTTCGCAAGTCAGTTTATTTATATTGTGCCAATTCACAGCAATTATTCAAGGCAATTCAATCTGACCATACAGACAGATTGAAAGTCAGTTACAATCATTCTAGTTTGATCCTAGTTATCAAACAATGCAGATCAGTTTACTATTCAAGTTACCTAAAAAGGAAACCCAGCTGACTGCATCGAGGGTCTGACCTGCAACGTTTCCTTCCTCTGGACGAGTATGTAGCGACAGTTTGTAGTGACTATATGTAGCGACTGTATGTAGCGACAGTATGTTGCGACTGTATGTAGCGATTGTATGTAGCGACAGTTTGTAGTGACAGTATGTTGCGATTGTATGTAGCGACAGTATGGAGCGACAGCGACAGTCGTTAAGTTTGCAGCAATCCCTCTTACTGAGCATGCATGTGGCGACAGTGGAATGGAAAACCCTTTAACAGAAAATAAACCTCCAGCAGAACCAGAACCTGGTTCAGCGCAACCCACTGTGGGTTTGAGAAGACAGAGCAGACACAAAATAAGAAACACAGAAGCACTGATCCAAGAGTACTTTCTATGTTTAAAAAAAGCACAGTTGTTACCAGTGAGTCACAACCTGCAGAACACCTACTGAGTCGTCCAGAACCCTGCATTGGTCTCAGACACAACCTCTCAAATGTTCCATTTTAACTTCAACCAGTATGCTTTAGCATGTTTAGCATTTGACCCAGACTCTTCAGGTTGAAAGTGCTTCTTGATACCTTCAACACTATCCTCATCATCTCTGCCAACCTTCTACTGCAAAACTGCTGGAATCTACAAAAGAAACCTTTTCACCCCATAGTCAAGCAAATCTTGACACTGATGCAGTCCCTCACTTCACCAGTTGGTTCTCATGACTAAGCATTGGCAGGTGACCTTTATCAATGTACACAAAGATTTTTAAAAACAACGGCTTCAAAATGGCTAAAATCACGTTCGTTCTGACCATTTTTCAGATTCTTTCAGCCCGTTTTATTCTATGTGCTCAAATCAGAAGGAAACAGAAATTTTAGGTCAGTTTAAATCTTGGAAAACAGCTTTTCACTGTTTCCATTCCGCAGGTGGTTGAGGTCACCACATAACTTCAGGAAGTTTGACTCACAGGCGTTGGTGACGGCGAAGCTGTTGGCCGTTTCGATGTTGTCCACATGAGGCACCAGGTTGAATGGGGCTTCTGACGCGTTGGGGCTCGTATTGTGCAGGAAGATGGCCAAGCGAAAGGCGGTGTACTCCTGATCGGTGTTTCTGATGAACAGACCACCTGAAGACAGGGAGGAGAGACAGGTTTCATGAAGAATATCTGTTTAACCCAGTATTCACTCAGGGTAGGTTCCTTAAATGATTTAACCAGAAAACATCAGGAAGGAAAAGACCCAAACTGTAAAAACTCAAATCATCGCCTGTTTTTCTGGTCCTCAGTCACTGAAACTTCACCTTCTTCATTTGAATAAAGGAGGTTGATTTAGGAGATCTAAGGGCAACTGCAATAATTTAACCAGCGTTTGATGCAAAACATTCATCAACAACGGGTCCCCAAAGTCTCGTAAATTCAGAGTAAAAATAACAGTCATGAAAAGTGTTGGCGGCGTTTGACCTGTGCACTAAGAGAAAAATGGCTGCTTCCTGTTGATGGTGATGGAAATTATAAATGAAAACACAAAAACCCAGGAATTGACACAGGAGAACCGAGGAATAAACTGACTTGAAGCAGTGAAGCTGCTGGAGCACAGGGAACTAGGCGTGGAAGATGCAGACAACCAGGAACAAGATAATCTAGCAAAGGAGGGAGGAAACTGACTGTCTTTTAAATGGCTGGGAAGGTGGATGAGGGGCATGAGAGCCAGGTGGGACCAATCAAGACAATGCAGTGCAGCTGGGGAAGAACCTGAGCAGGAAAATTAAGGGAAGGTGACTAATAAACACAGACATGACCACAGAGGTAATAAAACGGGATGCAAACAGAGGACACTAAACCACAAACTATAGACTAAAAATCGGATGAAATACCAAACCAATAATAATTGTATGAAACATTTTTAATGTATATAAAGTCCAAAATAAATTTGCATTGTTCATCCATCCATTATCTATACCGACTTCTTCTGTACAGGGTCGAGGGGGGTCTGGTGCCTATCTCCAGCGGTCTACGGCGAGAGGTGGGGTTCACCCTGGACAGGCTGCCAGTCCATCACAGGGCAACACAGAGACAAACAACTAGTCCACACACCCATTCACCTAAGGGCAATTTAGAGAGACCAATTAAACTAACAGTCATGTCTTTGGACTGTGGGAGGAAGCCAGAGAACCCACGCATGCACGGGTAGAACATGCAAACTCAATGCAGAAAGACCCCTGACTCCCTGGGAGTTGAACCCAGGACCTTCTTGCTGCAAGGCAACTGTGCTACAAAACTGCACCACCATGCAGCCAAAATATGCATTATTTTCAATAAATGTATAAATAATAATAAGAAACGGTGAAATATTCCTCAAAAATCAGCCTGATGTTCCTGGCAAGTCCTCGCTCTCCTCAGGTTTTTAACTTCTGTCTGTTTGACTTATCATCCTGTTCATATACAAAGACCTAAACTAAACCGCTCGTGATTCTGCAAATGTCACAGTTGTTTCAAGTGGTTTGTTTCATATTTAAAATTTGGACTTAAGGCAACATTTCTTGGGACGAGACAGTGTAAATGTCATTTAAAGCTAAATGTCAGAGCGTTCTTTTCATGGCTGGCCTCTTTAAAAAAGGCAAACTTCAGAATGATTTACTCTTCTTTACGCCTGGGCATGTGAGCCTCATTCTGCTCTCATCTGATTTAACTGTGACAGCTTTATGTTCATACAAACAACACCTAATGGCTTATGTGGAAATTGATACATGTTTTTTATGGTTTTATATAAAAGTAAAAACAAAAACAAATCTTATCTGCATTCAGACCACATCACTCTGATACCCCTGAATAAAATGAAGGGAAACTCTGTTGTCTTTAGAAATTAAGAGAAAAATAGCAGACGGGTCAGGGAGAAAGTTCTGGTTCAGTTTAAAGCAGGGTTAGGTTCTACAACAACATCCCAAGCAACCATTATTTGTGCCCTTCACAAATCTGGCCTTTATGGAAGTATGGAAAGAAGAAAACCGTTGTTGAAAGAAAGCCAGTTGAAGAAGTGTTTGTATAAAACATGTAGGAGACACAGCAAACATGTTGAACAAGACGGTCTGATAAGAGGAGGCTTAAATAGATCTTTAGGGCCCACATGCCAACATTATGGCAGAAAACGGACTCTGCATATCATGAACCCATCATCCTCACAGTTAAACAAGGTGGTGGCAGCATTATGCTGTGGGGATGCTTTTCTTCAGCAGGGACAAGGAAGCCGGTCAGAGTTGATGGAGAAATGTCTGGAGCTAAATCCAGTCCTAGAAGAAAACCTGTTAGAGGCTGCAGAAGATCTGAGACTGGGGTGGAGGTTCACCTTCCAGCAAGGGAACCACCCTGAACATTCAGCCTGAGATACAATGGATGGGTTAGATCAAAGCTTATTCGTGTGTTACAATGGCCTAGTCAATGTCCAGACCTAAATCCAACTGAGAATGTATGGCAGGACTTGAAAACTGATGTTTACAGATCCAATCTGAGTTTTATAAAGAAGAATGGGTAAAAATGTTGAGTCTTTAGATGTTTAAAGCTGATAGAGACAAACCCCAAAAGACCTTCAGCTGGACCTGCAGAGAAAGGTCCAGCTGAAGGGTACTGACTCAGGGCCCAATACATTTTTTACAATGTTATTAGTAGAAAATGTTAGAAACTATATAGGTTTTTTTATGCCAACATTGTGTGCATGGATGACATTTAATGCACTGTGCAGCCCATTATTCACACTCTTGTGTTGCTGTTTGGAGCAAAGTTTTATCTTTTCATAAAGATTTTATTTGCAAAATCACATATTAATCATTATTTTAGATTCACGAAAGTGTCCTTCTCATCAAAAAAGAAAGAAAAAACATTTACACATTAATTTGCCTCTTCTGATGTTGATTTTTTTACTGTTTGCATGAAGAGACAAGTGGAAATACAGAAAAAAATACAATTAATAACATAAAATGTGTTTTAAATGTCACTGAGTGGAGTTAGTGGCTGATATCCTACGGATCCTGAATTCTGGTCCCACAGGTTGGGTTCGTGTTGAACACAAATCATTCAGTAATCAATTACAGATGCTGAGCTCAACTCATTATGTGTCCACCTGTCTGCAGAACCAAATTCTGCCGATCCAACACATCCACCACCATGGACAGACCAAAGAGCTGTCAGAGGACATCAGGGAGGACTTTGTTATTCTGGTTTAGAAGCTCCATATAAAGCTACGTCTTAAATTTGCCAGTGGACTCCTTAAAGATTCAGATATGGTTTGGGACAACGTGATGTGGTGAAATGAGACCAAAATAAAGCATCAACTAAACCTGCATTTAGAGATGGAGAAATACCCAACAAACAACCCCCCTCAGTCAAGCACAGAGGTGGGAGCATAATGCTTTGGGCCTGCCATGGGTACGGGAGAACTTCAGTGTATAGAAGAGCCAAAAGATGAGGTATATGACCCATATGAACCTGGACGAGAACCTTTTTTTCTCATCCAGAACACTGAAGGTGGGTCATGGATTGCTCTTCCTGCATGATAATGCAGAACGAACCAACACAGCAGCAAAGGAGAGGCCAAAGAAGAAGCAGATTAAAGCCATGAAGTGGTTCAACCAGTCTCCAGACCTCAATCCCACAGAACATCTGAAGAGAGAGCTGAAGCAGCAATCCAAGAAATCTGAAGGATTTTAGTTTGGCATTAGAACAGCTTCACACAAAGATGGTGACAATCATGATGACTAAAGGAGAAACCGTCCATTTGGACCATTTCTGTATAGAGGAGCGGCCCGAGGTATAAGTACACTAAGTTACTTCTTAGGGCCCCTAAACCCTCAGGGGCTTGAATTTTAATACATAAATCTAAATCACGTGTTTATTTTTGTTTACTGAGAATACAAATACTGTTAAAATGAACGGTTACAGGGTAAAGTTAATAAATTTTAACTTAAGATTTAAATTGAAGATTTAATGTAATTGCCAGGTTTACATTGTAAAAGTTTAAAGAATGATCTTCACTGTTTGATTAATGTGTTACCATAGTTACAGTCTGAAGCCACGAGTTTAATCTTTTCTTTGTATTTGAGCTTTGGTTTGTTAAGCAGATAATAACCAATTATCTGTGATCGCTTTTAGGTTCAGCCAGTTGAACTCTGCCCCCCCTCCCAGCTACCACCTAATCTGTGTTGATACCCTGTTAGTGGTGCTGATGGCCTTAACAGGAAGAGGGGCCCCTAATCAGGTTCTGCTTGTGGCCCCATGCAACTTTGGGCCAGCCCTGAAACAGAAGAATCTGCATGCTGTGGTTGGCAACCAAGGTTTCTCCAACAAGCCCGAACTTACTGGAGGATGAACAACTTCTTTCACTTAAAAACATGCAGATCATCTTTTAACTTTTATGCAAATAAGTTTTTTTAGTATTTTTGGTTGATATTCTGTCTTTTTACATGAAAATGAAACTCAGTCAGTCATTCATTTTCTACCACTTATTCCATAGTGGGTCGTGGGGGAGCTGGTGCCTATCTCCAGCAGTCTATGGGCAAGAGGCAGGGTACACCCTGGACAGGTCAACACACAAACAACCATGCTCACACTCATTCATACACCTAAGGGCAATTTAGAGAGACCAATTAACCTAACAGGCATGTATTTGGACTGTGGGAGGAAGCCGGAGTACCTGGTGAGAACCCATGCATGAACGGGGAGAACATGCAAACTCCATGCAGAAAGACCCCCGGCCGGGAACTGAACCCAGGACCTTCTTGCTGCAAGGCAACAGTGCTACCAACTGCACCACCGTGCAGCCCTAGGCTTCACTGTTTATTTGTGAAACCAAAATTAGCTGCAACACCTGAATAATGGAGCAGCACTAGAGGTTCTTGGATGTATCTGTATTTTAATCTTCTCCACGGATCCAAACACATTCTCAGTATCTTGATTGCTACTTGCATTTGACGAAACCCTTCAATACAAGTTGCTTTAAGCTCTGGATGAAACGTTCTGACATGATGGCATCACTCAGCTGCTGCTGATCTGTCGGCTGAATATCCATGAAGAGAACCTCGTGCTCCACCACCTCCCATAGGTTCTGTGTCAGACGAAGATCTGGTGACTGTGGAGGTCAATGGAGGTCATTGAACTCATTGTTCAATTAACCAACTGTAGATGAGCTGAGCTTTGTGTCATGGTGCATTGTCCTGCTAGATCTTTCCAGCCTAACCTTGCATTTGATAACTTTGTTTGTCTCTTCCTGCTAGAGACCTATGAGGTGTGGGCTGTTACCTACAGTACTGGACTCGGATATTCAACTCCTACACCGACTGCTTGTGAACCTGGATAAATCATATCTAACTGAGGTATGGCTCCGTTCCTCCAAAAAACACCTGACTCTGTGTGAACTCTGGACCGAAGACTGGACAAGCTACTTGGATTACTGGACTCTCAAACCCAATGGATTAATCCTCCTGGACTTCGTTGTTCTGAAGATCAAGTAAGCCACTTTACTGAAACCAATGTAGATGTTTTCCACCTCAGTCCTGAACTAACTCTCGACTCTCTCTCTAGTGGACTTCAAGATCCAACCCATCCTCGTTCCTGTAAAAATCTTCTTGTGAAAAAAAATTAATATTTGAAACTTGTCTGGTCTCCTGAGTGAGTTTTCACATGTGCGTCAGAAAAATCCCTAAAACAATGACAAAATGTACTCAATTAACTAATTTAAGGCTTCGTTTTTCACGTTTGCCAAGGATACAAAGAAATATGTCCGGCTCTGTTCGTCTGCCTATTTCTGCATGAGTAAACATCACATTTCCACTGATATGTGCTAAGTTACTGGGACAAATTACTTGAGACTGATGTGTTGATAGGGGGACATGTTTGTCCTCCCTGGAGGCTGATGGACCTTTCAATAAAATGTAAAATAAAGTCTGCGGTATGAAGAAACGCTGGCATGGTGCTATTCTTACTCCCCTACAGGTCAGATTGGGCCCGATTATGGCAGAACGATAACATGGGGATTGCATAAGCAGCATTTCCCATATCTGGCAGCAGTTTTGTTAAACAAATGATAATAAGCTCTGATTGTGGGTTTAAGCAAATATCTGGAGAGTTTATTAGCGATGGCAGAGTAGTCCCCATCCCTTCACACTCAGAAATGCTCATTACATAAAAGCTCAACATGATAGCAAAGCATTTCTCATCCCCTTCATTCCCCCTCACAGCTGCAGAGGTGATATTCTGTAACAAACCCTGAACTTTGGCCTCTCTGTGGGGAATTGAGTGCTAGAGTAATATAGAAAGACAAGGAGAATGATTTGAACAGCTTGTCATTAATCATCAGCCTCACTCTAATCTACAGGCAGGGGTTCAGTGGAGGGTAAATCAGTAAAAAGTGCAGGTTTTATCAGAGGAAAAAAGGTTTCTAGCCATGATAAATGGTTTTAATGAGATGGAAGGACTGCTTTTAGTGGTGATCAACAGCTGGAGGTCACAGTTTGCCCTTCTTTAATGAAAATCATAAAGCTGTCACCTTTATTCCTCCCTTGACAGAAGCTGCAAAGTGGTTAAACTGGATCATGGAGAGGTTTTACAAAAGAAGGCAGCTGGGACTCTAGACGCAGAGTGTTAAACGCAGTCAATACACAGGCAGTCTGCATGCAGAACACACACACACACACGTGGACACAAACACACACACTACTGCTGTGATCTGCTGCAGTGGCAGCGTGTAAGTGCGCTGGGATCCACACTCAGTGTAACCCGCAGATACAAAGCGCATTAACCCTCCTGGCTGCATGCGTTAAAGAGAACAACCCGAGCACGGAGGGGTGCTCTGCAGCTCTGAGGTGTTAGATGAGCGGACAGGGTGGCAGCTGCATGCAGGACGTCCATGCACACAGTCACCGGCATGCTCTGAGCTGTTTGGGCTGACATCTGAACCATCACTCACCGATCTGAACGCTGCTCGGGAAAGCTCCCATCGCCAGCCCCCAAAAGCCCGAGAACATCAACAGAATCCAGTCACAGGAAGAAATCCTCATTTTGTTTCGGTTGTTAACTGAAGAGAGACATCGAGCAGGTCTAATTCTCATCCTCCTGGGGCAAAAGCAACATCCTAGAAAAATTATCAAAGAGCTTCTGAAAGAATTCTTCCCCGGTTAAACATCCATATCTGCTCAGGGGGGCTTTTCTACCCTCCGATGTCCTGCGTCCCCTCCGTCCGGCGCTGGAGATTTTGCGCACAACAGCACCAAGATGAGGGACGACGCGGAGAGGACAAGGAGGATGATGATGAGGAGGAGGAGGAGAGGGGGCGGGCATCAGCCAGCGGCGGCCAGTGCGTCTGGATGCGGCTCAACTGGCATCAGAGGCACAAACACACATGCGCCTTTTTTACATGACCAGTTCGGCCAGGAGGGGCGTCAGCCAGAGGGTCCCCCAGCAGGACCCCAAACTTTCAAAACTGCTGACATAAACACACTGAGAGATCCTGTACGGATCGGAAACAGTATGAACCATCACAGACTACAGGACTGGAAAAAAGTATTTACCCCCTTACAGATTTCTCCTGGTCTTACATTTGTTGTTGAATTTAAATCTTTCAGATTTTCAGACAAATTTTATTTTCTGTAAAAAAATAACGTGAGTAAATACAAAAAGCGTTTTAAATGATGAAGCTCCAAACCAACCTGGGTGTGTGTGAAAAAGTAATTACCCCTCCCATGTTAATTCTTAAAAAAACTGTAACCATCCACCTTTTACTGGTGCAGTTCCATGTCCAGTCCTGAAAACTGGCAAAGCTGTAAAATCTAGAAATCTCTTTAACTTGAAGTTCCTGCCGATCCTGAGATGTTTGAGTTCTGATTTTCTTTTGTGTATTTTGACCATTTCTTTGCTGTTTATATTGTTCTTCAGGTCTTGCTTTCTTACGTTTATTTGACGGTGTCCATTTTGTTTGGTGTCTTCCTTATTAGTTCTTATTTTCTGTTACATCTCAGTTAGATAATTCCCCCTGGGTGTCAGGAAGGGCTCCTGGAGCTGGACCCAATTGCAGACAGGCAGTCAGAAGCAGTAAGGTGAGTAGAAAGATTTAATTGATGAAACAATAAACTTACAGCCAGACATGAGATGGCAGAAGCAGGCAATGAAACGGGCAGACATGGCATGAATAAAACAGTCTAGGATCAGGTGAGCAAACAGAACTGAGGAGTATATATGGTGCCACACACAGGTGAGACGGGAAGACTGATTGGCATAATGCAGGTGGACTAAAGGAAGATGATATGGTGGCAAAGGGTCAGAGTGGAACCAAAACACCACTGGAAACAAAACAGAAATACAAGGACAGGATCTAACCAAAGGGAATGTTTTACACAAAGAACTGAAAATGAAAAATGAACCATGAACAGAATACAAGACTAAATAAAAACTAAACCTAAAACCTGGAGAATAGAAACAATAATGATCTTTTGACCTGAAGAGTAATAAAGAGATGCTGAAAAAAGCCCAAAAGAAAAACAAACCCAAATATCCTTAAATTGTGATAGAACCTCCTCCACAAGGGCGGATACCTGGCGACCCCCAAAAAAAAACAAAATATGAACCTTCGGGGTTGGCCACGGCGACCTAGGATGCCAACATTGGTGTAGAAGTCTTGAGGCCAACTAGGCAGCTGGAAGCACCAACGAAGAACTTTGTCTGGAGACTGACCATGAGACTTGCCGAGTCCATTAAAAGGGTTAGGAGACTTGGAGTCTGGGTGAAACTTGAGTGACTTGAACTCTGGGCAGAGCTTGGGAGACGAGAACCCATGAAGAAAGTTCTCCGGAGGTCCACCACGATGCCTGGAAAGCCCATACTGGAACTCTGAAGTCTTGGGCTTTGAAGCCTGGAGAACCCTCGGTGGAGCTCTGGAGAACGGCGTAGAGGGTTTAAGAATTAAACATACTTCCAAATATTTAACTCAAAGAGAATGTTACAGAGATCTAGGTAAGGGTCAGCTTATACACGACCCTTACCTTCTTTGTAATTGATCTGCAAGTTAAAATCGTGCAGCAACAAAGACCAGAGCTTAAGTCTTTGGTTGTGCATTTGGGGAAGAAACACTAATGGACTGTGATCTGTAAACCCTTGTACAGGTTGCACCTGACCCAACCTAAACTTTAACAAACTCATGTCTGAAGAGGTTTAATGCAGATTATTGAACATATAAATGTGGAACCTTTAGGTAACTGGAAACTGGACCAAGGATGAACCAGACCTATGCAGGTTCTCTTCCTGACATCTGCGCAGATTTATTTTAGGTTTTCCATGATGCCACACAAGGTAGCAGAGTTTGAGGTGTTGTCCTAACATACATCCACAGATGCCCCTCAGTTTAACTCGGGGGTTGTGGTAAAACAGCAGCCTACAAAGCCATGACATCATCATATGGACTTTCTGAAAGTGTGTTTGATCTAAAGTAACAAGAAATTCTTCGTTCTCATTATTCTGGAAAGCAGAAATAACGTAGTTAATTCCAGCTGATCTAAAACATTTAGTCAGATTTCTGTCAGACAAAGAGGAAAACGAGGTTCTGTGTCTGTTCATGTAGTGTATGTAAATATCTGGCTCCATCTGGAATTATTATGGATGCCTCTGAGGTCATTTGCTGATACAGCGATGGATGTTTTCTGGTCAAAGCAGCCTTTCTTGTGTTTAATGTGCAGAAGTATTTCCACACGTTTATCTGTGATGCTGGAGGAGAGGAGCACTCCTCTTCTGGCAGGACCTCGGGCCTTGGTTGGTTCTCCAACTGAGCATAGTTGTTCATTTCCTCTGGAGGAGAAGTGTTTACTTCATCAAGATTGTATGTGTTCCTCCAGATGTTCCTGATGTTTTGGCTGCTATAGAAAGATTCAGTGTTTCTCTGTGCTGCCATTAATTAAACAGTCCCATTAAATTCTCAGAGTGGGAAATCAAAGGAAACACAAACACTGGCTGCCAAAAATGGACACTTCTCCTTTAAGTAATGAGGTCAAACTGTCAGTCAATCACCAGTAGTTCAGACCCGCTGCTTCAGTTTCACTCCAGAGATGTAATAAGGATAAAGGTTTTTGTCTGAATCTTTAGCTTAATTTAAAATAAATTACATCAAACTCTTTTGCAAAGTGTCTTGGTGTCCTTGGGGTGAAACGGGGAAGGCAGTGACCGCAGGAAGTGCTGAAGCGGTGCTCAGCTCCAGTTCTGCTGATTTTAAGGTTTGCTGTTCCCCCGCAGGTGTAGAACCTATTGAAAATAAGTAAATATGTGTGAGAGAGCTGGAGTTGATTGTGTATTGGGACTGTTCACCAAATGTTCAGCAGTCGAGCGTGTTAGAAAATCTGCAGGAACAACTGCTGTTCAAAGCAGAAACAGGGGACACAAAGTCAGGATCAGGCAGGAAGAGAATGAACATATTTTCATTTGAACTAAACTGAATCATCTGCAGACACAGGAAGTCCGAATGCATAAAGGTAACAGCGAGGAATGAGGAGAATTAGATCCAAACATATAAGTCAAGGACACAGATCTAAAAAGAAACACCTGAAAATAAGAGATACTACACTGCAGCTGTCTTCACTCAGTCATTAATTCTAGACAATATGCTTCCAAGCAGCCAGACTTTTCTGTCATCTACTAAAATGTTCTTAATTGATAATCCTTCAGACTTCCTGAAGATCTTTTCTGTGGACTACAGATACTGTTGCTCTCTTTTTCTGTCCAGACGGTTCTCAGAGCAATTAATTTTATAAGCCACTGATTCTGTGCTACAGAGCTGTGAAAAGTATTTACAAGCAGTCCTAATTACTGCCAGACCTGCAAGAATGATTCAAGCAGAACCTGTCTGACAACATGAAGTAGGTTACAATATTTTAAGAAGCAACACATCATGCCCTGATCTAAAAATACTCAAGAGCAAATGAGAAACAGAATAATGGATATACAGTATATCTGGAAACGTTTTAAAGCCATGTCTAAGGCTTTGGAAATGACTCCAGAGAACCATAGTGAGAACCATCATCCATACATGGAGAAAACATGTGAAGAACAGTTCCAGGAGTAGTCAGTTCACCAAAACTATTACAAGAAAGCATCATTGACTCGTTCAGGAGGTCACATAGGAACCTAGAACAAAATGTAAATTTCCACAGGCCTCACTTCCTCAGGTCATGCTTTAACAAGAATACTGAGCAAAAATGGCCTCCATGGGAAACAAAGTGGAAAGTTCTGGAAGGTTTGTTACACCTGGTGTAAAACTAACACAGCATTTAGGAAATAGAACATCATACCTACAGAGAAAAATAAGACAAAGTCCAAAGATATGGACTCCTGGTGGTCCCAACTGATGGGGCCGCAGACGGCTGAACAGGCTTGCCTAAACGGTGAGCAGAGTTTGAGCTGCTCTCTGTATGCTAAGCTAAGCTGGTCTCTACTGGGAACAGTGGTGGGAAAGCAGCTGAAGTTAATCATCTGCACACCTTTTGGTGGGCTCCCACGTGGGACCAGCCTGGGCTTTGGGGGCAGCCCTTGGTGGGCCAAACTTTTTGCCACAGTGGACCTAGTGGGGATCCCACACAGGCGTGATGGCTCGGTACTGAACAAACTGCAGTGATGATTCATATTCAGTTTTCCTTCATTGACTGAACAGGTTCAATATTTGCAATGTTTTACAAACGTAAAACAATTGCAAATAAATTCTCTTTCATTGAAAACAAACCTTTTATATAACATTTTAAAACATGAACTCATTAGTCGATTTAATAACTGATCAGGTATGATGCTTCTTAACCTTACAGAGAGAAATATTCCAAAAATATTCCTTGTAAGGTTTGGTTTGGTTCACATTTACTTTATGCTATATATACAAAGCGTTTACATACACTTTAATGATCTGGGGAAGCACAGATGATGATGTCATAGCTTTAAAGGCTTCTGATAGGTTACCTTAACGTCTCAGGCACACCTGTGGATATAAACAAGCTGTGTGCGGTTCAGTACAGAAATAAAGAAGTTCTATCAGTCATTACATTTTAAGACTTTGTTTTAGAGCTTCATTTAAAAATGAACATAAGAGAAATAAAATAAATGTTCTTTTTTGTTTAAAATAAATTCATTCATTCTAAATTTGGCAAATACAATGCAAATTAATTACTTAAAAATCACACAATGTGATTTTCTGGATTTTTGTTATAGATTCCATCACTCACAGTTGAAGGTTTACTATGATAAAAATTAAAGACTTCTACATGCTTTGATAATGGGAAAACCTACAGAATTGGCAGTATATCAAATACTTGTTCTCCCCACTGTAAGTTAAAAATAGTGGTTGATTTCTCACACTGGGCTGAAGGCCAAAGAGAATAAATAGGTTTTCAAGGGAGATTTAAAATCAGCTATTGAAGGAGGCTGCTTGATCTGGGTGGCAAGGCGTTCCAAAGGTTAGAAACTGCAGCTGCAAAAGCTCCACCACCATGTCCAAGAACATCTGGTCCACTGATGTAAGTGACCGAGACGTTCACAGGTAAGACGGTCTGACAGGTAAGATGGAGTACAACCATTAGGAGTTATGTCAAGTCAAAGTTTCTTTCTACAGCACATTTAAAACCACAATGGTAAAAATCATCAGTAGCATAAACAGTTAAAAATAAAAAACAATTAAAAAAACACAGCTTAACTAAAATATATTAAATTTATGTGACAATTAGTTCACTAAAAACAAAAATTATCCGTTCAACTGAAAGCTAAAGTGTAGACGTGGGTTTTTAAAAGAGGCATACAGTGATCAACAGTCTGTGTAGCTCAGATGAGTGAGTGCAAGTTGTTCTACAGGCTTGGCCCGACCAGGGAGGACGCTCGGTCAGCTACTATGTGCCAGGATCTGGGACACTCTAACAACAGCTGGTTTGTGGACCTTAAAGCCCTGAATGGAGTAGAAAGCTGCAACAGCTCAGACAGATATGATGGAAGCAGAGAGCCTAAAACTGGGCTCATGTATTTTCGCCTGATTGTGCCAGTTAAAAACCGAGCTGCTGCATTCTGAAAAAATGTCACATTAAATCTGCTAAATATTTTTAAATTATTTATCATGTTATTAGTTTTGCTACTTCACAACACCTGGCATTTTACCACAGGTGTGTAAAGTTTTCAGGCCACAGCAGGTATTGTGGTATTTCCATGTAAAATCTTAAAATTATTTTTAGTTCTCAAAGGTATAAACAGTTTAGACAGAAAATAAAGGAAAATGCCAACTTGGCTTTGTTTAAACCATCTGCTAATACCTTCTAGGCTCCCTAATAAACATTTCAGGAGTTGATCGATAAAATAAATGTTTGCAAACAGATTTAGTGCAGAACAGGCAGCTCAGAATGTCAGCAGCTTCATGGAGAGCTGCAGCAACACTGATTTGCAAAATGTAAATAGTCATTAAGTCAAGGATTTGGCACAGATTACTGTTTAATACAAAGATACAGAAACAAAATGGACCCAGACATCATTTCTTATTTTTGCTGTTTATATTTCTATTTCACGCTTTGACATAAGATAAATACAATATAAGATAAAATACTTTGTGTGCAGATCGTCATTGCCTGTCTGTATTAGAGAGTTATGTATGAAAATCAGGAGAATGGAACCACCACATGAAGCTCCTGAAACTGAAATAATCGTATTCATTCCTAAAGTAAAACTGTAAAGAACAATGTTACAGCTCCTCACATTAGAGGGGAAATTGAATCTGCTATTACAGATGCCAAATTTCTGCTGAGTGGTGGTGCAGCTGTCAGAGCAGATTTCAAAGGTCTGCTGTGACTGAACAGCATGAACCAAGCACATTTATCAAGAAGACAGGCAGACATTACCTATGAAGGGCTTTGCCTCCACAAACAACTCTGAAGGCCCCTTAAACTGATTTCTGTATCACTAAAATGACTGAAACTCAGCAAACAACAGGAACAATTCATCCTGTTGGTAGGAACTGCTCATGATGGGCTTCATACATTTGTATTTATATAATATTTAATGTGCAGTTAAGTGTTTCTCTATATGCCTACATCTCCATTTACTACGGTGTTAAATATAATACATCTCACGTTGTACAGTTCAATAAATGAGGTTTTCATAGCGTGTTTGCTATGTTTGTGGGATGCAGATTTCAGGTGTTAGTGTCAGTTTATCTGGCCGTTTGCTAAATAAAGTTCAGAGTCTAACAAAAGTCATGTAGGAGGGTTGCATTTTTCTGTTAAAATATATGTTAACAATGACAAACGAAACCAAATCTACCCTTGCTGTTCCTGTTTATGTACAACCTAGCATAGTAGTGGGATATTATCAGCCTGCATTACAGTTCTTTTAGCACCGTGTCAAATCCTCCTAATGCTAAATGGATGATGAGCCTGTTTTAGCTGGGGTACCTCTGACATCATGTTAGCTTGCTAGCAAAAGCATTAGCATTCTGGCTCCTTGTTTTTATTGAAATCCATAAGTAACCAGATGCTGAAATTAGATAAATTAACCCTCACATGAAGAACACAGTTTATAATATTTAGGAGTTCTCTGACCGCTTCAAATTAAAATAAGAAATAGCAGCTAAGTCCTCTTAATCAAACCTGCTTGATTCACCTGGTGTGTGTGATTTGCTGGTTTTACAGAGAGACAGAAAAACATCTGATAGAAGCACTCTAACATATCAAATGTGCTTTTCCTGTTTGCAGTGTTAATATAAACTAAGATAAATAATCTGTGTATGGATTACAGAACATCTGGATACATCAATTTCCACTGTCCCCACATGCTTGCACATTAGGGTGAGGGATTGCTCCGAAGGGATCGATGCAACTGAGCTTCCTTAGATAGATAACCTCTTCCTAACTGGCACCAAATGATTAACTGACTCTGATTGTACTGATTAAATCAGACTGCATGGTTTGGATCAGAACGTGACTCTGTGATTGAATTGTATTGGAATTACCTGAGTTGATATGAATTCGGACCATACCGGTTCTAAATAACAGCATATGAATTGGACCAGTTGGCCTTTTAAAGTAGCTTAAGATGAAATTTGTTGTACTTTGGCGCTTTCCAGATAAACTGAATTAAATTATTTCATTGTTTCTTATTTCAGGCAGAAAAATGGTTTAAAAACTTCAAAATCAACCCCTAAACATTGAACTTCCATATTAGGCTTTGAGGTCTGAATGTTACCAACTGTATGAATGAGGTGTGTGTGTGTGTGTGTGTGTGCGTGTGTAAATGGACCGCTGCCATATCTGTGCAGCTGAACAGATGGGAAGCCTGCAGTAAGTTTTTCCTCCTCACATCGGGGGTGACAGAGAGTGCTGTTCAACCGCTGTCAGGGAATTCCAAAACAACATCCCAAACTCAGCACATTGTCATCTCCGACATGCAGGTGTTTGCATGCGAGTGTGTGCTTGTTTATCACCTGAAAAAGAAAAAAAGGGCTATTAGCTATTTTTCAGCGGCACTTGGCAGTTAGACTTCTTGGCTACCTGTTTTTTAGGCTCGTTTGAAAGTGTAAAAGTTCCAAATGTGTAAAATAAAAGCAAGAAAGTAAACAAGAAGGCATTGAAATGAATATAACTTGTTTTAGGTTAAAAGCCCAAACACAACTGAAATCAAAAGTTATAATAATATATATCCTTGAATGTAGTCTTCATTGGTAATGCTGCGGGCCCAACAATATTTTTTTAACTTTGGCTGCTTTGCTCTGACCATTCTCAAAGTAAACAATTGTTCTTTTAAGCAACTTAACTCTGCATCATCCAGGCATAAAAGTGCTCCAAAACTCAAGGATGTACTGAGCATTATATCTATACATAACAGACAACTTAGCAAAGAACCAGTTTTAAACTGGATAGTTAAGGTCTTTAGTACTGGTATCAAAATATACCAAGAAATCCCAATCTTATGGATTCTGCAGTTTAAACCAGGCCTACCCAGTTCCAGTCCTGAGGCAAATGAATGTATAGTTACCAGGCCTCTGCAGAGCTGAATGACTGAATGCTGATGAGGGAGTTCAGTCATTTGATTGTTGGAGAAGAAATTCATTTTAAAGCTGCAGGACAGCAGCTCTCCAGGACTGGACAATGGACATCGCTAGTTTAAACTCTTTAACGAGATGACAGAGAACGTGCTGGAGTAACCATGGTTTTCTCCATTGAATAATGCAGTGTTGCCCCTCCCGTACCTTTGCTGTGCAGTGTTGGTCAGATGGCTGAATAAAGGCTCCTACATTTTTCCCTTGCTTGCAAGAAAGACCTAAAGGAGAACCTCCAATCTCTCTTATTAAGGAAACAATTTGTTAAAACTACAGTTGGTGAACTACTAGCAGCATGTTTGTTAAACAGTCGACTGCAGCTTCTACCTGGGAAGATATCCCAACTAACCAATCAGCTAACATCAGCATGTTTGGCATTGGTTTCCCTATAAAGAGCAGAAGAAGCCAATGCTATTGTCAGGACATGTGAGGGGGTACAGCAGCACATCTATTAGGCATAATGAAAGGAAGATGAGCTGACTGAGCAGCCGAGGGACCACCTGGACAACTGGGATTTTAGGACCTTCTACAGCACACAAGTTTTAATTCAGTTTTCAATTCAGTTTATTTATATAGCGCCAATTCACAACACATCGTCTCAAGGCACTTCACAAAAGTCAGGTACATACATTCCAATTAATCTTAATCATTGAACAGTGCAGCCAGATTCTGTTATTTATTCAAATTGGATAAAAAGTTTTTCTATCTAAGGAAACCCAGCAGATTGCATCCAGTCAGTGACTTGCAGCATTCACTCCTCCTGGATGAACATGTAGAGACAGTGGACAGTCACTGGCGTTGACTTTGCAGCAATCCCTCATACTGAGCATGCATGTAGCGACAGTGGAGAGGAAAAACTCCCTTTTAACAGGAAGAAACCTCCAGCAGAACCAGAACCAGGCTCAGTGTGAGCGGCCATCTGCCACGACCGACTGGGGGTTAGAGAGAACAGAGCAGAGACACAAAGAGAACAAAGAAGCACTGATCCAGCAGTACTTTCTATGGGAAGGAAAAGGTAAATGTTAATGGATGTAGCTCCTTTAGTCGTTTCACCTAGAAAGAAGGAACAGATAAACTCTGAGCCAGTTTTCAAGGTTAGAGTCTGAAGAGAGCACATAGAGTTAGTTACAGTAGAAGCTCAGTCAGTAGCTATGTCTAGGAGAGAGAAAGGGTTAAACACTGAAAGACAGGGCCAAGTGGATCATCAGTAGAGGGTGAGCATTAAGTTGTTGCCAGCAGAAGCTTGGAGGATTCCCCTCTCCAGAAAGGTGTTACAGGTAGACACAGAGTCAGGCCAGGTTTTAATAACATTTTTACCATATTAGAACATTTTTGAACATAATCCAGTGGAGGAAAAATCAAACTTCTTCTTTCCTTCAGCAGTGGAGTCTTGTGCAGCAAGAGTTAAAAGAGGCCATCGTGGTTGAGGGGAATTTCAGGTCTCACATACAAAGACATGAGCAGATTTTCTACGAAAACAATCCCTACATTTAAATCCTTAAAATTGCTTACATGCAAAAAAATCCAGGCATATGAAACTGTGGGCAGGCATAGATCCAAGCAAATTTCCATAGTACATCCCAATCAGCAGATCAATATTCAGTAGATAAACTTCTCTCTTAAGGTGAGAAGAAAAGAAACTTCACAGAATGTGCGCTAAAGAGGCTCCTAAATGCTTTGCATAAAAGCACAAACTTAACTAAGATTTTATTTTAAAAATCAGACCTACCTTACTGTCATACAACAGTTACATGGATCACACACTGTTATTGCAAATGAGTGCAGAAGTGTGCAGGAGAATAATTGAGGCTGTAGCATCTCAAACGTTATGATTCTGATTATTCACATAACTACAGCAAACACTCCAGGTCTTGGTGGAACGCTCTGAAACCCCAGTTTAACCAGCAAAAACAGGAAGTCACTGACCTTATAGACTGGACGGTGTCATTTCAACACTCTTTGATATTAGGACAATCTAATGGACTTACCCATCCCAATCCATTATAGCTTGTAAACAGATCCATAATAGACTGTTTATTAGAATGAATGAATTGTGCCAGACCACCTTAGTTAAAGGTATTTGTACATCACATTTCACTGAATAAAAATGCTTCCCAGTAACATGAGCGCAGTCATCAGTAATGGTGCTATTAGCCGTATGTGTGCAGCAAAAAGCTCCAATTATACTGAAAGAACTGGCACCACTGCAGACTTTAATGATGGCCGATTCAGCTGCATTTTATGGCAGTTTGATAAACCTGCCTGACATAAAGATAATACTCAAATGGCATGGCTTCCCCCAGGGTCCACTGGCATGGTTTCGATGGGGCGTAAGAAGCCCCAGTATGGCTCCTCACCACACTGCCCTACAAAACCGGATAAATCTCTTAGGACTATACCAACAGGATTGCAAGGATTGTGCCACAAGGAACTGAATTTACAGGTTTGATGAAACAAGAGGTTTGGAGATGAGTCACGGAGGATGTGATGATGAGACATCTGGGGTGACTTGTCAGAAGCTTAGAAGGAGGAGACTCAGCATGAGGGTATGTTTTCAGGGAACTGACTTTTCCCCAGCCAACTTAGGACCCCCCAGATGGTACCTAGAACATGTAGGAGTGAACAGATGGGAAGAATGAGGCGGTGAAGCAGGGGGGAAGATGGATGAGGGTGAGGAAGTGGAGGAAGAAATGAGGGATGAAGTGGTGGGCTTGAAATAATGTGATGAACTGAGGTTGATAGTTGATCTGGGTATAAGTCGGAAGTTGGGGGTGGTTGAGGCATGGTCCTGCTTCTGAATCTACATTATATTAATGTCATACTTCATCTTGGGCTAAAACAATCTTCTGTTTTAACCGATCATGAGTCGCTTGTTGTCTGATAGCTCATTTTAGTAATGACGAAACCAGCTGACATTAATTTGAAATGACAGGGGCAGGTTTCTTTCCAAATTCAGGTTTCTGCTGATCTTTTGGCTTTTTATGCTTTTTGCAGTGTCTTTTCTTTATTTCTTCATCTTTTTCTTTGCTTTTGAGTTCTTTGTATGTTGTTACCAACATCTGGTGTGGATTTCATCTCAATAGCCCCACTGGAAATATATTTATTAAAGAAAATAGAGACGTATTTAATAATTGTTTTGCTTTTTGCGGTTCTGTTTTACCATAAAATCTACAATTGTGACAGGCCTTCAATGAGCCACAATAGGCTTGAGCTAAACTAGATGTGTGATAAGTGATGCTCCACATTACTGAAGAGCACAGAAGTTAAAGTGAAGCAGAAGTCACATTTGGGTGAAAAAAGTGGTTTTGTTCTGGCATTACCTTTAATAAATACATGCATAGTTCAGCATCACTTATGGGAAAAAAGCAAATTTGCTTTGGCTGAATCAACATCAGAAATAAACAATCACCATCTGCTGCCCTCAAATGAGAAAATAAAGGTGCGTCTACAAGATAAGGAAGCAGGCCCGGCAGAACACAGTGCTGCAGCCAGACATAATAACTAATAAGAAATATGTTACTTTGTCTACATTTTAGTACACAAAGTAACTGATTTAGTACAAGTGGTGAAGCATATTCGGAATGGATGAGCAAAGAGAGTTAGAGAAGTGTGCAAACAGGATCTGAAGCTCCTGTTCTACAGGAATTCTGCACCAGATGGTTTGGAGAATCCAGATCTCAAAATGAGGGCTTTACTGAAACAAACCACGGTAGGACGGGCTGAGTAGAATAACTGGTGCTTCTTCAGTGACTCAGAATGTCAACCTTTCCTCAGCAAAATGTATAAAATGAGCAGTACCGGAGCTGTGACTTCCAGAAACAAACCAGAACTATTGACAGACTCCGTAACACAAACTAGGGAAAACAAGCTCTTCTCTTTGTTTGTCACTGATGCTCCTACTGCACTTCTTCACTGAATGAGACAGAGAACTGGCACAAGGGGAGGAGCGCAGCAGATCAGCTACACGTGCAGTGCTTGATAGATAAGCAAATATCACACCAGTGATTGGCTGGTGACCGGAAACACAAAATCCGACCCAAAGAAAACACAGCAGCTTTATAAATAAGAAATAAATTTGAACATTAGCAGATATTTTGCTCAGTGAAAGGAACCCCATCTTACACAGTGGAGAACAGTAAAGTTGGGCTTCACAACAGCCAAGTCCTCCAAGACAGCACAACAAGCTCAGAAGGTCCAATAGAAGACAGAGAGTTCACCACTAAACATGGTTCTGTTGAGTAATGGGCTGATTGTGTTTTTCATCTTGTGATAACAGGATAATTCCTTGTGTTTGTTTCATAGCTCACAAGCATAGGCGGAAATCCTGGGGGGGACGGGGGGGATGTGTCCCCCCCTTCCATAAAGATGTCCCCCCCAATAATCATTGTAAATACAAAAACATTTTTTAAATGATAATATAGTAATATTTAATAAAAGCGCAGCTAAACTGATCCATTTTAGATAGTACGTAAAAACAGTTTCCTAATTATTAAAAGATCATGACACCCCTATCCCACAAAGTGGTTTGGTCCACATGCTGTTTCTGACGGGAGGGTCTACCGGCTGCTACTCTCGGCAGCTCCGTTTTCAGAGCGGGTCAGACACGCTTGAAGAGGAAACTGCACCAACGTGTAAAAGCCAGTTAGTTATTTATCACATCACTTGTTCAAAGAGTGCAAGGTTATAACATAAAAAGTGATATTTCTCCCGCTTTGTCCAAAACCAGCCTCTCCTATCAGCTGCTAGCTAAGCTAACAGCCTAGCTTATGCTGGTTAACAAGCTGAAACACTATGTCAGTAGCAGCACTGATGGGACAGAGGAGAAGAGAGAGAGGAGGGAAAAGAGATCACTTAGGACTAAGGACAGATTTTTCAGAAACCTCTGTCAGGGTGTTATTGTCAGATATAAACATAATTCACATTTTTGATGGACTAAAGAGTAAATTAGAGCAGGATGCAAATAAATTCCGTTAGATGTAATCATAAAGATGGATCATTGCTACCTTTCACCTAATACCATTGTTGACTTTGATGGTTGAACAAAAAAAAACCTGTATAAGGGTAAAATATGGACTAATAAAGAGCAATGCTATAACTACAAATATTACTTTCAATAACATAATTTTAACATGCTGAAAAATTGCCAAGGAGCAGGAAAGAGAGAGGGAGGGAGCCTTTTTTTCATGTCCCCCCCAAGAATTACTCTCTGAAATTGTTCTGTTTAGTGTCCCCCCAAAAAATAAAATGGGATTTTCGCCCCTGCTCACAAGATAAATATATATATCAGAAACATTACATCTGAATGGCAGCCAAGAAGCACAGAGCATTCAACCATAATCATCTTATAAACTCAACACAAGATGTGAGAAAAGTTACTCCATAATCTCGACTTGAGAAAATTATCTTTTTCTCAAGCGATGACATTTTAACAACGAGATCATTTTCTTATTTTGAGAACACATTTTTATGGCTGCTCTCAGCTTCTGTGATCAAGTAGTTTACAGATGGTAAAAATTAAAAAGTAAGTCCCAATCTAAAGAACCTCAAAATCAGAAGAGAAAACAGGTCAGAGAGAACCATGATCCACAATAATTGAGATCAAAACTAGTTTGATGTTGAGAAGAAATCTGGAAGGGAGTAAAGACTTTTTCAGAGGACTGTGTCTAATATTCGAATTTCCACAGAAACTGGAATGTGGGTTTTTATTGGCTGTAAGACATATTCATCACATTTACCAGAAGTATATAAATCTGTGTGAGGAGTCTATATACAATATCAGTTTCACCTTTTGTATTATATCACTGTAATAAATGAATGTTTCAATCATGTTCCTATTCATTGATTCCTCAGTGATGCCATTATTAAATTAATGTATAATTTCTTAACTATGAGAAAGAGGAGAAATAAACATTAAATATGACAGATCGGGTAGTGTAGCAGAGGACCTACTGAGTTTATACAGAATATAAAAATGTTGTTGATGTTCTCTGATAGGAGGCGGAGACTGTGTGAAGCTCTGCTGAATCTAACCGACCATTCGCCTCAGCGTGCAGACCGGGCTGCATGTGAATGGTAATGTTATCTGAAAAAGGGCTCACACACAGATGATGGCTCGGTACCATCAGCGATGACTGCAAGCGAGCTCCCTCGGCCTCTGCTACATGGTGCATCTAGCAGGCTTACATAAGCACAGTTCTGCATTAAATGGCTGCACCTGCAGAGAAGAGCAGAGGACAAAGAAAAGAACAGAAGGTGGCATAGGGAAGGAGAGCAAACGTATTGGTATCAGCTGGACACAGATAATCCATGAAAAACTGTTAAACTTAAAAGGTGGAGACTGGAGAACGTGTAGGATTGATTTTCAGAGGAAGGAAGGAAAATATGTGGAACAAATTAAAGATCAGACAATCATGGCTCCAAAATAAGCAGGGAGAATGCAGGGATTTAAAAAACAAAGGGGAAATGAACGGTGGCAAGATAAGATTCAGGTGATACAAAGTCCTGCAGCCATTCCTGAAATAAGAACCTGAAAACACGTTCTGATTCACAGGATGCAGAGATTTCAACTCCCATGGCAGCATCTTCATCGATGACCCAACCCAGGATCTGTGTCAGAGGTGCAACAAGTGCTGCTCTGAGGAAGCTGGACCTGCTGGTACTGCTGGAAAAAAACTCCTCAACACAGTTCACCTAATCCCTCTGGTTCTGAAGTCACACACCGCTCATTACTGATCCGGCTGAGTCACAGTTTTCCTGAAATAGGCTCCAGGCTGGGACCAAATCAAGGACAGACCCACCGGCTGTGGTTGGGAATGCTCTGTTCGGTTTTCATCACAACGATTCTGATCAGGAGACATGGGAAGCTGTGCAGAAATAAAGATGTTTTAAGGAAAGGAACCGATTAGGGGAAGGATTTAGGATGCAAAGTTAGTTTTTTCCTAGGACAAATTTCTTATTCTCTCATTGTTTTTTTATGCATTTCAGTTATGTTCTGTTGAACCCATTAACTGGCCGCAGAGCTGTGTGACTCCCAGCCATGGCTGTTTATCAGAGCCAAACGATCGATCAGCTTTTAGTTCAACTGAGTTAAAATCTTTTGAAAATCACGTTTTTGGCATGTGTTGCCATGGTGACCCATAGACTTACACCAGTTTTGTGCAGAAAAAAGGAACCTATAAACTTTTTTCCGGGTTGATTAAAAGAAAAAGAGGTAAAGCCTAAACACTCTTCTGTGCTAAACTTAACTCGACTAAAATAAAATAGTTTTTCTTTTACATTTTGGTATTTTTGTCTGCCTCCCAGTAAATATGTGCCTTGCTAAGGAATCAGTGGTAGTGAGAAGAATTCATGGTTTCACCGATAAAAACAAGTCATCTAGATCCTAAAGCAGCAAAACAGCCCCAGACAATGACACTGTCACCACCATGTTTGACTGTCGGTATGATGTGTTTTATACCGGATGTAACAGGACCATAGAATATTTTCCCAGAAGTCTTGGGGATCATCAAGATTTTTCTTTGGCAACTGTGAGATGAGGTTTTGTGTTGCTTTGGGTAAGCAGTGGTTTTGGTCTTGGAACTTTCTTTTTGATGAACCACGACCTCTGACTGTATCTGAGGAAGTTAGACCTGCGGAGCTTTAGACAGGGGTGGACTGGCCATCGGGAGCACTGGGACATTATCCGATGGCCTGGCCTTTGGCCTCAGCCATCACTGAGGGGCGGGACCAAAGGTTTGGTTTGGGTCGCTCTTAAAAAACAATCAATGCCACCCGGGCATCCGCCTGGCTGAAACTCCGACAGACTGCAGTAGGGATAGAGAAAAGACAGACCCCCACTCCCTGTCTTTTTTTTTTTTTCTGAGGCAGTCTGTCAGAGAGACACGCCAGGTTGTGCGCCGGACCCCTAATAGACTATGTGAAATGGAGACAGAGAAACAGTTAAAAAGGGAAGGAGGAGCAGAGAGGGAGAGGCCAAAGAAGAACAAAGCACTGGCCGCTGATGCAGTAAGGTGCGCTAAATTAACGTTTTTTTCTTAAGGGAGAAGGTAAGACTAAACGCTGGTTACGAAGAGTAAAAACACTAGTATAGTATATCCAGCATAAATAACTTAAAGAGGTTAGTTACATTGTGAGGAACCAAGGGGGCCAAAACTGACTTAATAAAATGTTTTAAGGTACTGCAAATGTTAAAAATTCAGTTGAAATTAAGAAAATATTTGTTGTTATATGACTATAGCCAGTGCATAAAAATAGTCAGTAAGTGAATTTGAATAAATGGGAAAGATGGGTGGATTTGGGGTTTGTTTACAAAGGTGGTGAAGAAATCAGTGTCAGTACAGCAAGCCGCACTAGAGCTGGCAGAGCTCCTGCTGTCATGGAGGTGGTGGACAACAGCAGGAAGGAGTCAAAGTAGGAACCTTCAGGTACAATTTAAGAGCACAAAACACACCTGCAGGCTATGCTCTTAGAATACTTTGTGCCTCACTCATTAAAATCTGTATGTAAATAACTTTACAGGTATAGGTTATTTAAAATGTTAATTTCATTGTGCAGAGAGAGAAAGAGTGACAGTGTCAAGAGAAGCTATTTGATTGTTTTTCCCGCCCCACTCCACTCCAAGGATTTAAACGTATTTTTTCAGTACAACCCAAATCAGACAAGTCAAAGAATAATTCCATATTGTTTGTTGCATAATTGTGACCTATGACTGATTGTCATATTCCTAGTGAGTTTAAAAGAGTTTATACATAGCATCATGTAGGATAAGATAATTTCAGGTAATGTGATTTGAGTACATAACATTGCATCACAACAGAAACGTTTTTTTTGTAGGTATTCAGTTGATGACGTGCAGATGTCGCACATTCAAAGTGTGCTCAATTTAACTCAGTCTTGATAGTTTGCGTTAATTTGCTGGTGGTGGCCTGCTGGGATTGGATCCAATTCCTGGCTTGGATTATTGTCCCAGTCTACCCCTGGCTTTAGATGTTCTGGTTTGTTCTTTCACCTCCTGAATGAATCACTGATGCCCTCCTGGAGTAATTCTGGTAGGTCAGCCTCTCCTGAAAAGGTTCTTCACTGTTCCATGTTCTCTCCATGGGTGGACAAAGGTTCTCACTGGGGTTCTCTGGAGTCCTAAAGCCGTAGAAATGGCTTTGTAACCCTTTCCACACTGATCGATGTTAGTGACTTTGTTTCTTGTCTTTTCTTGAAATTCTTTAGATCTGGGCATGATGTGTTGCTTTTGAGATCTCTACTTCATGTTGCCAAACAGGTTCTTTTACTGCTCTGGCTGTATTCAGGCCTGGTTGGACCAAGTGAACCAGAACTAAAATTACCAAACAATGTGTCACAGTTAATTCAGGATTGTTTCACATGTGTCCAGGTTGGTTTGGAGTTTTTTTACTTAACAAATGAAACAAACATTTGAACACTGCTGTGCATGCTAACCCATGCTAACACATTCCCCATATTCTCTGAAACATGTGGAGCAGCCAGTTCTAGCATCCACCTTCACCTCTGCCACAACAAGCCCTGAGGACACCTCATCAGAAGATCTGTCAGGTTGTACAACGGTTTCCATCAAACACGTTTCATAAAAGTCTCGTACTCGTACTCGTACTCGTCGTCTTCCGCTTATCCGGAACCAGGTCGCGGGGGCAGCAGACTCAGCAGAGACACCCAGACGTCCCTCTCCCCAGACACCTCCTCCAGCTCCTCCGGGGGGAGCCCAAGGCGTTCCCAGGCCAGCCGAGAGGCATAGTCCCTCCAGCGTGTCCTGGGCCGTCCCCTGGGCCTCCTCCCGGTGGGACGTGCCTGGCACTAAGTCCATAAAAGTCTGTAAATTATAATCACTGTCCTGCTCTATGTTCTGGTTCACAGTGTTTCCAGTGAATTCAACCAGCTGATTTGGCTAATTTTTTTCTTTGTTTATGTTATTCCCATACTCCGTCAGTGCTAGCTGACTAAGCTGGCAGCAAAGGTTAATGGATATATAATGCCTTAGGTCCTTAGGTCTATTTACACTGCTGGTGTTGTTCACCACACTTTTACAAAGAATGCATTAATACACCAAATCTGCATTGAACTGAGTTATTAAGCAGCGCCCTCCAAAATTATGAGCACTCCTTGTAGAGAAGCAGGGTGAGGTTCTACAACAACATTCAAGCTTTGAACATCTCCCAAAGCTCTGTTCAATCCATCATCATCTGAAGATGGGGAGAAGATGGACCAACTGCAGACCTACGAAGACATGGACGTCAACCCAAACTGACAGGCCAGGGGAGCACTAATCAGAGAAGCAGCCAAGAGGTCAATGATAGGTCTGGAGGAGCTACAGAGATCCACAGCTCAGGCGGGAAAATCTGTCAACAGGACATCTGGTTGTTGTGTACTCAACACATTTAGAAGAATAGCAAGAAGAAAACCTGTTAAAGGCTGCAAAAGACCTGAGACTGGGGTGGAGGTGCACCTTCCAGCAGGACAACAGCACTGAACATACAGTCGGAGATACAACAGATGGTTTAGATCAAAGCAGATTGCTGGTAGAGAGAAAGACCTGCAGCCAAACGTGGTTCTTCAGCAAAGCTTTTCAGATTTTTATTCAAGAAAGAATATTTAAAAAACATTCTTGGTTTCTTTTCTAGTCAGCCATCACTAATTGGAGTTTGTCACATGAAACCCAAATCAAATACATACAAATCCATGGTTGACAAAATGTGAAAAGGTATAAGGGGTATGAATACTTTTGTATGGCTCTTAAGTAATATGAATAAAATCAAACTGTTGAGAAAAATTCCTTCAGTGATTTGAGTTTTTCCAGTGAAACTAGCAAACTGAACTCACAGGTCTGAACCGGTTCCTCCCTGCAGGCCAGACATCAAGGACTGAAATTAATTAGTACATAAAAGAGAATACATCCCATATTTATACTGCAGCAGGAACAGTTCAGCTGGATTCAGCACATCTGGATATTTTGTGTCATCCTGGCATGTTTCAAACAGCCACTAGCCCTCTCTTATTCTGCAGCCCGAATGTGACCAATTGCAGCAACACTCCACATTCAGGCCCTCTGGGTGGTGTCCGCATCTTACATTTGTGCAGGAGTGTACATGTGTGCAGGTATGTGGCCGCGTATGGGAGCCGCTGTGTGTTATTTGTAATCTGGGCTGCTGCTGCAGGCGCAAGAAGAAGGGAACGGTGCTGGTGTTTTATGATAAATAGACTTTTCTTGCCTCAAAGCCTATAATACACACACACACACACACACACACACACAGCTAGCTCTCATCCAGACTGGCCTCCTCACTGAACTCGCACACATGACATTTGCTGGGGCGAAATTCATTTGTTGTATACCGAGCTGAAGCCTGTTTCCCATCAACCTGCGCCTACTCCTTCCCCCAAAGGCTGTTGGGCGCCAACATCCTTGAATTTCCAGGAGGGAAGGCTTTATTGACACAAGCTTGTTTTAGTGATGACATGTAGCTTTTGATACAGCCCAGAAGATGTAATGTTATAGACCCACTGAGCCCCCAGTTACAGTGGATAAGGATGTCCAAGACAGTTTGAATGTTGTTGGACCTCAGAAAACTAGGGAAACCTCATTTAGTGTAGAGGGATACATGAGCTTCTCCGCTGCTTTCAAGGATGCCTCCTCCCAACCTACAGAGAGTTTCCCTGTATAAAACAACAGCTTCTGTGCCTCCAACATCAGTTTCAGTCTTGCTATGAAAGAGGAAACACACTCATAACTTTCATCAGTTAATCAGCAGTGTACTCAATGCTGAAAAGGCATTCGAAATGGTTGAATGGCAATAGCTGTTTTGTGTCCTCAAGAAATTCAGTTTTGGTGTTGGGTTTAAGATTTGATACAATCTCTTTATAGATCCCCTCAGGCTAGAGTTCTTACCAAAAGGATTACCTCTTATCAATTTCGGCTCTGCAGGGCAACACACGGGGCGATCCAGTAAATACTGCCCTCTTTGCGCTTGCCATTGAGCCCTTAGCAGAGGCCAGTAGAATAAACACTAATATTTGTGGCTTTGAGACTGGCACTGATATACACAACATTTCACTTTTTGCGAACGACATAACTTTATTTTTGACCAATCTGGAACACTCTCTTTGTTACCTTCAGGAACTACTGGGTAAATTCAGTTCATTTTCTGGATACAAAGTCAACCTGGAAAAAAGTGAAGTAGTGCCGCTGTCTGTATTTGACTACAGTAGAGTTCAATGCATGTCCACTTTCAAATGGGCTCCTATGGGTTTTAAATATTTGTGTGTTTGTTGACAGTAACCTTAAAAATCTCAATAGGCTCAGCTTAGCCTGCTTCAGAGGGTGAGTGAAGACTTGGGAAAATGGATGGATTTGCCTCTCACATTACTTGGTAGGATCAATGTCATGAAGATTTCTGTACATGTTTCAGTCACTTCCGCTTCAGTCACGTCCCAATAGCATTCTTTTCCTATCTTAAAAAAACAATCAGAAAATGTATTTGGCATGGTAAGACACCAACACTCAGTATGGATAAACTATCACTGGAGTTTGAGGATGGAGGTCTGAAGCTCCCTCATTTTCAGTTGTACTGTTATGCGGCTCGGTTTAGGTTTTTGGCACAGATGTTTTGATATTGAGACTCCTCCTTTATGGCTCAAAATTTTAATTAACAGAGATGACAGAGCAGACATCAATAAATGCATTGTATAAATGGGATAAAAAAAACAATCAAAACTGCAACTGATAATCCTTTTTTCATCCAATAAATCCAAATTTGGTACAAACTTCATGAAATGTTTAATTTAGAAGGCTTTCTTTCTCCTAAAAGCCCTTTATGGGGAAATGGATTGCTACCAAAGTTCTTTCAGATGGGTAACTTTAGATCTTGGCAGGAGAAAGGTATTAGCCAATTAGAACATTGTTAAAAAATCCAGTGTTTATGTCTGTAGAACAGTTGAAACAAAAGTCTAAGCTGGTAAATAAAGATTTCCTTAGCTACCTCCAATAATGTGACTTTATTAGAACCAATCAAAAAGGAAATTGGAAGCTACCTCCCATGTCTCCAGTCGAGTATGTGTGTCATACCGGCCAGCCATTAATCAGAACTATCTCAAGGGTGTTTACTGCCCTCATGTCGACTCTAACAACAACAGATATGGATTGTTTAAGAATTAAATGGGAGAAGGACCAGGGAATATCTATTGAGAAGCAGTTATGGAAAAATTTGGGCAGAGAAGGGGTCACCTCTACCCTAAATGCTCGATTTAGGCTGGTACAATTCAATGTTTTGCATCAGCTGTATATTACACCACATAAATTACATAAATATAACTCTAATACATCCCCTCTTTGTTTTAGATGTGGCATAGTAGAAAGCACATACCTTCACACTGTCCGGCAGTGTTCTAAATTGCAGGGGTTTTGGCAAGGGATGTGTGAAATTTTATCAAACATCCATGGAGTTACGATTCCACTGGATCCTGAAATTTGTTTATTAGGGAACTTTATGAATTCCAGTCTAGAGACAAATCATGCAAAGAAGCTTACAGAAGTCCTTTTGGCAATTGCTAAGAAGTGTATTGCGATAAAGTGGAAATCGGATGGCCCCCCTTCCAATTAAAATGTGGCTTTGTGAAATTAATAGTTGTGTGACCCTTGAGAAAATTATTTACTGGATGCAGAACAGAAGTGAGACCTTTTATAAAATATGGCAACCACTTTTAAGGTATATGCAAAACCTACCAGCAAAATGGATTGACCAACATCTCTGTACGTACGTTCTATGAACAATAGATAGACCATCTGTCTCTCCCTGTTTCTCTGATTCCTATTAGAGAAACAGTAATCCTCCCCTGTGTTTTTTTGTTGTTGTTTTTTTTTTGTCATGTCATTGTAAATGTATTTCATTTCAGTTGTGTCCTACTTCTTAAGGGATATTGCTCTGGAGCCTGAGCGGACTATTTCTTGTTAGTTAACATTTGTAACTTTGTTAATGGAAATATTCTAAATAAAGTATTCTAAAAAAATCATTTTCTTGCTTCTAACACATTAACTTTGAGGACAAAGTGTTTGCTAATCTATCTCACCCATTAACCAGTCCACACTGGTTCTGCCAGGCCACATGTTGTAGATTAGCTGCTAAAGGGGCCACCAGTCTACTTTGTGCAGCACCTAGGAGCCTGATAGGCTACCACCACAGTGAGGATCCACCATGAGAAAGTTTAAATAGAAAGTATCAGCTCAACCTTGCACTCCAGATCTGGAAAAGATGCTCGTTTAGGTTAACTGTGCTCCACTTGCAGGGAAGAAAACCAGTGAGACTTGCTAACTGTTGCTCTCAGTGGCCACTATGACTATTACTGCATGAGCTGAAAACAATGTCGTGCTTGGAGTTTTCACAGGTTAAGACTGGAGTACGAGTTTTACCAACAGATGTTGAGCATTGCTCTATGTGGGACAGAGTTAAGATTCAAAGATGCAGAAATGCAGCCGATGATCACTGCAGGTATCACTACATTTGAACCATGTTGGACTTTAAGGATGGGCTGTGCAAGAAGTCAGAGTTTTACAGTTGCTTTCCTAATTGTTTTTTATTGCCCAGAGGGTGGAAATTTCCACTTTCAGTGCATATAGAGAGCAAAACCAGCGTCTGTTAGAAGCTGCACTGATATCGAAGGGAACCATCCATCAATTTACTATACCTGCTTGATGTTGGTCAGGTTCCCAAGGAGTCATCTTAAACTCTTGACAGATCGTGAGTCTTTCACAGAGAGTGTACAGGTGCGCAGCTCAGGACAGCAGATTATGATCAAAAAGTTAATTTATTCCAGTAATTCAGTTCAAAAAGTGAAATTCAAACTGTATGTACTGTACTGGTTGATGAAAACCAAAAATTCAGTTCTCAGACAAATTGTAATGTTACGTCAGACCAATAAATAATGTCTTTTAATGCAGAAATGTTCTGTTATGTCCAACACAGTCATTAGGGGACTGCTACTTCCAGGCGACAGTCATTCACACTCTCCACAATAGGGGACACCAGAGAAAGTCATTGCTACAGAATCTAGTTGACCAACACCAACTTCTGACATTGTCTCTGGTTCAGAGGTGGCTAAACTGAAGGAATGAAAGAGTTGTAACTCATGTCCTGGATCCATCTGTGTCTGGGTGTCGCTGTCAGTCAGCGGTCTTCTCCATGGTTGTGTCAACCAGAACAAGGACATTTCTGTGTTAAAACACATCTCTTTATTGGTCAGATGTAATATTGTACTCTTCTGAAAAGCTGAATTTTTATTTTTCTATCATCTTTAGGCCAGAATCATGAAAGTGAACAGAAATAAATAGCATGACTGTGTGAAGTGCATCTATGTCAGTGTAACTTCTTGAGTTGAAACACTGAAATAAATGAACACTACAACAACACTGTAATTAATGAGTACTCCAGTGAGGATATGAATGCAGATTTTCAGTGTTGTATGAAACAGGCTCTGTGGGGTCATCTACAACCTAACATCTCACACACGGGATCCAGCAGCTCCTCCCTAATGTACCAAACCACTGATCCACCTGGCCAAGAAAAGATTTTGCCACATTTTCTTCTTTCCTGTTCTGCTCATCTGATGACCAGGAAATGTGAAGTCCCTGCAGTGTGCCTGGATGCTGCCACTGCAGAAGGTCCTAACCATCAGTGAGAGGGATCCGTAGTTATGAACCCCAGCCTTTTGCACCGCTTTCATGCTCTCCGTTGCTCTGTTACTGGTGAAGGTGGGCTGAAAAAGAATGAAAGGCATCATTATGGTCTGTTGTGCTGAGTGTGACTCACACTATGAATCACTGTGTCGTGGAGCTTCTGAACAACACCACCATGTGACTTTTAGAAGAAGGTTAACCTGTTTGTATGCAGCCTACCTTTCTGTGTCCTAACAATGCAACACAAATACTAAAAGGTTACAGCAGCTTTATTTCAACCTTGTCATTTTCATGTGTTTAGTATTTCTGTTGTGTTTGCCTTAAGTTTTCAGACCCTCATGCAGAATCACCCTAAGGACTCAATGCAAACAGTAAGGAGCTTTATTTACAATAACAATGATTCAGTTCAATTCAATTTAATTCAATTCGATTCAATTCATTTCAGTTTATTTATATAACAATTCAATTCAATTAAATTCAATTCAGTTTATTTATATAGCACCAATTCACAACACATGTTGTCTCAAGGCACTTCACAAAAGTCAGGTACATACATTCCAATTAATCCTAATCATTGAACAGTGACTTGCAGCATTCACTCCTCCTGGATGAGCATGTAGAGAAAGTGGACAGTCACTGGCGTTGACTTTGCAGCAATCCCTCATACTGAGCATGCATGTACCGACAGTGGAGAGGAAAAACTCCCTTTTAACAGGAAGAAACCTCCAGCAGAACCAGAACCAGGCTCAGTGTGAGCGGCCATCTGCCACGACCGACTGGGGGTTAGAGAGAACAGAGCAGAGACACAAAGAGAACAAAGAAGCACTGATCCAGGAGTACTTTCTATGGGAAGGAAAAGTAAATGTTAGTGGATGTAGCTCCTTTAGTCGTTTCACCTAGAAAGAAAGAACTGATAAACTCTGAGCCTGAAAGAGAGCACATAGAGTTAGTCACAGTAAAAGCTCAGTCAGTAGCTATGTCTAGGAGAGAGAAAGGGTTAAACACTGAAAGACAGAGCCATGTGGATCATCGGTAGAGGGTGAGCATTAAGTTGTTGCCAGCAGAAGCTCGGACGAGGCCCCTCTCCAGAAAGGTGTCACAGGTAGAGACAGAGTCAGGCCAGGTGTAGCTTTTAGGAAGATAAAAGAGAGAGAACAAAGTTAAAAGCTGAAATAACAGCAAATAATGCAAAATTGGAGAGTAGTGTGAGAATGTAGCGAAGAGGGTGAAAGTGGTCATTATGTCCTCCAGTAGCCTAAGCCTATAGCAGCATAACTACAGAGATAGCTCAGGATAACCTAAGCCACTCTAACTATAAGCTTTATCAAAAAGAAAAGTTTTAAGCCTAGCCTTAAAAGTAGACAGGGTGTCTGCCTTACAGACTAAAACTGGGAGCTGGTTCCACAGGAGAGGAGCCTGATAACTAAAGGTTCTGCCTCCCATTCTACTTCTAGAGACTCTAGGAACCACCAGTAAACCTGCAGTCTGAGAACAAAGTGCTCTGTTAGGAACATATGGACCAATCAGATCTCTGATGTATGATGGAGCTAGATCATTAAGGGCTTTATATGTGAGGAGGAGAATTTTAAATTCTATTCTGGATTTAACAGGGAGCCAATGAAGGGAAGCTAAAGTAGGGGAAATATGATCCCTATTTAATTTTCATCAGAACTCTTGCTGCAGCATTTTGAATCAGCTGAAGGCTTTTAACTCCATTTTGTGGACATCCTGATAGTAACGAATTACAATAGTCAAGCCTTGAAGTAACAAATGCATGGACTAGTTTTTCAGCGTCACTCCTGGATAGGATATTTCTAATTGTGGCAATGTTCTAGAGGTGAAAGAAGGAAATCCTAGAAACCTGTTTAATATGGGATTTAAATGACATGTCCTGGTCAAAAATAACACCAAGGTTTTTTACTTTATTACCGGAGGTCAATTTAATGCCATCCAGGTTAAGTGATTGACTAAGCAGTTTCTTTTTCAAAGACTCCGGTCCAGAGAAGACAACTTCTGTCTTGTCTGAATTTAGAAGCAGAAAATTTAAAGTCATCCAAGTTTTTATGTTTTCAAGACATGCTTGTAGTCTATCTAACTGGTTGGTTTCATCAGGATTTATGGATAAGTAAAGCTGAGTGTCATCAGCGTAACAGTGAAAATGTATTCTATGCTGCCTGATAATTTTACCTATTGGAAGCATATATATAGTAAAGAGAATTGGCCCAAGTACTGAACCCTGTGGTACTCCACAATTAACCTGGAGTTTTAAAGATGATTTATCATTTACATGAACAAACTGGAATCTGTCAGACAAATAAGATTTAAACCAGCCTAGCGCTGTTCCCCTGATCCCTACAGCATATTCCAGCCTTTCTAAGAGAATATTATGATTGACTGTATCAAATGCAGCACTGAGATCTAACAGAACCAGTACAGACACAAGTCCATTATCTGAGGCCATAAGAATATCATTAGTGACTTTCAGCAGAGCTGTTTCAGTGCTATGATGAGCTCTGAAACCTGACTGAAACTCTTCAAACAGGTCATTGCTGTGTAAATGCTCACACTTTCTCAAGAATTTTAGATAAGAATGGAAGACTGGATATAGGTCTGTAATTTATTAAGTCATCTCAATCAAGCGAAGGTTTCTTAAGCAAAGGTTTAATTACAGCTACTTTAAAAGCTTGTGGTTCTGATCCATTTACTAAGGATAAATTAATCATATCTAAAATGGGGCTGATAATCAGAGGGAACACTTCCTTAAATAATTTGGTTGGGATTGGGTCTAACATACAAGTTGAAGGTTTAGATGAAGCTAATATTTCTGATAACTGAGGAAGCTCCACAGGATAAAAACAGTCCAAACACAGATCAGGTTCTACAGTTACTTCCAATGTTGTCTCACTTGCTGAGGATGAAGTAATCATCTTCGGGAGTATGTCAAAGACTTTATTTTTAAAAGAATCAATTTAAGAAGAATCCCATAAAGTCATGACTGCTGAGAGCTAAGGGAATGGAGGGCTCAACAGAGCTATGACTCTGTGTAAGTTTAGCAACTGTATTAAAGAGAAACCTAGGATTATTCTTGTTCTCTTCTATTAAGGATGAGAAATAAGCTGTTCTAGCTTGGTGAAGTGTCTTTTTATACAACAGTAGGCTATTTTTCCAGATTAAGTAGGAATCCTCTAGGTGTGTAGAGCGCCATTTTCTCTCCAATTTTCTAACATTGTGCTTTAAAGTACGCAGATCTAAATTAAACCAGGGAGCCTGCCTCCTATGAATAATTTCCTTCTTTTTCAAGGGGGCTGCATTGTCTAATGCACCACGCAATGATGAAGTAACACTATGAACAAGAGAATCAATTTGTGAAGGGGAAGAAACAGAATTATTGCCCTCCACTCTGTTTTTCTGTGATAATGAGGAGATTAAAAGTGGAACAGATTCTTTAAAGGTTGTTACAGCATTGTCTGATAATGATCTACTATAATGAAATTTTCTTTCAGGTGTGGAGTACTCGGTTAAATTAAACTCAAAGGTTATTAAAAAATGGTCAGACAGGACAGGATTATGAGAAAATATTTTTATTTCTTTACACTCAATGCCATGTCAGCACAAGGTCCAGAGAATGAAGACAAAGGTGGGTAGGTTTGTTAATGTTTTGAGCAAAGCCAATTGAGTTTGAAATAGCATTAAAGGCTATATTTAGGCTATCGCTTTCAGTGACAACATGAATGTTAAAATCCCCCACTATAATAACCTTATCTGTATAACACTAAATCAGATAAAAGGTCTGAAAACTGATCTAAAAATTGAGACTAAGGGCCTGGTGGACGGTACAAAACAACAAACAAAAGTGGTTTTAGTGCTTTGCAATTTGGATAAGGAAAACTAAGGATTAAATATTCAAAAGAGTTGTAGCTATTGATTGGTCTGGGACTAATCAATAAATCGGACTGAAAGATGGTTGCTACTCCTCCTCCTCGCCCAGTATTTTGAGGAATGTGAAAATTTAAATAATTAGTAGGAGTTGACTCATTTATAGTAACATAATCCTCTTGCCGCAGCCAGGTTTCTGTGAGGCAAAATAAATCAATCTGATTGTCACAAATCAGGTCACTAACTAGCAAAGTCTTTGAAGAGAGAAATCTTATGTTCAGTAAGCCACATTTAATTGTTTTATTTTTCCTTTTAGTCTGAGTTGTGTTTATTTTTATGAGATTTTCATGATTTCCTCCTTTTACATTATTTTTTAATCTATTAAATTTTGGCCGTGGGCGAGACACTGCCTTAATAGGGTAATGGGTGGGAAGCAGTACAGAAGCTGCAGAGAGGAGTGTTAAACTACGACCCTGCTTCCTGGACTGAACCCTGGGTTGTCAGAGTTTTGGAGAACTAATAAATTCGGCCAGATTCCTAGAAAGAAGAGCTGCTCCATCCAAAGTGGGATGGATGCTCTCCGGATCAGACCAGGTTTTCCCCAAAATGCTCGCCAGTTATCAATGTAACCCACATCGTTTTCTGGACACCACCTAGACAGCCAGCGGTTAAATGACAGCATGTGGGAAAACATGTCGTCACTGGTCAGATCAGGGAGGGGACCAGAGAAAATTACGAAGTCCGACATTGTTTTGGCAAACTTACACACTGAAGCAACACTAACTTTAGTGACCTCCGATTGACGTAACCGGGTGTCATTACCACCAGCGTGAATAACAATCTTACTGTATTTACGTTTATCCTTAGTGAGCAGTTTCAGGTAGGATTTAATGTCGCCCGTTCTGGCCCCTGGCAGACATTTGACTATGGTCGCTGGTGTCTCTAGTGTCACAGTTCTGACTATAGATCTGCCAATTACCAGAGTTGGCTTCTCAGCGGGTGTGTCGCTGAGCGGGGAAAATCTATTAGAAACGCAGACGGGTTGGTGGTGACCTGTGGGCTGAGATCTAGAACTATGCTTCCTGCGTACCGTCACCCAGCCGGCCTGATATCCCGGCTGCACGGGGTCTGCCGGAGGACTGCTACGGGGAGCTACCCTCGGTGGCTCCGCGCTGGCTAAGGGGCCTCGGCTATCTGCTGGTTTTTCAACAGCGCGGAGCCGGGCCTCCAAATCCGACACCCTCGCCTCCAAAGCTACAAAAAATGCTACATTTATTACACGTACCATTATCACTAAAGGAGGCAGAGGAGTAACTGAACATCTGACAAATATCCAGTATCTGTAATCCGGTGGCGTTTGGAGGAAGAGAGGAGCAGTTAGATGGAGCGAGGGATAATAATGGAGATGAATCTTTTAGAGGTGAGGAGAAATTTAAGGGCTTACTGTTTCAGGCTTGAAAAAAGTTTGGGGAAAATGGAAATCCTGGCAATGGGTTGTGGATCAGAATCAGAATCAGCTTTATTGCCAGGTTTGTACATACAAACAAGGAATTTGACTCCGGTACACTTTGCTCTTTGGTTTTTGTTTTTGCACTACAGAATTCCCCCTTACATACCCAATGTTCCAATTTTTTTTTATAAAAACACATATATAAAAAAAAAAGGTGCTTTTTGCAACATCTGTCTGCTGTTGTTTTGTACTCTATTGAATGTTCCCAACAGAGAAACAGCCCTTGGGGGAAAAACTGTCTTGTGGCAGCGGGTTTTCCCTTAGTAAAACAGCGCTCTGTAGCGTCCCCTGAAGGCAAGAACTCTTAAACAGTTTATGTGCGGGGTGTGTGGGATCTGCAAAGATTTTGGGCAGCTCTTTTCCTGACCCTTGCCCCGGTATAAGTCCTAGTTGGAGGGAAGGTCAGCCCTGATGATTCCCCCCCTTTTTGCAGTTCCTGATTTTTGGGGTTGCAGCCGGGAAACCTTTTCTGTTTTGTGGATGAACCAAAACCACACTGAGATGGATGAAGGGGGAAACGGGCCCTGAAGGATGGCAGTGTAGAAGAGGGGGTGACCAGCGGGGCCTCCTGTGGAAAGGGTTGGACTTTTGAGTTCCCTCAGGAAGTTACAGTCTCTGCTGGGCCTTTTTTCCGAACAGTTTTCTATGTGTGAAGACCATCTCAGGTCCTCAGAGATGGTGGTTCCTAAAAACCTGAAGTGTCCCACAGCCGACCCCGGTGTTTTTTGAGGATGGTGAGGGGGGTGTATGGAGGTGGTGTTTTCCGAAAGTCCACTACCATCTCCACAGTCTTGAGTGGGTTTAGTTCCAGGAAGTTCTGACTACACCAGTGTATCAGGAAAGGAGATGGAGATGTTACAGCAAAGTCTTGTGTTCCAGAAGGGATTCCAAGGACCAGAGGGGGACTGTTTTGGAGAGTGGGCAGGCAGGCAAAGGCTGGAGAAAACAGAGCTACAGAAGACGACCATGGAGAGGATGAGTTTCCAGTAGAGATCTGTCACTGAGAGGATTACTAGAAAGATCCGGGGTTGGTGTGAACCCCAACTCAAGCTTCAACCTGGGAGGCACAGAAAACATGAGGGGTCAGCAGAGCAGAGGTAAACAAAGGCATGCAAACTAGCTTTCCACAAGGAGAGCAGAATCATCTCAGGAAATGCGATGAGGAGAAAACACATGGAGGTTTAACTTCACCACAGAGGCTGATCACCAGGTGAAGAGCAGTCGTCCATCAGCTCCTACACACCCTCCAGCAGAGATCCTCTGTTCAGGGTAAGATGTCTCACACGCACCAGGATCATGAGAGCAACAGATGTTAGTAGTTGTTGCTCAGACAGGAACTTCTGTCAGCTGTTTGTGAATGTAAGCACAGGTTGGTCACTTTAGCACCAGGTCCTTAATTTACTTATGTCCTCCATGTATTTATTCATTTACTGTGCTGTGGAAAAAGTATTTACTCTCTCCCTGATTTGTTCTGCTTTTATGTCACACTTAAATGTTTATGCTCAATATAAAAATGTTATTACCAGACAAAGATAAACAGAGTAAATACAAAAACCTGTTTTCAGGCCATTTCATTTATTGAAGGTAAAAATCTATTCAAACCAACCTGGTTCCTTGTGAATAAGTAATTACCCCTCCAAACCTAATAACTACTTGTTTCCCCTCTTGGCAGCAACAGCTGCCATCAAGTGTTTATAATAACTGGTGATGACTCTTTAACATCCCTGTAGAGAAATTCGGACCCACTCTGCTTTGCAGAATCATTCTAATTCGGACACACTGCTGGGTTTTCCAACATGAACAGCCAGTTTAAGGTCATGCCACAGCATTTTATTTAAGTCTGGAATTTGACTAGGCCACACCAGAACCTTTATTGAGTTTTTTAGTTACACAGAGGTGATTTTGCTGGTGTGCTGTGGATCATTGTGCTGAATTAGTAAAGCAGCCCCAGACCATGACACTACCACCGTTCTGGGTAGTTGTGTCATGGTCCCCGGGGCTTTTTCGCTTTTTTTTCCCAATTTTTTTTTTTTTTTTTTTTTGGGCCCTTTTCAGAAAAAAACTGCCAAAAAGTCTTGGTGCACATCAAGAATTAGCTTTGTTACCCTCTTCAGACTGATAAAAAGTAAGTCCCTTTGTTTCTCATCTGATCATGATGTGCTGTGATTTGAGATCATTTAGCCTACTTCATGTTATCAGACGGGTTCTAATTAGGTGATTTCCTGATTCTACAGGTTGGCAGTAATCTGGCCTGGGTTTGGCAAATCAAACTGAACTCAGTGTTCCAGAAAAATGTGGTTATCCACAGTTACTTTATGATTTTAAAAGGAAGACAAATAAAATCAGATTGGCCTGGATACTTTCCCCCTTAATAATTAAAAACAGCATAATGTATTTCAGAGCTTTTTGGGAGAGAAACGAGCTGAATATTTGATAAGAGCCGGACCAGTCATTATGGAATAGAATAGAATAGAATAGAATAGAATAGAATAGAATAGAATAGAATAGAATAGAATAGAATAGATGTAACCTTTATTGTTCCTCAGCGGGGAAATTCAGGTGTATCAGCAGCAAAGTGGCAGGCACATGTAAACAGGCTGAATCATACAATGATAAAAATATAAAAACTATAAGAGACTGTACAGGAAGGGCAAATTAACAGCATAACAAATTTTACTGTACTGTGCTTTTATATGAAACAAACAACATAAAGCAGAAACAGCTTGAGGATTGAAGGTTAATCTTTTTCAAAATCAAAGTTCTGTTCCCTAAAAAAACAGAAACACATTTGACAGCCTGCCTGGAGGAGATTTTAAGGGAATTCGAGGCCTATAATTTGTTTTTTTCTGCTTTGCTTTGAGTCTTTTAACCTCACAGATCACTTCAAGCCAACATGTGACCCAACATCTGCAAAACAGCAACATTCCAAAAGGTCAACTTGTATCCATCCTGGTCTTCCATCAACAAGGAATTATTGCTATTAATGGATTTAAAATCCTGGATCCAGGACGGGATGGAGGATTCCGATCTTCTGGACTCATCCACCAAAACAAAATACTCATCTATCAGGACTGTGTGTGTGTGTGTGTGTGTGTGTGTGTGTGTGTGTGTGTGTGTTCTGTTCACTGCAATCTCACCTTAAAGTGTGCCAGAACCCACCTGTCCACACAGGCAGGGGCGTCTCATCAACCACTCTTCCTCTGTTTTCTGCTGACAGAGCAAGCGTCTGTGCTGCTGTGATTAAAGCTGCTGTCACTCTGTTTCCATCAGAAGCCTCTTCTCCTCTCCTCTCTTCTACCTCAGCTCTACGAAGCAGAAACATCACTAGAGGCTGGACAGCCCTGTGAAGGGGTCGGCACGGTAACGGCAATGATGCGAGCTGAGGGAGGAGGAAGAGCACTATGAGAGCCGTAGATCAGGTTGTGAGTGTGCAGCTATGCTTTGGACATTTTCATATGAAGTAACTGCCTGGTGTCCAAATTGATTTGCACGATTTAATTCCAGTTTATTAGAACTTTTGTTCCAGTTTGCTGCTCAGACTCTGACTTTGAGCCACCCAGATAACAGTGTTTGTTCCAGATTAATTGCTTTAATTTTGGAATTCATTAAATGTGACTTTAATCTGGACACTGATCACAGTTTTGGAGTTGGTCATAAAGTACCAGGACTGCTTCATTTGGTTTCAGGGCCAGTCTCAGCCTTAGATGGTGGAGTTCTGGTGTATTGTTGATGAGTGATAGTAGGATGGAGCTGCAGATATGTGTCATGAGTTGTGGTGGAATTGACAGGAGAACAGAAACCTTACAGTGAAAACAACGAACAGCCACTAGAGAAACTGGAGAGCATCAGACTAGAACAAAAACAGAAACACGGTCAACAGGTGAGAGACAGGACAGGCAAACCGGCAGGGCTGGTAACGGACGGAGCTGACAAGGAGTGAAATAAATTGACCGACAAATAACTGCTCGGGAGGGGATTAACCACATGGGAACCAGGTGAGTTAACATTTACAGCTGAATGAGGACATGAGGGAAAATATTAAATGAACACAGAAAGGAACATGCAGAGGTCTAACAGGATACAAAAAGATGCTAATGGCCCAAAAACTGATCTAAATACAAAATCAAAGTGACAATAAACAAAGACCTACAAATCATTCTATTCTCGTACTCGTACTCGTACTCGTACTTGTCGTCTTCCGCTTATCCGGAAACGGGTCGCGGGGGCAGCAGACTCAGCAGAGACACCCAGACGTCCCTCTCACCAGACACCTCCTCCAGCTCCTCCGGGGGAAGCCCAAGGCGTTCCCAGGCCAGCTGAGAGACATAGTCCCTCCAGCGTGTCCTGGGCCGTCCGTGGGCCTCCTCCCAGTGGGACGTGCCTGGAAGACCTACCGAAGAAGGCATCCAGGAGGCATCCAGTACAGATACCCGAGCCACCTCAACTGGCTCCTCTCGATGTGGAGGAGCAGCGGCTCTACTCCGAGCCCCTCCCGAATGGCCGAGCTCCTCACCCTATCTCTAAGGGAGTGCCCAGCCACCCTACGGAGGAAGCTCATTTCAGCCACCTGTATCCGGGATCTCGTTCTTTCGGTCACGACCCAAAGTTCATGGCCATAGGTGAGGGTAGGAACGTAGACCGACCGGTAAATTGAGAGCTTCGCTTTTTGGCTCAGCTCTCTCTTCACCACAACGGACCAGCACAGCGCCCCCATTACTGCGGCAGCCGCACCGATCCGTCTGTCGATCTCCCGCTCCATTCTTCCCTCACTCGTGAACAAGACCTCGAGATACTTGAACTCCTCCACTTGAGGCAGGAACTCCCCTCCAACCTGAAGAGGACAAGCCACCCTTTTCCGGTTGAGTACCATGGCCTCTGACTTGGAGGAGCTGATCTTCATCCCAGCCGCTTCACACTTGGCTGCGAACCGCCCCAGCGCATGCTGTAGGTCTTGGCTAGAGGGGGCCAGCAGGACCACGTCATCTGCAAAAAGAAGAGACGAAATCCACTGGTCCCCAAACCAGACCCCCTCTGGCCCTTGGCTGCGTCTAGAAATTCTGTCCATAAAAGTTATGAACAGGACCGGTGACAAAGGGCAGCCCTGCCGGAGTCCAACATGCACCGGGAACAGGTCCGGCTTAGTGCCGGCAATGCGGACCAAACTCCTGCTCCGCTCGTACAGGGAGCGGATGGCCCCTAATAAAGGGCCCCCGATTCCATACTCCTGAAGCACCCCCCACAAGGCGTCACAAGGGACACAGTCGAATGCTTTCTCCAGGTCCACAAAACACATGTGAACCGGTTGGGCAAACTCCCATGAGCCCTCGAGTACCCTGTAGAGGGTATAGAGCTGGTCCAGTGTTCCACGGCCGGGACGAAAACCACACTGCTCCTCCTGAAGCCGAGGTTTGACAATCGGCCGGACTCTCCTCTCCAATACCCTGGCGTAGGCCTTACCAGGGAGGCTGAGGAGTGTGATCCCCCTGTAGTTGGAACACACCCTCCGGTCCCCCTTCTTATGAAGGGGGACCACCACCCCAGTCTGCCAGTCCAGAGGCACTGTCCCCGACCGCCATGCAATGTTGAAGAGGCGTGTCAACCATGACAGCCCCACAACATCCAGAGATTTGAGGTGCTCAGGGCAGATCTCATCCACACCCGAAGCCTTGCCACCGTGGAGCTTTTTAACCACCTCGGTGACTTCAGCCTGGGTGATGAAAGAGTCCAACCCCGAGTCCCCAGCCTCTGTTTCCACCAGGGAATGCGTGATGGCAGGATTGAGGAGATCCTCGAAGTACTCCTTCCACCGCCCGATACTGTCCCCAGTCGAGGTCAGCAGTCTCCCACCCCCAGTATAAACAGTGTTGGCGAAGCACTGCTTCCCCCTCCTGAGGCGCCGGACGGTTTGCCAAAATCGCTTCGAGGCCGACCGGTAGTCCTTCTCCATGGCCTCACCGAACTCCTCCCAGGCCCGAGATTTTGCCTCTGCCACAGCCCGGGCCGCAGCACCCTTGGCCTCACGGTACCCGTCAGCCGCCTCAGGAGTCCCACAAGCCAACCACAGCTGATAGGACTCCTTCTTCAGCTTGACAGCATCCCTTACTGCCGGTGTCCACCACCGGGTTCTGGGATTGCCGCCGCGACAGGAACCGCAGACCTTACGGCCGCAGCTACGGGCAGCAGCATCGATAATAGATGCGGAGAACATGGTCCACTCGGACTCTATGTCTCCAACATCCCCCGGAATCTGGTCAAAGCTCTCCCGGAGGTGGGAGTTGAATACATCCCTGGCCGAGGGCTCCGCCAGGCGTTCCCAGCAGACCCTCACTATGTGCTTGGGCCTGCCAAGTCTGTCCGGCTTTCTCCTCCTCCAGCGGATCCAACTCACCACCAGGTGGTGATCAGTGGACAGCTCAGCCCCTTTCTTCATCCGAGTGTCCAAAACATGCGGCCGAAGGTCTGATGATACGACAACAAAGTCGATCATTGACCTCCTGCCTATGGTGTTCATTATGGACAATCCGTGACAAGCACAGAAGTCCGATAACAAAACACCACTCGGATTCAGATCGGGGAGGCCATTCCTCCCGATCACGGCTCTCCAGGTGTCACTGTCGTTTCCCACGTGGGCGTTGAAGTCCCCCGGCAGAATAATGGAGTCCCCGGGAGGGGCACTATCCAGCACCCCCGACAGGGACACCAAGAAGGCCGGGTACTCCAGACTACCGCTCGGCCCGTAGGCCGAAACGACAGTCAGAGACCTATCCCCGACCCGAAGGCGCAGGGATGCGACCGTCTCATCCACCGGGGTAAACCCCAACACGAGACGGCTGAGCTGGGGGGCAACAAGCAAACCCACCCCAGCCCGCCGCCTCTCCCCGTGGGCCACTCCAGAGTAGAAGAGAGTCCAGCCCCTCTCAAGGAGATGGGTTCCAGAGCCCACGCTGTGCGTGGAGGCGAGCCCGACTATTTCTAGTCGATATCTCTCGACCTCCCGCACAAGCTCAGGCTCCTTCCCCCCCAGCGAAGTAACATTCCACGTCCCTAGAGCCAGCCTAAGCATCCGGGGATCGGGCCGCTGAGGTCTCCACCTTCGTCCGCCACCCAATCCTCTTTGCACCGGTCCCTCACGGTTCCCCCTGCAGGTGGTGGGCCCACTGGGGAATGGCCTCGCGTCTCTCGTTCGGGCTTGGCCCGGCCGGGTCCCACGAGGAGCAACCCGGCCACCAGGCGCTCTCCGACGAGTCCCGACCCCAGGCCTGGCTCCAGGGTGGGACCCCGTCTCCGCCGTACCGGGCGACGTCACGTGCCTCGATATATTTGTCCTCATGAAGGATTCTTGAACCGCTCTTTGTCTGACCCATCACCTAGAGCCTGTTTGCCATGGGAGACCCTACCAGGGGCATTTAAGCCCCTGACAACATAGCCTCTAGGATCATTTGAACACTCAAACCCCTCCACCACGTTAAGGTGGCGGTTCAAGGAGGGGTCAGCTCCTAATTACTAGTTTAAATTGTAAATGATGTTTCTACCCTAAAGATTGTCTCAGTTATGCAGCTGTCTGGAAATGTTATTAGTTATTTTTAAAGACATTTTTAACAGCAGATACAGTATTTCTAGTGAAGCATAAAGCAGACCAATAATAAAGCCCCATATTTTACATTCTTTGTGTTTGTTTTTCCAAACCAGTCATTATAAACCAAACTGAACTGTGACAGAAATCGAAGGATTTAAAATTCAAAGGAATCTTCTCTTTCCTTAGTGTGCTTGCCTGCAAACAACTGCATGTGCAAGAACTATATTTAATGGAAATTAGCAGGTGAAATACCAGGCCGTTGTAAGGTTATTTATGACAGAACATTGGATTTCAAGCTACAACCTAATTTGCAGATGTTTCCCTCCCTGCAGTAGCAGTTTAGATGTTGGTTGGGGTCGTTTTCTGAGAGGTTGAGAAGTGGGTAAATGACAACACGCTGACAGCACATTAGGAAATTATCGAAGGTAATTTTAATACAGCTGGGCTAATTTACAAAACAGGAGACAATCTATCAGAGGAGGAAAAAATCAAGTAGGTACCTGCAATTAAATTCATTAGCCATATAAATACAGGAGAAAAATGCTTCATGAATTACTTTACTGAAAGACTCATTGCTACTAATTAAATTAAAAACCAAGGTTATTGCAGGACTACCACTCTGGATAATAAACAGTGGAATGAAAAAGTATTTACACCCTTATAGATTTTCCTTTGTTTTAGCTTTCCTCAAGAATTACTACCATAGCACCAGTTTGACAACATGAAGTACGCTAAAACATCTAGAAACAGCAACACACCATGCCCTGATCTAAAGAAATTCAAGAAACAAAGTCATTGACATCCATCAGTCTGGAAAGGGTTACAAAGCCAGGTCAAAGGCTTTGGGACTCCTGAGAACCACAGTGAGAACCATTATCCAAACATGGAGAAATCATGGAACAGTGGAGAACCTTCCCAGGAGGGGCCCACCCACCAGAATTCCTCCAAAAGCTCATCAAGACTCATCCAGGAGGTCCCAGAAGAACCTAGAACAACATCTAAATCTCTGCAGGCCTCACTGCCTCAGTTAATGTCAAAGGTCATGACTGAACAATAGGAAATAGAGACTGGGCAAAGATTGCCTCCATGGGAGAGATCCAAGGCCAGAACCACTGCTGTCCCAAAATAACACAAAGGCCCGTCTCACATTTGCCAGAAAAAATCTTGAAAATCTCCAAGACTTTTTGGAAACAAAGGGGGACTAGAACGTAAATTTTTTGGTATATTTTAAATGCATCTTTTTACCAACACAGTCCACTGCAGATTCCTCCAGTTCAGTTTGAAACTAAAGACCACAGAGGATTTAACAGCTTTTGTCTCTGCTGCCAACCCACACTTCACATTCAGGCCTTCTGCACCATCAGGCCTGCTGCGCCGTCAGGCCTGCTGCACATCAGGCCTGCTTAACACTTAAATGCAATTCTGCAAACATATTTCAACTAGCTGATGTGCCTATTTACTGATTTCTTTAGAAAAAAGTGCAGACAAATTTTTAACACTGCCATCTGGTGAGCAATGTCATGCATTTGTATCAGTCTGATAACATGTAAATAATGGTGCTTTCCATTTGTACTTGGAAGTTAGAATTTCTGACCTCCGAGTGGGAAATTGGAACGCCCTCGAAAGTCGGAATTATGAGTTGGAAAGTCCAGGTAACACGACCATACCAGACTTCCACATTCAAGATGGTTACTACTCGCATCAAAAGTAGCAAAGCGGTCTTACTTTGACTGTTTCTCGCAGTTCTTTATCATTTATGTAACATTTACTCAGGCATGTACTACTTGTCAGTGTTTATAAGACGAGATGTTTTAATGCTGTTTATATGCACGAAATACCGCATAGAACGGTGTTATTGTCATTGTTGTAAGACTGCTGTTACAGTTGCTAGCAATATGGAAAAAAACATGCAGGAAACTGGAACGCTACGTAAACTCCCACTTCTCAGTTCCAACGTTCGAGGTAAATGGAAGGCAGCATAACAGCTAATTAGAAAAGATAACCAGGTAACACTGTCTCTGTCAGATATAAAGTAACTGAGACAGTAACACAGATTTAAAGACCCACTTTAACACCCTAAAGAGATAATTATTGGACTGAACTGGGAAATATCCTCCTAATATTACCACACAGCTACATTAAAACATGTCTGATGATTTGAAAAATTTAAAAGTGGCAAAAACAGAAATAGTGTGTTATGGGGAACACCTCAGCACTGTATATGGCTATTTATTAATAATGCTCCTGTTTGTTTCACCACTCCTGGCTACTGTAGCCATCATGCTGGAGCTGTCCACTTGAGAGATTGCTGCACTTCAGCGAGTTACACAATGAATTTGATACCATAAACATTTTTGCCTGGCAGATTGTTCGGTGAGTGTGATCTCCAGCGCAATACATCACTGAATCCATTTATTTCACAACATATCATCAGCAGCAGATCCACCAGATGCAGGCTGACAGTGGTGCAAGTATCATTATTCTTACATGGGAGGCAATATGTTTCCTCGTACAATCAAATGCAACAATGCTACGGTCAATAGCTTACGCAGTGTGACAAGCTGGCTGCAATAACGGATGAATTGTTTCTCATTATGTCTTCCAGTCTGAGCTTATAGGAGCTGTTAGTCCCATTACACTCAGCTGAGCAGCAGCAAGCAGCATCAGACACGCATCGATTTCTAAATGCAAAGAAAAACATGAGGTTTCATTTAACTGTTCAAATGTATCTTTAAATATTTTAGTTACTGGTTTGACTAATAGTGACTAACAGTGCCATGAAGCTGGAAAACGAGTGCTGTTTGGATGCAGGAAGTTTATCTACTGCTCCGGCTGTGTTTTCAGGAGTTAATTAGGATTCTGGTGATCCCTGGTTAGAGTGGAGCTGCCTCTCAGCTGCTCTAATGCTCCTGCAGGGTATTAGAGGAACGTAGCTCCATTATAAATAATGCTAATTGGGACACTTTCAAGCAGCGTATTTAAATGACCTCCTGTAGCAATGTGTGTGTCAGCAACTGACAGGAGATAAACTGAAACTAGCTGTGTGATTCACATCGATACCAGAAAAGCTTTTCTAACAGCTGCTCTCATTTTTGGCACAATTGTTTCATTTTCTGCTGCAGAGACACATCTGTAATTAAACCATGAACTATAATGGGCCAACAGTGAGTACTCTAAATCATTAGGTTAATCACAAAGGGAGTCCACTAATTTGGTCTTAACCATCATGGTGTCCTGTATACCCCTTCTTCAGAAACCTCTCCGAAGTCCTTACGTTGGTTCATTTTGCTTCTGGTGAACATGACTTTTACAAAGTCAAACACATATAATCTGAATAAATAGAAAATGCCATTTTAAAATGATGACCTAATTAATTAATAGAGAAAGAAAGCGTAAAAATGAACACATCATTCTCCGATCTAAAGACATTTCTAAGGGTTTGGGATTAAATACAGATGGAGAATACATGGAACAGTGGAGAACCTTCTCAGGAGTGGTTGACTTACCAAAATTCCTCCAAGAGCTCATCGACGACTCATCCAGGAGGTCAGAGTAGAACCAGAACATCTACAGCTCTGCAGACCTCACTGCCTCAGTTACGGTCCAAGGTCATGAGAGATCCAATGCCACCACCTCTGCTGACCCAAAAGAACACAAAGGCCCATCTCACATTAACCAAAAAACATCTTAATCATCTCCAAAACTTTTGGGAAAAAAGCACTTGGATTGACGAGACAACGGTGGACCTTTCTGGAAGGTGAGTGTCCTGTTACATCTGTAAAAATAACAGAACATCATACCTACAGTGAGACATGATGGTGGCAGTATGATGGTCTGGGGCTGCTTCAGGATTTGGATGATGTTACTGATGAAACCATAAATTCAGGTCACTAGCTGAAAATCCTGAAGGAAAATGTCCACCCATCAGTATGGACCCTAAACTCCAGTTCTGGAGCAGGACAGTGATCCAAAGAACAGCAGCAAGTCCACCTCTGAATAGGTCAAAATGTCAAAATTCAGACTTAAATTGACTGTGTCATGAAATCCCTCCAATGGCTGAATTTAAACAGTTCTGCAGAGCAGAGTGGGTCCAAATTCCTCTCCTGTGATGTAAAAGACTCATTACCAGTTATCACAAATACGAATGTTAACTGTTGCTACAAAGGGAGGAACAACCTGTCATTGGGTTTAGAGGGTAAATACGTTTTTACATAAAACCAGTCTGGTTTGGATAGATTAATATCTTCAATAAATAAAATCTTCATTTGAAAACAGCTTTTTTATTTATTCAGGTTATCCAATCGAAGCACTCGGCTCATGCTCTGCTGCAACAGTAGGGACTGCATCCAGTAGTCCCTAAAGTCTACCGTGGTCTGATATTAGTCTGAAATAGTCTGTTTCATGATCTGAAACATTTAATTGCGACAAAAACAGCAAAAGCAGAAGAAATCTGAAAAGGGGTAAATACTTTTTTATCATCACTGTACCATTTCTCTCTGTAACTTAGTTCATGCTTCTCCACAGCTGCAGCTCATCCAGTTAATTATCCTCACCTGTTTATTGTTCTGCTAACCACTCCTCACTCTATATATAGTCTCTCTCTCTTTCATTACTGCAGTCATAATCATGTCTCTATCCTCGTGGTTTTGCACTCTCCTGTTGCCTTGGTTCTCGTACTCGTACCCGTACTCGTACTTGTACTCATCGTCTTCCGCTTATCCGGAACCAGGTCGCGGGGGCAGCAGACTCAGCAGAGACACCCAGACGTCCCTCTCCCCAGACACCTCCTCCAGCTCCTCCTGGGGAAGCCCAAGGCGTTCCCAGGCCAGCCGAGAGACATAGTCCCTCCAGCGTGTCCTGGGCCGTCCCCTGGGCCTCCTCCCGGTGGGACGTGCCTGGAACACCTCCCGAGGAAGGCGTCCAGGAGGCATCCGGTATAGATGCCCGAGCCACCTCAGCTGGCTCCTCTCGATGTGGAGGAGCAGCGGCTCTACTCCGAGCCCCTCCCGAATGGCCGAGCTCCTCACCCTATCTCTAAGGGAGTGCCCGGCCACCCTACGGAGGAAGCTAATTTCAGCCGCTTGTATCCGGGATCTCGTTCTTTCGGTCATGACCCAAAGTTCATGGCCATAGGTGAGGGTAGGAACGTAGACCGACCGGTAAATCGAGAGCTTCGCTTTTTGGCTCAGCTCTCTCTTCACCACAACGGACCAGCACAGCGCCCCCATTACTGCGGCAGCCTCACCGATCCGTCTGTCGATCTCCCGCTCCATTCTTCCCTCACTCGTGAACAAGACCTCGAGATACTTGAACTCCTCCACTTGAGGCAGGAACTCCCCTCCAACCTGAAGAGGACAAGCCACCCTTTTCCGGTTGAGTACCATGGCCTCTGACTTGGAGGAGCTGATCTTCATCCCAGTCGCTTCACACTTGGCTGCGAACCGCCCCAGCGCATGCTGTAGGTCTTGGCTAGAGGGGGCCAGCAGGACCACGTCATCTGCAAAAAGAAGAGACTAAATCCACTGGTCCCCAAACCAGACCCCCTCTGGCCCTTGGCTGCGTCTAGAAATTCTGTCCATAAAAGTTATGAACAGGACCGGTGACAAAGGGCAGCCCTGCCGGAGTCCAACATGCACCGGGAACAGGTCCGGCTTAGTGCCGGCAATGCGGACCAAACTCCTGCTCCGCTCGTACAGGGAGAGGATGGCCCCTAATAAAGGGCCCCCGATTCCATACTCCTGAAGCACCCCCCACAAGGCGTCACAAGGGACACAGTCGAATGCTTTCTCCAGGTCCACAAAACACATGTGAACCCGTTGGGCAAACTCCCATGAGCCCTCGAGTACCCTGTAGAGGGTATAGAGCTGGTCCAGTGTTCCACGGCCGGGACGAAAACCACACTGCTCCTCCAGAAGCCGAGGGTCGACTATCGGCCGGACTCTCCTCTCCAATACCCTGGCGTAGGCCTTACCAGGGAGGCTGAGGAGTGTGATCCCCCTGTAGTTGGAACACACCCTCCGGTCCCCCTTCTTATGAAGGGGGACCACCACCCCAGTCTGCCAGTCCAGAGGCACTGTCCCCGACCGCCATGCAATGTTGAAGAGGCGTGTCAACCATGACAGCCCCACAACATCCAGAGATTTGAGGTACTCAGGGCGGATCTCATCCACACTCGAAGCCTTGCCACCGCGGAGCTTTTTAACCACCTCGGTGACTTCAGCCTGGGTGATGAAAGAGTCCAACCCTGAGTCCCCAGCCTCTGTTTCCACCAGGGAATGCGTGATGGCAGGATTGAGGAGATCCTCGAAGTACTCCTTCCACCGCCCGATAATGTCCCCAGTCGAGGTCAGCAGCCTCCCACCCGCACTATAAACAGTGTTGGCGAAGCACTGCTTCCCCCTCCTGAGGCGCCGGACGGTTTGCCAGAATCGCTTCGAGGCCGACCGGTAGTCCTTCTCCATGGCCTCACCGAACTCCTCCCAGGCCCGAGATTTTGCCTCTGCCACAGCCCGGGCCGCAGCACGCTTGGCCTCACGGTACCCGTCAGCCGCCTCAGGAGTCCCACAAGCCAACCACAGCCGATAGGACTTCTTCTTCAGCTTGACAGCATCCCTTACTGCCGGTGTCCACCACCGGGTTCATGGATTGCTGCCGCGACAGGCACCGCAGACCTTACGGCCACAGCTACGGAAAGCAGCATTGACAATAGATGCGGAGAACATGGTCCACTCAGACTCTATGTCTCCAACATCCCCTGGAATCTGGTCAAAGCTCTCCCGGAGGTGGGAGTTGAATACATCCCTGGCCGAGGGCTCCGCCAGGCGTTCCCAGCAGACCCTCACTATGCGCTTGGGCCTGCCAAGTCTGTCCGGCTTTCTCCTCCTCCAGCGGATCCAACTCACCACCAGGTGGTGATCAGTGGACAGCTCAGCCCCTCTCTTCACTCGAGTGTCCAAAACATGCGGCCGAAGGTCTGATGATACGACAACAAAGTCGATCATTGACCTCCTGCCTAGGGTGTCCTGGTGCCAAGTGCACTGAGGGACACCCTTATGCTTTAACATGGTGTTCATTATGGACAATCCGTGACTAGCACAGAAGTCCAATAACAAAACACCACTCGGATTCAGATCGGGGAGGCCATTCCTCCCGATCACGCCTCTCCAGGTGTCACTGTCGTTTCCCACGTGGGCATTGAAGTCCCCCAGCAGAATAATGGAGTCCCCGGGAGGGGCAATATCCAGCACCCCCGACAGGGACACCAAGAAGGCCGGGTACTCCGCACTACCGCTCGGCCCGTAGGCCGAAACGACAGTCAGAGACCTATCCCCGACCCGAAGGCGCAGGGATGCGACCCTCTCATCCACCGGGGTAAACCCTAACACCCACCCCAGCCCGCCGCTTCTCCCCGTGGGCCACTCCAGAGTAGAAGAGAGTCCAGCCCCTCTTAAGGAGATGGGTTCCAGAGCCCACGCTGTGCGTGGAGGCGAGCCCGACTATTTCTAGTCGATATCTCTCGACCTCCCGTACAAGCTCAGGCTCCTTCCCCCCCAGCGAAGTAACATTCCACGTCCCTAGAGCCAGCCTAAGCATCCGGGGATCGGGCCGCTGAGGTCTCCACCTTCGTCCGCCACCCAATCCTCTTTGCACCGGTCCCTCACGGTTCCCCCTGCAGGTGGTGGGCCCACTGGGGAATGGCCTCGCGTCTCTCGTTCGGGCTTGGCCCGGCCGGGTCCCGCGAGGAGCAACCCGGCCACCAGGCGCTCTCCGACGAGTCCCGACCCCAGGCCTGGCTCCAGGGTGGGACCCCGGCTCCGCCGTACCGGGCGACGTCACATGCCTCGATTTAATGGTCGTCATGCCTCGGTTCTCCATTTACGTATTTTTTTATTCTTTTCTTTTCATGAAGCTACCTTTTTCACATGATTCTGCCTACCTCCTGTCTGTATTTGGTTCGTGCACTACCTCAACGCATCACAAAAGATTTTTTTGGAAAATATGAAGAAGGCATAAAAACCTCGGTGGTTTGATGCACCTAAATGTCGATCCATTTTAATTTTTGTGTGCTATAGAAACTATTGTGGGTGGGGAAACTATTGTGGGTGGGGAACCCAAATGAGCTCCAGCACACATCATCCGCACACATCAACAATCTGCTCCTGTTTTTTGCTGTTTGTCTCTGAGAAATGGTGCATTTAAAAATCTTTTCTCACGTACCTCAACCTTGCAATGTTCTCTTCTTTTACCAACATCCTGGTGATTTTTTCACACCTCTTCGTGCAACGTTGCAACAGATCTGAGGAGAAAACCCCCTAGTCCTACCACTCCAGCCGATACTGACACCTTGACTAAATAGTGTTCGGATTTGCTTGGTGGTGATTATTAGAGCTCAGAAATGCATCTCTGTTAGAGGACAAAGCATCTGAGACTGAGCAGAGGAGCCAGAACACTGCATTATCTCCACACATCCAGTTGTGCTCCCACTCTCAGGGGCTGACCCTTGATCCCATCCTCTAGTATATTCCAAATAATTACGTTGCCATTGAAGGGTAGGACCCTAATCGGGTTTGTTGCCAACACACTCTCCACTCCAGCACACAGAGTGCCCATCCATCCGTCCACTCCAGAGAAGCAGCTGAAGGTTAAATATGTCCTTCAGTTCTGAACAGTCCGTCCTGTCTCTGTTAACTTTCAGTGCGATCCATTCATCAGCCTCACAGGTTAGAATAAATGCCAGTCACCTTCCAACTCCCAGACACTTGTCCAGAGTAGGAAAGGACAAAGAGCTTCAGCTAGAAAGCAACAGCCTGAATATTTAGACATGTCAGTTTTAAAATGTTGAGCAGCTGAACCATTAAACATCCAGCTCTGCTCAGTAGTTTACATCCTATCATCACCTTCATAAATATCTTATTCATTTTTGGCTCCCTGGTTTAAATCAGAGCTGCATGCTTTAAAGCACAATGTTAGAAAATCTGAGAGAAAATGTCGCTCTACACACCAAGAGGATTCCTACTTAATCTGGAAAAATAGCCTACTGTTGTATAAAAAGACACTTCACCAAGCCAGAACAGCTTATTTCTCATCATTAATAGAAGAGAACAAGAATAATCCTAGGTTTCTCTTTAGTACAGTTGCTAAACTTACACAGAGTCATAGCTCTGTTGAGCCATCCATTCCCTTAGCTCTCAGCAGTCATGACTTTATGGGATTCTTCCAAAATAAAATTGATTCTATTAAAAATAAAATCTTTGACATACTCCTGAAGATGATTACTTCATCCTCAACAAGTGAGACAACATTGGAAGTAACTGTAGAACCTGATCTGTGTTTGAACTGTTTTGATCCTGTGGAGCTTCCAGAGTTATCAGAAATATTAGCTTCATCTAAACCTTCAACTTGTATGTTAGACCCAATCCCAACCAAATTATTTAAGGAAGTGTTCCCTCTGATTACCAGCCCCATTTTAGATATGATTAATCTATCTTTAGTAAATGTATTACAAGCTTTTAAAGTAGCTGTAATTAAAACTTTACTTAAGAAACCTTCGCTTGATCGAGATGACTTAATAAATTACAGACCTATATCCAATCTTCCATTCTTATCTAAAATTCTTGAGAAAATAGTTGCTAATCAAATGTGTGAGCATTTACACAGCAATGACCTGTTTGAAGAGTTTCAGTCAGGCTTCAGAGCTCATCATAGCACTGAAACAGCTCTGCTGAAAGTCACTAATGATATTCTCCTGGCCTCAGATAGGCCTCACTGTTACGCTGATGATACTCAGCTATACTTATCCATAAATCCTGATGAAACCAACCAGTTAGATAGACTACAAGCATGTCTTGAAGACATAAAAACTTGGGGATGACTTTAAATTTTTCGTTTAAATTCAGACAAGACAGAAGTTGTCGTCTTTGGACCGGAGTCTTTAAAAAAAAAACTGCTTACTCAATCACTTAACCTGGATGGCATTAAATTGCCCCCGGTAATAAAGTAAAAAAACCTGGTGTTTTTTTTTGACCAAAAATGTCATTTAAATCCCATATTAAAACAGATTCTAGGATGTCCCCTTTTTTCACCCCCCGGAACATTGCCAAAAATTAAAAAATCCTGTCCGGATTGATGCTGAAAAAACTAGTCCATGCATTTGTTATTCAAGGTGGACTATTGTAATTCTTTACTATCAGGATGGCCACAAAAGGCAGTTAAAAGCCTTCATCTGATTCAAAATGCTGCAGCAAGAGTTCTGATGAAATTAAAAAAGAGAGATCATATTTCCCCTACTTTTAGCTTCCCTTTCATTGGTCCCTGTTAAATCCAGAATAGAATTTAAAATTCTCCTCCTCAATATAAAGCCCTTAATGATCTAGATCCATCATACATCAGGAGATCTGATTGGGTCCATTTTTCTAACAGGGCACTTCAATCTCAGACTGCAGGTTACTGGTGGTTCCTAGAGTCTCTAGAAGTAGAAAAGGGGGCAGATCCCCTTTAGTTATCAGGCTCCTTTTCCTGTGGAACCAGCTCCCAGTTTTATCCGGAGGCGGACACCCGTTACCTTTTTAAAGGTAGGCTTAAAACTTTCCTTTTTTAAAGCTTATAGTTAGAGGGCTTTTGGGTTTCCAAACTATCTCTGTAGTTTTGCTCTATAGGTTAGGTGCTGGAGGACAAAGACCACTTTCACCCTCTGCTAATTTTCTACTACTCCCAATTTTTCTTATTTTCTGTTATTTCAGCTTTTAACTTTAGGTTCTTTCTTTTATTTCCAGAAGTACACCTGGGCCCGACTCTGTCTCTACCGCGGCACCTTTCCCTTGGAGGGGGCAAATCCAAAGCTTTGCTGGGAACAACTTTAATGCTCACTTTCTACAGTGATCCCGGTGGCCTGTCTTTTAGTGTTTAAACCTTTTTCTCCCAGACATAGCTCTGACTGAGCCTACTGTACTAATTTTATGTGCTCTCTTTCACCCCCCCAACTTGAAAACTGGTCGAGTTATTGTTCTTTTTTTCTAGATGAAAAGACAAAAGGAGCTACACCCCTTAAAAATTTACTTTCCTTCCCATGAAATATCCCGGGTCAGTGCTTTTGTTCTCTTGTGTCTTGCTCTGTTCTCTCAAAACCCCAGGTTGGTCAGGGGAGATGGCCGCTCACACTGAGCCTGGTTCTGGTTTGCTGGAGGTTTTTCCTGTTAAAAAGGGGGTTTTTCCTCCCACTGTCCTACTGCATGTCAGAGAGGGATTGCTGCCCCTCAACGCCAGTGACTTCCCCCTGTCTCACATGCTCATCCAGGAGGAGGGTTTAAGCGAAATAATGACTGGATGCAATCTGCTGGGTTTCCTTAGACGAAAAACTTTTTATCCCAATTTTAAAAATAACGAAACTACTGCACTGTTCAATGGTTAGGTTAATTGGGGAAAGTATGAAACCGACTTTTAATTGTAGATTTGACTGAAAAGACTTAGTCCCCTTTAAACTTTTTCATAATGCAACAGGAAAAAACTTCCCAAATTTTTTTACCTCTGCCTTCCTCCCTCCCTGTGGATGGAGTAAGGGGGGTCGGGTTAGCCTAAAACCCGGCTCAGTTTTGGTTTAGGTGGGCAAAAAAACACCCTGCATTTTTGCTCCCTTATGACCCCCTTCTTTTCCCAAGGTTATAAATCTCTGACAGAAGAGGTGTCCCATCCTTGTGGTTTTTTAGTATAAAAAAGACCACCGTGGGTTACAGGGACAAAAACTTTATCATTTTATTATTTTTTTTAGTCCCCCTACACATACCCCGTTCTAAAATGGCCCAAACAAACACTATTAGTTTAAAAACCAAACCTCCTAAATAACCCTGAAACCATTCCAAACCCCTTTGTAAAGACCCTTTTGGACAAAATGTGTTGTGAATTGGCGCTCTATAAATAGAGCTGAATTGAATTGAATTTTTCACTTTGATGTTTTATTTCAACCCTGCTTTTTCTAGGAAGGAGGGTTTACACCAGTTTGACTGTATGGCTTATTTTCTCTAACCCACAAAGGGTCACAATTATACATACTATAAGGGTTCTGAGTTGCTGTTTTCCCACTGAGCCGCATGTTTCCTCCTCTGGAGGGCAGGGCCAGGCAGAGTCCACCTGGAGCTCATGGTTCCTTCAAACTGGAGACAGAAGGAGCTGCCTGATGTCATTCCTCACCTGAGTGTCAGCTTAGATGGTATCTTCGAGCCTTGCTTGGTTCTCCCAGTCCAGGGCTCTGCAACCTTTACAATCCAAAAGTCCAGCTGAATGAAATGTCTTAAGAGCCGCTAATGTTACCTAACCTTTTAAATAAGACAACTTATAATTCTGGATAAATATCTGCTGCAGAAATCATGTTGCCGATTTTAAAGAAGCCCCATTTTATTTCTATTTTTGTTTGTTTTTCGTTTTAAAATAGAAAAAAAAGTACAAAACTTTTTTTAAAAACAGGATTTTCCTCTGTGGGATGTTTATGAAAAGCACCTGGTTTCCAACCTGATGACAAGAGAAATGGATCTAAAAAAATTTTTGCTTTTTGGGGGGGGAAAAAAAAATTTTTAAAAAAAAAAAAGGAAAAAAACCCCTTTTTTTTATTTTTTTTATTTATTTAAATTTTTTGGTTTTTTTTTTGCCCCCTTTAAAAAAAAAAAGGGGGAAAAAATTTTGGGGCCCCCAAATTTTAAAATTTTTAAAAAAACCCTTTTTTTTAAAAATTCTCCGGGTTTTTTTTGGGGTTTTTTTAAAAACCCCCTTTTTTTTTTTTTTTTTTTTTTTTCCCTTTTAAAAAAAAACCCCCTTTTTTTTTTCCCTGGGGTTTTTGAAAACCCTTTGGCCCCGGGTTACAAAAAAAAAGGGGGGGGGGGGGGGGGGGGGGGGGGGGGGGGTTGGGGGGGGGGGGGGGGGGGGGGGGGGGGGGGGGGGGGGGGGAAAAAAAAAAAAAAAGGGGGGGGGGGGGGGGGGGGGGGGGGGGGGGGGGGGGGGGGGGGGGGGGGGGGGGGGTTTTTGGGGGGGGGGGGGGGGGGGGGGGGGTTTTTGGGGGGGGGGGGGGGGGGGGGGGGGGGGGGGGGGGGGGGGGGGGGGGGGGGGGGGGGGGTTTTGGGGGGGGGGGGGGTTTGGGGGGGGGGGGGGGGGGGGGGGGGGGGCCCCCCCCCCCCCCCAAAAAAAAAAAAAAGGGTTTAAATTTTTTTTATCTGTCATAAATCCAAAACCTTCTTTTTTCCCCCAAGGGGGAAAAAGGACTCCCCCCGAGATTAAGAAATTTTCCTTTTCAATAAACCTTTTTAAAATGTCTTCTTGGTTTCCTTGGAATTCTCTGGGATGTTTGTCAGATATTTACCAAAAACACATAAAGGCTCAAATAAATGCTCTCCTGGTCAAAATCTGAAGACTGGGGAAGAAATGACAAATATGTTCATTTTTTTTCATGTCTTAAGGAGCGTTTGTATATTAACCTAAATATTTACTGAGTGGTGCAGAAGGTTCTGGGGTAAATGGTAGTTTCTATTTTGGCAGAATAAACAGGATTCATTTGATAGCACTCACTGGATCAAAAAGCGCTTAGAACTTTGGACTAGTCCAAGGAACTCCGTGAAGATCCGAGGAGGGCTGCGGATTTACATGTATTTTGGTGACATTTCCACTCAAATCCAGTTTCCAAGATCATTGCTTCTAACAACTGTAAGGAAGTAGACATTATTCTGGCCATGGAGGAAAAAGATCCACTGAGCTGACATCATCAGAGGGATCATAAGGAGAAGCTTTTGGAAAACGAGAGTATATGGAAAAACTTTTTAAATTCAATTCAATTCAGTTTTATTTAGCGCCAATTCACAACACATGTCGTCTCAAGTTACTTCACAATGTAAGTTCAATCAAATCATACAGATTTCAAGTCAGACTCATACATTCCAATTAATCCTAACTATCAAAGACTCGGATTCAGTTATTTATTCAAATTGGATAAAAAGTTTTTCTGTCTAAGGAAACCCAGCAGATTGCATCCAGTCAGTGACTTGCAGCATTCACTCCTCCTGGATGAACATGTAGAGAAAGTGGACAGTCACTGGCGATGACTTTGCAGCAATCCCTCATACTGAGCATGCATGTAGCGACAGTGGAGAGGAAAAACTCCCTTTTAACAGGAAGAAACCTCCAGCAGAACCAGAACCAGGCTCAGTGTGAGCGGCCATCTGCCACGACCGACTGGAGGTTAGAGAGAACAGAGCAGAGACACAGAGAACAAAGAAGCACTGATCCAGGAGTACTTTCTATGGGAAGGAAAAGTGAAACATTAATGGATGTAGCTCCTTTATTGGTTTAGACAGCTAAGCAGATGAACTCCAGTTTTCAAGTCTAGAGGATGAAAGAGAGCACATACAATTAGTCACAGTAGAAGCTCAGTCAATAGCTATGTCTAGGAGAGACAGGGTTAAACACTGAAAAACAGGGCCAAGTGGATCATCTGATCCACCAGAAAAAAAACAGAGACAGGACAATGTAGGGACAAGAACTATAGAACAAAGGCCTGCAAGTACTCCACTAGAACAGCGAGTTCTGTTCTTTTACTCAGAGGCTGCAAGAAGAACAAAGTTCTCTCTGGCCAGGACATTTCATACTTCACATATCTAATGTGCAGAACTCCCAGGCAGTTTAGGTTTCTCCCACTACCATCTGGCAGCTCCTTACATCGAATCATTAGTTTGATTCAATGCAGGTTCTCCAGGAGCAGCCTGCTCAGCCCCACCCTCTGGGAGATAAAGGAGCTGCAGCTCAAAAGAATAACGCACACCATCACCAGAAGGAAAAGTAAATGTTAATGGATGTAGCTCCTTTAGTGGTTTCATCTAGGAAGAAAATACAGATAAATTGAAAGAGAGCACATATTTTTGGGTTACAGTAAAAGCTCGTCGTAACTATGCCCTAAAAAAAAATGGGGTTTAAAACACTAAAAAGACGGGGCCCAAAGGGGTATCTTAGGGGAGGGTGACCCTTAAGTTTTTGGCGGGCAAAAGGTTGGACGATTGCCCCCTGGGAGGAGGTTCAAAATTTTAAGAACACAGCCCGGGGCCCGGTTAAGCTTCTACGAAGAGAAATTTAGAGAGAAAAAAGGGTTAAAAGCTGAAAAACAGCAAAATGCAAAATTGGAGAGTAGTATGAGAATGAGCGAGAGAGTGAAAGTGGCCCATTAGGTCCTCCACAGCCTAAGCCAAATGGGAAACCTAACTACAGAGTTTAGCTAAGTGGGATAAATTTTGAGCTTGGCCAAAAATTAAATCACCCATTTTCCGGGTTTGAAACTAGAATAAATCTTTTGAAACAAATTTTTTTAAACCCCAAAAAAAAAAAAAATTAGAGACATGAGAGGGTTTTCCTTTGGGGTTAAGCTCCCGGGAGAAGCAGGTAGACGTGCTGACGGAACGTGCTGACATGGATCAATCCTGCAAAAACCCGCTGCTTTTTCACCTGCAGCCCAGATGGGACTGAAGGGGGCTGTTTTCTTTATGAAAAACCCGTTTAAACCCCTTTAAATCACATTTAGTTTTAAAATTTAAATCAGCTTTTTTTAAACAGCAAATACAGAGAAATTAAAAGTCTTTTTAGTGTTGAGTCATAGAGGGGATAAACTGGAGCTTATAGATGAAATTAATTACTCCCATGGAAATAATGTGGTATATGAAAATATGTCTGTTTTTCTGTCAGTAATGCAGCCAGCCTTGTGTTTTTTTTTGCCCTTTTCCCCAGCGAATTTCGTCTGATCCTGAAGAAAGGGGCGGTCCCTTGGTTTTAAAAAAAGCGTACAAAATATTGGGGGATCTCCTCTGGTCAAAAACCAAAAGGGAAATTAAAATAAATCAATGAGAAAAGCCAGCTCGTTATGGTTTTAATAATGCACACAGGAGGAATTAAATATAAATGAGCATTTTATTAAGTGCTTATTTATTAAAAGGATGAGAGGCAACTTCATACATTTTTAAAAAAGGGGAATCACCACAGGAATTGTTATGAAAGTGTTTATTTTTGCCCTATAGTCACAACAATAAAATGCTCAAAATGACACATGTTGAATGTCTATACATGAAGCTTAGAAGGTGGTATGATAAATATATTAAAATGAGCTTTATTATCCTGTGCCTGCTGCTTGGATTACAGCCATGCAGGACTGTAATTTCTCCAGAACCACAGTGAGTGACTTGATTTCTCAGCCAGAGGAAACGCTTGTCTCTAAATGCAGCTTCTGCTGTGCAACAGACAAAACAACAAAGAATCAAACTGGATCCTGTTGTCCCTTCACTTCTCTGACATCTCAATCCCGTTGGTTGCAGAAACATCATTTTAACATCTTTATAATTCTGAATAATTTATTCTGACCCCCAAATAACCCTTTTCTCCTTCATTATAAAACAATAAACTTGTGCAAAGGGGATTTAAAAGGGAACAGAAAAAAAAAGGGAACGGTTATGAAAAACAAACATTAAAAAAATTGAGAGCAAATTTTAAAATTTTTAAAAAAATCAAAAATAAATTTTTATTTAAATAGACAAACAGTCCTATTCTGCAACCAGGTTATTGCAGGTTTATTTTTTAATATTTCTCCTTCTAACAGATGTGTTTTTTAAGTTGAATTTTACAGAATAAACATCTCATTAAAGTTGGGAAAAGGTTTGAAACGATTCATCATGATCTCATTTTTCTGCATCACAAAGACTTAACCAGGGTTGTGTAAACTTTGCATATCTGCTGTAGTCATGATATCTAACAGAAGTGAACTTTCTTTAAAAAAATGTCTAAGAAGAAGGAGATGGTGTTAATGTCTCTGTCCGTGGGAACTCAGAAATACTCTGTGACTCCTGGCAAATAACAGCTGAAGCCTCGTCTGGGTGGAGTTTGCATGTGTGGATTTTTCCTGGGTGGATCAGGACAACATGTATGAAGAAGACACAAAAAGTCAATTTTTTACCAGCAGCCAACTCCTGATTGTTGTGGTGCTCAGGTGAAACATCAGAGGCATATTTTACAGTAATTATGAGAAATTTCAGGTATGAGGCGGTTTGTGTCTTTTTTTATTCAAGTCCTGGACACTTAAAAGAGTGAACAATGTTCAATAAAATAAATTGGTTTAAAAACAAAACAAACTGTATTAAAAAAAACAGCACAACTAAATATAAAAGATGGTTTATTACAGGGCAATGATGCACAGACTGCCTGGACCTTCATAGGTTTAGATGGATGGATGGATGGATGGATGGATGGATGGATGGATGGATGGATGGATGGATGGATTGTTCTGACTTTTCATCACAGTGTGATCCCTGTAGTTATTAATAGTAAATATTAATAATTTAAAATTTAAATGTAACAGAAAAAGTGAACCAATTTTAATAATTAGCATCTCTTGTAAGGTCTGTTCCTGCTCACTGGAGGAACTTGGTGAGAAGCAAAACAGAAACCTGAGTTTTTTATTTAGATGTACCTTCACAAACAATAGAAAATGGGCTGCATGCCATTCCTGTCCAAACGGTTTGAATCAGATATCTCCTTCTCCCTTTGGTATCCTGCCTCACCCCAGTGTGCACAGCTGGTGTGTAATTGGTCAATCTGTGCTCAGATTGGGTACAATTGGTAGCTGTGACACCAACCAGGCTTGGAGCCCAAAAGAGCCCAGAGACTCCTTCTTTTCACATCAGGTGAGATTAAAAACCTGAAAAACTGCACAGATCCAATTAATTACAACGGTTTGGGCACTTATGCATATAAGAAGGAAACATTTTCCCATCATATCCTGAAACAATGGCACTGATTTAAAAACTGGAAGGGGAACCTCACAAGAACAACTGTAGAGTATTTCTAATCACTGCTGCAATTTAAGAAGAATTTATTGTTTCTTCCTGGTTCTGAATGAATGAAACAGACGTGTAGGTGGAGAAAAATACCTCCATATGAGCTCATTTCATGTTAGTGCATAATTGTACTGCGGTATTTTTTTCTTCTTGAGTCAGTGCCTGCAAGACACAAAGGTTCCATTTATGCAGCTCTTGCCATAAATAGAAACATGCCACCCCCTGTAGGCAAACCCCCCACCCCTTTAAATTCAAGGCTGGCCTAATCCCTGAGCAGAGCTGAGAGCTGTGCAGTGCTGAAATCTCACTGGAAGGGAGTGCACCAGTAAACGCTTTGATCCTGCACAACACTTACTGAACCGAGCAAATGAAGCCTGATTCATGGCTCCAGTTTTTTGTTTCTACCCGACATGTTTCACTCACTCAGACTGTCACACAACTGTTTCTGAGCAATCTGGAACAAGTTGTTCACTTGTCCTCTAATGTGCACTCACCTTGTAGCTCTTCACTCTGGAAAATAGATATTATATATGAACACACATACAGATTTACAACAGGTGAAATAGGTATAAACACACCAATTTTGTAACTAAATATATTTCGACATGAAATTCTCCCAGATCCTTGTACCAGCTCATCCAGTTCACACATGCAAACAAATCAAACCACAGATGTCCATAAATTATGTGTTAAAATGAAATGACAGGGAAAAAATATTAAACACATGAAGAAAGGGAGGAGCAATGCGGCTTGGAAAGTCACAACACCAACTGAAATCCACCTGTTATAATAAGGCAATCCTACTTACTGCAAATAAGTATTAGCTGGTTCAGTTGCAAGTGTTGGCCTACAGAAAGTTGTCACATTACCAAGATGTCACACAGAAAACATCTCCTGATGGGCAAAACCGATGAGCTCTTAAGACCTTATCAACCTTATAGTTGCAAAACATGCTGATGGCTTTGGTTACAGCAGGATTTTCCAAACTGCTGAAAGTTCCAGTGAGCACTGTTGGTGCCATAATCTGGAAGTGGAAGAACATCATCGCACCATAAAATGACCATGAGCTAGTGATTCCCGCAAGATTTCAGACAGAGTGACGAGTTATCAGAAGACATGTCCAAGAGGTTCAGAAAGACCTGGAATTAGCAGGTATAATTGTTTCAAAGAAAGAAAGTAATGCACTCAAGTAAGCATGCTCACTACGCAAGACTCCACTGCTGAAGAAAAAAGCATGTTGAACTGCTTTTAAAGTGTGTTAGACAAGCCTGTGAAATACTAGGGGAATATAGTTCGGTCAGATGAGAGCAAAGCTAAACTCTTTGAATGTAGATCAAAAGCCACTGCATATTACCCCCAAAACACTATATCAAAGGTTTGGAGGTAGGAAAATCATGGTATGTAGCTCATGTTCAGCATAAAGCCATGGCAGACTTAATCTAACTGAACAAATAGCAAGTGGATGAATGTTCCAAAACACTTAAGAAAAATCTGCTGCCGTCTACCTGGATGTTAAGGATGAAACAAGTGTGGAAGTTTCAGGAAGATCCCAAACACACACCAAGGAAAACTCTCAGGTGGTTTCAGACAAAGAAAATAAAGCTACTAGAGTGGCCCAGCCAATCACCTGACCTGAATCCTACAGAAGATCTGTGGACAAAACTAAAGCCCGGAGTTCATAGAAGGGACCCATAGAACCTTCAGGATTTGAAGAAAGTTTGTGTGGAAGAATGGATCAAAACTACACCAGACCAAAGCATCTGACTAGTTTCTACACACAGGAGCAGCTTGAAGCTGTCATCACCAACAAAGGCTTCTGTATAAAGTATTAAAAACATTTAAGTCAGCATGTTTAATACATTTAGGCTGTGTTATTCCATTTTATTACACATAATTTATGGTCATGTGATTTCTCTGGAGTGGATGGGCTGTTAGGGAGAAAGTTCCATGTCAGTTGCACCATTACTTACCTGCTGTGTATGTATATGTGTGAGAAATAATTAAGTTCATCCTAGCTGACCTAAAACAGGAGAAGTTAAGTCAGATTTAATATCAGACAATAAGAAAAAACAGGTTATGTGTCTTTCTATACAGTGTAGGTAAATGTGGTTTCAGCTGTGCATAAAGGTTATGTCATACTTTAATGTGTTGTCAGTGTGTTTTTTATTTTGGTGTATAGTACAATAGCGTTACATTTGGCAGTCAAAAAATAGACAAAAAATAAAATGATTCTTAATTCTTGGGGGAAATTAATCATTAAGACAAATTGATTAGTTAAAAAAATAGCTGATTGGTGAAAAAAATCAATAAATACATTTGTTTGTGGTAGCCTGATCTAGAATCATTGCTGGAGGTCTGGAGTCCATGTAGAGTCCAAACAACGACCCCATGGAATTTAGAGCAGTGGTTTAACTACATGTGAAGCCAAAAAATAATCCAGATACACAGTTTAGATGATAAAAAATTTTCTGATATTCTCCAGTTTAGTCAGAACCTACATGTGAACTAAATTTGTTTTGGTTGTAAATCTTTTAAAGTAAAAAGACTTAATGGACTAGATTAAATTATTCAGCCCATTAGTATGACTGAGGTTCTGTTAAAAACCCAGACAGAGGAGGAAACAAAAACATTTGTTTCCTGTCCAGCCCTTATCAAGCTGAGCGAAGCACCAACAGCTGCTTTCTTCTATTCACAGCAGCTGTGAGCCTTTTTCTCAGGCAATTAAAACACGCTGCTTAAGGCAGCATTTGCCAAATGAATGCTTATATAAACCCCTGCGTCACCAACTAACCACATCATCCTGCTGAAACATTACATTCAGATAAGCGTTTTAATATAACAATACAATTAATGGGGTTGTCAGTTTAATGAGAAGGAATGACGAAGTGAAAAAAAAATTAATTTAAAAAAGAACGTTTCTGGGGGGGGGGGGGAAAAACAATCAGAAACATCTGTACATTCTGCACAGATGAAAAATAGTGAACATTTTGTGCAGCTGTGGGAAATGGGCCCCACTTCAGGTACCTGGGGGTGTACATATCCAAAACCCCCACCTGGGTTCCAACTTCCTGTTGGTCAGGAAGGCCTACCACATCTTACTTCCTTAGGAAACTGAGGAAACTGAATTTGGGGGGTCAGTCCTGAGGGGCTTTACCCCTTTGGGTGGAGAGCGTCCTCTGCACCCGCATCACCATAGGGCAAGGCAGCTGCACTGTGCTGAGGGGAAAGGCTCTGAAAGGGGGGGGAAAGGCTGCACAGGGACTGTGGGGAACAGTCTTCCCACCACCTCGGACCTCTACACATGACGATGCAGGGGGAGGGCCCTCCACATCATGAAGGACTCCACCCATCCCGCACACAGACTGTTTCAGCCCCTCCTCTCAGGCGGAGGATGAATCCTTGTTCTCACATTTAATAAAATTAAAACAATCTTATTCCAGCAAAACCCAAAAAATGGGAAAATTTTTTAAAACTCCCATTAGAGGTTTTCTCTCCTCTGCTCGTTTTTGGGTTTGAACTCCCTTTTAAACTGTCAGGTTTGGAACAAAACATTCACAAGCTTCTCACCACAGCCTGTTGGAATTTTGGCACATTCCTCCTAACAGAACCGGTGGAACTGGTTCAGGCTTGTAGGTCTACTTGCTCATACCATCCTTTTCAACTCTGACCATAAATTGTTTCCGGGGATGAGATCAGGACTTTGTGATGACAGTGTCAATTTGGAAGACCCGTTTGTGTCCACGCTTTAACTTCCTGACTGATGTTTTGAGATGTTTCTTCAATATTTCCACATGTTTTTTTTCTGATGATGCTATCTATTTTGTGAATTGCACCAGTTCCACCTGCAGCAGAACACCCCCACATTATGATGCTGCCACCCCCGTACTTCACAGTTGGGATGGCGTTCCCCCTTATGGTCTTTATGACCAAATACTTCAATTGTAGTTTTTCAGAGCAATGGAAATGTCTCCAAAATTAAGTTCTTTGTCCCTAAGTTTATTTGCACATTATCATTTTTCTGTTTATGTTGCTTTTGGATTCATGGCTTCTTCCTCTCTGAGTGACATTCCAGTCCATGTTGGTACAGGACTCATTTCACTGTGGCTTTTGTTTTGGGGATGATTCACAATTTCTCACCAGAACTTGTTCATCTCCGGGACACAGAACCCGTCTCCTTCCTGAACTTTATGATACTTGATTAACAGATGAACGTCAGACCTTCAGGTATTTAGAATTTGGACTCAATGATGAGCAAGGCTTGTGTAGGTCCACAGTTTTCTCTCTGATAACTTGGCTGATTTCTCAAGTTTTGTGACGCTTACGAAGCTTTCAAATGAAATCATTTTGTTAATCTCAACTGACCTAAAACAAGAACAGTTTAGTCTGATTTCATGTCAGACAGGGAGACTTTTTACACAGTGGATGTGAATATCTGGTTTCAACTGTAGAAAAGAAGAGGGAAATGGAGAAAAAGTCAATTGACTTTGTCGATGCAAAGTGTGACTAGACTTTTATCCCAATTACATGTTTTACTTATATTTTAAATGAACAAAACAGGTAGAAAAATAAAACTCCTGAAAATGAAAACAGAAACAGAGGTTTTCACACTGTAAATGTGTCTCTAAATAAACAGATTGAAAGCAGACTGATGATTATGTTCATTAATATTCAGTGAGTCTTCAACCTGTGTCCCATTCCTCTTGCATGTAGGTGTAAATTATTGAAAGGCACAAACACCACTCTCTTTCCATCATAACACAACAACTGAAGGGCTGTGATATGAGATAATGGAGCAATCATCCCAGTAAAGTAAAGGCGTATGACTAAACTAAAAGGTTCAGGCTAGAAGAATCATTGTAGAAAAATCTAAGTCCTTTTAAACAAAAAGCTGGCTTTGATGTTATGTTGGAGGAAAATTGCATGAAGACAAAAGTCGCATGAGAGGCATGAGAGAAGAGGGGTGCTTGAGGAATGAAAACCTGGCGAATCTGCAATAGCTGTCTTTACTTACTATTACTTTACTTACTATTACTATTACAGGTAACAAAGATGAGCTGATTCTTGATTCCTAGTCGGGAAGATCAATTTGAATTAATCCTAACTATCAAATAGTGCAGTGAGATTCAGAGACGCCAAGAGGACATACTACAAAAAACATACAAAGTCACTTCCAGGTCTCCAAGAATACCCAACAACTGCGGCAAGGCATGAGGTCAGTCACAGACTACTTTGGACTGTTTGATGCATTAAAACACACAGACAATTAAAACACCTGGATGATCAGGCTCTTTGTCTGGACCTAGCTGAAGTACGTCGATCCTTGAGGCGAGTCAACCCAAGTAAAGAGGCGGCCCAGGTAACATACCAGACTGAGTACTTAAGGAACGTGCAGACCAACTGGCTCAAGTACTTATGGACATATTGAATATCTCACTGAGCAAGGAGCCTGTGCCTTCCTGCTATAAGAGAGCAACATTGGCGGATGCTGGTCTTTCAAGGAGGGGAAGCTCAATTTAAAGATTAATTGTTTCGCTGATTCGCTCATTTCGCTGTCAATCAAAAAGGGATTCAGCCTCCAGACCCCGACCCTCCAATTTTCATGCAGAAGCTGAGCGTCCCCCGGGGCCAGCCCCCAAAGGGCCCCCCACTTTCCCCTAGAACCCCCAGAGACGCTGAGCGTCCCCATGGGCGGGACGAAGCCCAGCATTTTTTGCATTTCACTATTTAAACTCACTGTTTAAAGGGCACTGTGAAGCTTTCCGGGGAAAAGTGGGGGGAAAAACCCGCGTCATTACCAGTGATAAGAAGCTGATTCTGAACAAAAGTTGAGCGCGTTGAAGCGCATATTTAGTCAATGACATTTACACACAACAGTATATATTTGATCACTTATTTTTTGACATTTCAGGGGAAGCTGAGCTTCCCTTGCAGTCTTAGAGCAATAGCCACTTGAGAGCAACCATAATCCCGGTTTGAAAAAGAACACTGTCACATGCCTTAACGATTACCGGCCCATAGCACTCACACCTGTCATAACAAAGTGATTTGAAAGGCTAATAAAATATCACATCGCGTCACCACAGCACTGTCTTCAACACTGGACCCACTACAATTTGCTTACCGTCCCACTTAGGATGCTGTGTCCTACGCTCTCCATCTGAGCCTGGCACACCTAGAGAGGCCAAACACCTGTGCCTACATGCTGTTTGCAGCCTGCAGTTTAATAACCCCCCAACGCCTAGTGGGCAAACTGGACCATCTGGGTCTAAACATGTGTCATTAAATCCTGGACTTTCTCACCAACAGGCCCCAGAAACAGGTCCAAACACCATCAGACTTATCAGGGCTCAGTGTTTAGCCCACTGCTGTTCACCCTGATGACTCACGACTGTAGGGAGCACCATGCGGTATCATGGAGCATCATAAAGTACGCACATGATATGAGAGGGATGGGTCTCATCCAGGACAACAATGAGATTGCATACCAAGAGGAGGTGGAACCTTGTGGACTGGTGCACCAACAACAACCTGGGTTTGAATGTTGACAAGACTAAGCGAGTTGTTGTTCACTTCAGTAAACAGCCCACCCGTACTCTCCATAAAAGAAGCCGCTGTGGAGATTGTACATAGCACCAGGTTCCTGAGGATGCATATCTCTAAGGACCTAACTTGGTTCCAACACATATTACCCACTTTCTGAGATGGCAAGGAAAAGTAATCTTTCCCCCTTCCCCCCAAAAAAACCTTTTTTTTTTTTTTTCTACAAAAAAAAACAGGGAAAAGCATATGACCAACTGCATCTCCATCTGGCATAAAAGCTGCACTGTTTCAGACCAAGGCCCTGTAGGGAGTGGTGAAGGCCAAGAAGTCCAAAAGGTATTTCCCTTTTTTAAAACCCAAAAAGGACATTGCCCCCCCAGTTTTTCTTCTTGACAAAAGCCCCCCAAAAATCAAATTGGGGAAAAAACCCCCCCACCCCAACCCTGGAAAAAGTTTAGACCCTTTTGGCCCAAAATGTACCTGCACTTGGTTTCAGGACATCCAGATTTTTGCAAACCCGCTTTTTTTTTCCAAAAACCAATTAGACTTTTAATTTTACACGAGTCTACCCTCTTCCCCCACTTCATTACAACACACACTCACCATTACACGTCCTGTTCTTTAGCAGGATGAGCCATCAGTCAAATAAATGCAGATATGTAAAACTGATGCAACAATGTCCTTAGATAAAATGCAGAAACCTGAGTTGTGAACTCCCCAAGCAGATTTCATAGACTTCCTCTGAATGATCCAGTCCTCTTTCTAATTGTCTCCTGTATGATGTCCATATGTTGTTTTCTCATCAGATAGCAGTCCAGTATTATGGCAGTAAAATCATCAGAAACCAGCTCAGAATCTCAGCTGTGGCCCACGCAGATGATTTAGAGGTTACCACAGCAACATTGTCACATTATTTCCTATATTTGGAAAGAAATGGCATAGCATTAAGACATTTATCAAACTTTGCAACTAAGAAGATTCATTTTATATCTGACATCTACATGATGACATTGTCTGTTGCAACTAAAGAAAAAGAACAGGAGCAAACCTAATCTGGGTATAAAAAAAAAAACAGGATAAGCTGAACCGAAGCATTAACGGTTCCTCATTCATCTATTACCAAACTTTCTACTTAAAAGGCTTCATCTTATTTTCCCTCAATCTTCTGTGAACTCCTCAACTCAGTCTGATTAGAAGGAAGACAGATTGACAGATATGGAGTCTTGGTGTCAAGTGATCCTCAGCTCTTTATCCAGCCGTCTGCTTCACAAAGCGGCCCTCACCAATTCACTTTATGCCACACTGCATGCCCCCTCATATAAATGACTGTTTTTGCTCACAGAACACCAGGATGTGTTACAGCTTATAAATACATCAGGCAGGTATGGTATGCTGACATTACCCTGGATACCGTGGCTCTTGATACATCACAAAGACTTGCTGTCTTGGTCACAGATGCGCCAGCAAGACGTGCCCCAACAATTTGTCCTCTTTTGAACTCTGGTATGTCACCCATATTTGTGTGCATTTCATATTTTTGAGCAAACTGTGCCTCATTGTCCCAACCGCCTGTATATAAGATATACAGGGTTTGGATCAATGAAAACTGAAACACCTGTTCATTTTAGTTTGGAGGTTTCATGGCTAAATTGGACCAGCCTGGTAGCCAGTGCAATACTTCATTGATTGCACATTGCCCAGTAAGAGCAGTGTTAAGTTTCAATTACGTGCCAGGGTAAGAAGCACACTGTTTTGCTCAAAATATTGACAAATGCACACCACAACATATGGCGTGGAATACCAGAGTTCAAAAGGGGAGAAATTGTTGATGCACGTCTTGCTGGTGCATTCTGTGACCAAGACATCAAGTCTTTGTGATGTATCAGGAGCCACGGTATCGGGGTAATTCAGCATACCACCAAAAGGACGAACCACATCCAACAGGATTAACTGGGGACGCAAGAGGAAGCTGTCTGAAAGGGATGTTCGGGTGCTAACCCGGATTGGATCCAAAAAAATTAAACACGGCTCCCCAAATCACGGCAAAATTTAAATGTGCACCTCAACTCACCTGTTTCCACAAAAATGCCGTCGGGAGCTCCACAGGGTCAATATCACGGCCGGGCTGCTATAGCCAAACCTTTGGTCACTCATGCCCAATGCCAAACGTGGGTTTTCAATGGTGAAAGGACGAAAAATTTTTGGCTGTGGAAAATGGGGAAACATGTTTGTTCCTGATGAGCCCCACCTTTACTTTTTTTCCCCCACTCCGGGAGAGTTAGGGTTTGGGGAGAAGCCCCAAAGAACGCACCACCCAGACTGTTGCATGCCCAAGGAAGCAGGGGTGGTCATGATGGTTTTTGGGGCCATATCATGGGATTCCCTTGGCCCAATACTTGTGCTAGTGGGCGCGTCACTGCCAAGGACACCCAACCATTCTTGAGGACCATGGCATCCCAAAGGGTTTAAAAAATTGCATCCTGAAGGCGGTGCCCTTTTTCAGGGGGGACAATGCCACCAATACACACAGCAAGACTGGTGAAAGGGGGGTTGAGAACAGAAGTGAAGTTGAACATCTCTCATGGCCCGACAGTCACCAGTTAAATATATTGAGAAAAATTTTCCTCCCCAGTATCACTAGTACCCCGGGCCCATCCTGCAAAAAGAATGGTTAAAATCCCCTGCCACTTGCAGGACCTGTATATGTCATTCCCAAGATGAATTGACGCTGTATTCGCTGCAAAAGGAGGCCCTACACCATACTAATAAATTATTGTGGTCTAAAACCAGGTGTTTCAGTTTCATTGTCCAATCCCTGTATATATATATCAGTTTTACTTACTAATACGTGCCTCTATGTAATATGAAATATTAATAAATATATATGGCCAATCAGTGTTGCAGAATTTCACGGCCTTGGGGCACTGAAAATGTCGCCCCTCACAGGTTAAAAAAGAACGCTTGTGTGGCGCGTTCAATCAGAGGGATGATGGCGAACTTAACAAGCGAGGGGCAGTTTCCACTGAGTTCGGTTATTTACCAGTTCGCAAGAAAGACTGGAGGAGAAAATTAAGGAGCTGGGACCCAACAAGGCCGACATTATCATCAACCAGCAAACCAAGGAGAAAAATAAAGTCTACAACCAGAGTTTGTCCAGGAGTTGGTTCGAGCGCAAGATGTCGGTGACCAGCTGTGGAATAGCCAATGCACTTTTCTGTTTTCCCCGCATTTTTTATAAAAGTGCCAAATGTGATTTAATGTGGACACAGTCAAGACAAACCGAGTTGAAGCATCTCTCCGAACGCATTAAGAAGCATGAACAACAATATTTCAAGCTAGCCTCTCGGAAAGTTAGCATAGATCGCAGCTGGATGATGGGGCACCTTTTGAGTAAAAAGGCTCAATGAAAAGGGTTTATAAAATGTTAATTTTATAAAATCTTTGACTGTATTTAATTTTGGGGGCTTTTGAAATGGGATGCCGGGCATGATGAAAGTATGCTGTTGTTTTATTCGTCGTCTTTTTGTTGGTTCCTTTCATATTTGGAGTAGGTAAGAAATGTACTGTTATATCCCGCCCACCAAGAAAATTTTTTTTACCCCGCCACTTGGGGCCCCCCAAGCTAAAAAATTTTTCATCGGATCTTTTTTCTGAAACGTTTTGGACCCATTTGTGAAATTTTAAAACCGGGGGAAACCATGGATTCCTGGCTTTCCTGCAATCTGCTTCCTTGTGTGATTATATTTCTCTTGTAGGCTCTAACTGAGCTGCTGTTTTCTTGGTCAGTTCCATATTTTCAAAGAAATCTCAGTAGTTGAAAAAGCTAAATAAATAAGAGAAATAGTGCTAACAACAATTTATGAGCCTAAAACCCACAAACCATGATCAGAACCATGATCAGAACCATGATCAGAACTAAAGAAGACGAGTCATCAAACTTCTGTAAGAAAAAAACTGTTTGATTTTATTCAAAGATCTTTTCTAATCAGTTTCTGGTTTGGTTGAGCTTTTTAGTCCGTCAATAAAATGAGTGACAGGATTTGCATATAAAGACATTATTCAACCTTTTAGAATCTGTATGGTAAAGGCAGTGTCTTTTCATGTGGCATGATGTAATAGAGTCATCATTTATCTGAACAAGGTGAGTGAATGAGGGAGGCTCATCCATCACCTGGAAGAGGCAAGGCAGCCTAAATTGGCAGCTGTTTTCTCTGTGGCTGAAAGCTTACGAGGCTCGGTGAGATCATAAAACCAAGCTGGCCCCACTGCCAAGTTTCAATGACACCTTGGTTTGTTACGGCTGTTATTTAAAAGCCTGATTTTATCCCATGGCTAGCACGTAAACAAAGAGATCATCTTTTTGAGGTTTTTGGTTCTTCAGTGCCCATCTGTCCTGAATGGAAGAAAGAGAAACTGGCCAAAAAATGTCCATCATGGGCGAGTTCCAGGCCAGAACCACTGCTGTTGGATTCTCTCCTTCCATTCCACCAGGAGGCTCCATAGTTTGTTGCATTGATGTTTAGTTTAGAAGTTCCGGGTGGAAACCGGAAGTGGTATTTCCGCTATTAAAACCAGTAAGAAATAATGTAGAAACCACTGATGAAACACTAATAGCAGCTGAAATGTTTAAATTCTATAGCAATTTATACACTTCCAACTTCTCTGAACAAAACTGTCACACCTTCGTGAAACACATTGAAACATTTATCCCAAAAATAGAAGATAACTTCAAAAAAAACTGTGATAGTAATATCACAATACAAGAACTTGATAAGGCTTACCAGTAAATAAAGCTCCTGGGCCAGATGGTCTTACAGGAAACGTTTTGGGAAGACATAAAATACTGACATATCGGGTTTTTACAGAAATCTTTAGAAATTATAATCTACCTCCTACAATGAGACAAGGAATTATTATTACCATCCCCAAACCAGACAAAGACCCAAGAATTATTGAGAATAGACAACCCATTACACTTAGGAATTTTGATTATCAATTGCTAACTTATATTTCAACCTGAAAAGACTCACAATCAGAAACACATAGATTAGATTAGAGAAGTTTATTGATAAAAGTTAATATCTTTGGTACTCGGACCCCGGAGGAAGACATGAATGCTGAGAATGACATGAGCTTGAATGAGCGTCTTAGGCTTAGAATTAGATGAGTCTTCCCCCCTTGGAATCCGATACTGGTGGTGGTGGTGGAGTGAAGGCCTAAGAAGATGAGGGAGCCGGGAGGAGTATGGAAGGGAGATGGTGGAGGTGGGGCGGAGGAGGGTCGAAGCTCAGCTGAAGAGCGGGGAAATCCATGACTGGAGGTCCTTAAAAGTGAAGCCTCGGAGGATGATTGATTGATGACACATGCAGATCTGACGCTGATTGGATGGAGAGACACACGGTGGAGTCAAAGGACGGTCGGGGGGGTGGAGGTGAGTCTTTCAGTTTGAATTTTTGTCAAAACTCCATATTTACCATGTGCCTCCAAACAGGAATTTCAAATATTATTGCAGGTCACAATCTGGCTTTTTAAAGGGAATATCAATACATTCAACAATATTATAGATTAGTAATGGATATAATTGAATATAGGGAAATGATCAGTGATGACGGCTTTTTTCTTTTTTTAGACTTTTATAAAGCCTTCGACTCTGTTGAACACCAGTTTTTATTTTCGGTTCTTGGAAAATTTGGGTTTGGAGACAAATTTATTAATTTAATTAGGGCTGTATCAGAACATCAGCAGTTATGTGATGCTACCTAAAGGTACCACAGCTATAATTAACATTAATGTTGGAATTCCACAAGGTTGTTCAATTTTACCATATCTGTTTATTTTAGTTGCATAAACGGTAGCAGTTTATTTAAAACATTGAAATGACCTTGAGAAACTGAATATTTTTGGAACTGAATTAATCATTAGCCAATTAGCAGATGACACTTCTTGAAAAATGACAAACAAATTGCAACAGTTATTGACAAAATCCAATTATTTTCAAATGCATCGGGACTAAAACTAAACCTAAAAAAATGTGAACTCCTAGCCATTAATGACACACCTTTAAAAATAATTGCCAACATTCCAATTAAATCTGAAATTAAATATTTAGGTAGTATTATAACAAAAAATGAAAAAGCTACAGTAAATATTGAAAACAAAATTAAAGAATGTAAATTCAAACTTAACTCATGGCTTCAACGAGATATCTCTATATTAGATATACTTATCCAAAATGGAAAGCTTATCGAGATTAATATATTCAACTTGTAGTTCTGCTATCCCAAATAATCTAATTAAGTCTATAAATCAAATTAACTTGAACTGTATCTGGAGAAACAGACCACACTACCTTAAAAAACGTCACATGATCAAAGGATTGAAAAATGGAGCTCTGAAAGTAATCGATTTTAAATGCCTTAATGGCACCCTTAAAATTAATTAGTTGAAATCTTGGATTAAAAATTCAGAATTATTTTGGTACTGTATCCCTAATTACATCTTTAATAAAATTGGGGGCTTAAAACGTCTTCTTATAACTGACTTTAACATAAACAAACTGCCCATTACACTATCAGAGTTCCATTAACAAATGTTATTATACTGGAAATTGCTATATGTACATAACTATTATCCACACTCCACTATTATATGGAATAATAGAGTCATACTTCATCGCAATAAGTCAATATTTTACAAAGATTGGATGGAGAAAAACATATGGTCTATTTTACACTTAATGGATGCCAATGGCTCAATTTAAAATTATGAACAATTCTGTATTAAATATAAATTCAGTCCCCCTAAAATTGAATTTATCAGATTAACTAAAGCATTACCAAAACAATTTAGTCATCAGAACATCAACCTGTAACCCCAAAACTTACATACTCTTTATATTAATGGAATATCACTCACCGATAACTACACAAAAAGAAACAATCTAAATGAATCTTTATTAAATCTAAATAATATTCTTTACAAATAACTGTGGAAAAGTTAAGAATTCTGTATCTGAAACTTCCAATACAACCAAAAGCTAAAAAAAATGTACTTTAAAAATTTTTAAATGCAATTTACCCCTCTAAAGACTTACTAACAAACAGATTTAATATTGAAGATAATAAATGCTCATTTTGTGAAAATGATACAGAAACAATAGACCATATTTTTTACTATTGCAACAAAACCAAAACATTTTGGAATAACGTAGAAAGTTGGATCAAACCAACAATTATACTTCCAGAATCTATTTCTAGAGATATGATATCATTTGGAATATTATTAAAGAACAAAAAAATTGAACACTGTTGTAATCTTATATTCTGTTTGGCAAAATCATTTATTCATAAACAAAGAGTCCCAAAATCTTTCTAATTGAATTCCACTTATATTCAAAATCTCTGAAATATATAGAAAAATATGAAGACCTGTTTGAAATGTTAATGGAATTAATACAAATATGCAATAACCTGGACATGTACTCCCCCTTCTAATTATACATTTTCGTTCTTTTAATTTAATTGTTGTTTGTAATTTAGTTAATTTTATGTCTTTTTGTTTACTTTTATTATTTAGGGGTGGTGTTTAAATAAATAAATAAATCAAATAAAGTTTGAATAAAAAAAGAAAGAATTGGCAGTTCTGATGGCACCGCCGGAGCTGCCACCGCCAGTGCCACAGCATGCCAGAGGGTGCCAGGGGATGCCGCTAGGATGCCAGAAGGTGCATGCATTTTGAATTCTTTACATAATAAATGTTTCTACTTGCCATATAGTAACATGTACAACATTTTTTTGTCTAAAATAAATAAAGTTTAGGATTCTTTGTTTAAAAAAAAAAACAAGTAAGAAATCGAGCTAAAGCCATCAGATTACTTTTATGCTAGTAATGTTTATTGAACAGTATGGTTTAATGCTGATAGGTTAAATGCTCCAATGTGTTCAGGAATAAATCATATCTGGTTATAAGGTCTGTGATTTTTTTTAGTTTAATATGTTCATATGACATTTTCTGTAAAGCTCTAATGTGAGGTTTGAATTTGTGTTTATTTGAAGGTCTTAGAATATTAAAGGCTAATTTCTTATTTAATTTCTTATTCGTTTACAGTTTAAACGGCTTGTCCGTGTAATTCACTGTGCAATAAACAACCACTACAACAACAACAATGACTCACTTGTGTAACAACTGCTGACCCAAAAGAACACAAAGGCCTGTCTTACATTTAACAAAAACATCTTAATGACCTCCCAGAAAATATTCTGTGGACTGAGGAGGCAAAAATAGATCTTTTTGGAAGGTGTGTGTCCAGTTACATCTGGTGTAAAACTAACACAGCATTTCAGATAAAAAACATCATAACTACTGTGAAACATGGTGGTGGTAGTGTGGTGGTCTGGGCTACTTTGATATGGAACCATGAATTCTCCTCTCCAGCAGAAAGTCCTGAAGAAGAATGTCCGACTATCTGTTTGTAACCTTAAGCTCAAGCTCACTTGGTTTCTGCAGCAGGACAATGATCCCAAGCTCACCAGCAAGTGTTTCTCTAAGTGGTCTAGTTAAAGTCTAGACCTGATTGAAATGCTGTGGCATGACCTTAATTAGGCTGTTAAATCTGGAAAACCCTCTAATGTGTCTAAATTAAAACAATTCTGCAAAGCAGAGTGGGGAACAAGCTGTTATTAGGTTTAAATAGTAAATCTATAAGCGGTAAAAACTTTTTCCCAGCTCTGTAACATCTACCAGCAGCAGCTCACTGCTGCTGGTAGATGTTACTGTTCTGTGCTTTAATCCAGGGTCATAATTCAATTATAAGTCAATTCATTCAAACAGGGATCGCAATAAGGGAATGTCACGGAGTGTCATATAAAGAAAATATTATACAAATGATTTATTTAAACTCTTTTATTGCTATTTGTAACCATAATTCATCAAAATACTTAATTACAAATCAAAATAATCTGATGCAGTACATACAGGTTCAGATTGGGGATATGATTAAGTGAGATGATAAATGGTCCCAGTGCCTTTTCATGAACTACATCCCTAATATTTATTTTATCTGTTATATCAGGTTATTATTAAGGACAGGCTGTCAGTGCTGCATTACTGATAGACGTAGATTCATGTCATGAATGACAGGAGTGACATCCTAAAACATGCTAAAATGTCTGTTTTCTGTGACCAGTGAAGGGAAAACGAATGCTTGGAGAAAAAGAAGCCTCACTTCAGCATATGGCTTTGTTTACATTAAAGGCCTTTTTTGTTTGAGAAGACCAGACGGAGCGAAGCAGCACAGAAAACAAAGCCAAGTCCTTTGAGGCAAACCACCAGGAAATGTTGGTCAGAACAAATAAAGTACAAGGTAAAACAAAAAAGATTCATCCATGCAAATATATTTCCTCTTTTTGTAATCTCTACATAGCCATATCATTAAATCCTCAGTTTTTAACATTCCAGGCTCATTCCTCCATCTGTGTTTGGGAAAATGTAAAATCTTCATATCTTTGGCAGTAATTGCTCCGGAAGCCAACAGATGTGCTTTTAAGTGCTAATGCACGGGCGAGGAGGGCTGAGCCGTTACACCGGGGAGGTGAGCTGAACTCAGCACATCCAGGCTGATAACAAGCCCGGCGCAAAGTCACTTAAAAGTCAATCAGCGTTGTTTGTTGGGAAACTTCCACAACTCCAAATCAGTGGCGGAAGAGGCAGCAATACGAGAAGCATCTCAAAGTAATCATGTGTTGGTTCTGCTCCTCAACTGATGTCAGGCAATTTTTAAACAGATCAAATCAAAACAAGAGGAAACTGGAGGCACTGGATACAGGCTGAAAGCTACTGACGGTGTGTGAAAGAGACTGACCTTCTTGTTAAAAATGGCATCCTCTTAAAGATCCTCCTAAGAGAGTAATTGTTGTAGATTTCCTTTATTAAAAAGCAGCTCCCTCCACCATCCATCACCCCCTCCAATAATGACCTAAACCTCCAATCAGATAATTTTTATGGAGTGAAGTGCTTACATGTGAAGCCGCACTGCTTCACAGCCAAGAGATACAAGCTCCTGCAGTAATCATCACCCAATAAAAAGTGGCCTAATGGTGTGTGGTGCATCTCCATGTGTGTTAGGGGAGTTTCCAACAGTGAAAACAATCTGCCTTTTCTCCAGCCACAAATGCAACTACTTCTCCATGATGAACCATCTTTAAGCAGGTCCTCCTTTCTATGGCAGGAGTGTTGCATTGTGGTTAATTAGGACCGGTACCAAAGGAGCACCGAGTAGCTGAAAGATGTAGGTGGACGGAGAAGAATAAACTGTTCTCTGAGGCTGAAACACAAACAAAGCCACTCACAGTCACTGGCCACTATATTAGGTACAGCAGCTTGTTAGTGAAACAGCCAATCACATGACAGCAACTCAACAGATGCATCTAGATGTTATGAAGAAAACCTGCCGAAGTTCAGCATCGGAATGTGGAAGAAATGGGGTTTTAAGCGTTAAGTGTGGTATGGTATGGTATGGTATGGCATATAAGAATATATTTGGGGAATTATTATTAAAATAATTAATATGGAAGAATTCATAATTAGCTCCTTAAAATCTAATTTCACTTACAGAAGAAATACCTAGACATACAACTTGTAAATACTTATGAGGGTTAATTTACAAATATAAATGTGATTGAATGTGTTACTCAAATCATTTCCATGCATTTATGATGAAATCATGAGAATGAAAATGGCATTTAGTGTCATGCCATGGAGCTGAGCGCAGGTTTGTATTGGGCATGTGTGTGATCTCTCTCTCTCACCTCCTGCTGCAGGGTGCGACAGGCAGGTGCAGCCACACAGCTGAAGATCATCTGGGTTAATCAAGAGGAGCCTCTTAAGCAGCAGGAACCCTGAAGGAGTCAGATTGTTAACTCACCTGAGTGGTAATAAGACCAGCAGATTTAGCTCCTACGTTTGTTTTTCCTGACCTTGTTTCTTACACTTGCTTTCCTTAGAGAGGAAAGGACTCCGAAGACCAGGACTCTTCCCGTCCTATGTTCAGAACCCAAATTCACAATTAGCTGAAGGCACCTCACTGTGCTCCGCCAACCAAGAGTCTCCTTCAGCTTCCTGGAACCTGCCAGCCCCAAGAAGGTACAACCTCTTCTCTAGATCACCTGCCCGCAAGAATCCTGCCTGTCCAACCTCCAACCTCACCTGCACCTCCTGGAAGGAAACCCGAAGAAACAATAACCACCTCACCACAGCCTCACCTGTCAAACTTGGCCTCAGTGCATCACTCACCCCACCCACCCCCCCCCCCCCCCACCCACCCCCAGGGAGAGTTCACTTGATATTCAAAACAGTAGGACTTACAAACACTTCGTTAAACAGGATATCATCAGAAAGCCCCAGTATCAACCACTACTCTTCCCCAGTGGCTTGACCAGCAGAACCTGGATTCCCAGACGACCGCCTTACATCTTCCTGTTTCTCAGTAAATCAGCTAAACTTGAACTCTGCCTCCGTAATTGTTGCCTGCACGACAGTCACCCGGTTCACCATTATGACAGGAAGGTCATGAAACGGAGAATCAAAGTTGATAAAGTATGGAGAAAATAATGTTAAAATAATTTCAGGGAAGTGATAAATAAACTTCAAAATGATCGTAGCCTGTTCTAAAACCGCTATAATCCAAATGTGTATTAAAACTGGTGGACACCTAGGTTAAAAAAATGTAAGGTCTCAAACGTTGAAATGAGGACATCTACATATCTGCTGAAATAAGCAGTTAATTTGGGAATTAATTTGAAGGAGAAGAAATAAGCAATTTACAAAAATGGGTCAGTAAATAAGTCACAAAGGATAGAATTAATCCTCTCTTCCACTGAAGTTCATTTGAAATGCGTAATATAGATTTTATGATAGTAGAACATTACAACAGATGCTAATAAACACAACTAAAAAGATGAGGAGATCCATCTACATTGGACAACTAAGGTGAGGTGCACTGAGAAATCTGATTTGTGTGCTTCCTATTCTGAAGCCAGATGCAAAGACAGAACTGCCTTTAAAATAGCTCTACTGAGTAAACTCTCTGCACTGACATTGTCTGTCCACATATAAACAAGGCATTACGCATGCTTTTAGCTGAAAGTTTACCCATTCTTTGGAAATTATTAGCAGAGCTAATGGCCTGGAGTTCACAACGACCAAAGCACTTTGCATTAGGGAGATGGCACAGAAAAATACCATCTGCTAGAAGCTGAAGGTATTCTTGCTGCAGGGAGGGAAAGCAGGAAAGGAGGTGACATGCTACGCTGCTGTATTTACAAACAGTGGTGCAGGGATGTCAAATAAGTTATCGTTCAGTGAGGTCTTTCTGACAATCTTGCAGATAACTGTTTGGACGTATGTGACTTATAGTTAGAAGATCCCTCTGTACGCAATGAGGATGAGTTGAGGAATCTTAGTGGGGTGTGGGGTTTGGGTGCAGAAGATGGCGAACCTCTATAGCACCCAGCAATAGAAACCAAAGACCTTTTTTTCATTGATGAAGTGAAATAAACAGGACGTAATAACACCTAACTCTTTCTGTTTTATGCTATATATTAATAATAATGATATATATATTAATAAATAATATTATAAACATTTTCTCTGTCTCTTTGATCATTTTTGCACCTGCCATGTTTGTAGCTTAGCTGAGGACAGCTGCGATCTGACTTCCTCCTGCATGTATTTAGTCCAATAGTGAATCCAGTGCAGAAATAAAGAAAACAGTGGGAGCAAAACAAGTGCAAAAAAAATATGGAGGAGATTACACTGCTTTGTGAATTTCCCCCTCAGTTTGCATTTCTCCTTAGAATATTATCAAACCCAAGCCAGCCTTTATGTGGCAGTTCTGGAAATCCCATCAGGGATGCATTTCCTTCAGTTTGAAACTCTTCTTCACTCCCTCCTCTACCAGCCTGTGTGGGATTGACAGAATTAAGGTGCAGCTGAATTTATGAGTGAAAGATATGAATATTGTTTACATATTAATCATTCATGATGGGCTGCCAAGCACAGAGACCACAGCACCCCTGGAAATTACCGCTTCACCTCAGGAACATAAATTATCTATCAGATTCCAATAAAACTCCTCAGCACAGCAAACTGGAAGCGAGGCGACTTATTGGAACCCATCCATACAGAACCCATCCTCTCTGGCCAGCAGGTAACGTTTGCGTGCCACTGCTCATACCTGGTGAAGTTGCAGCAGCTAGGACCAATATTTACAGATGATGTCACAGGGCGGAGAACCTGTAGACAATTTAATGTCAGTTCAATACAAAAACACACCCATGCAGAACAGGGTGTGGATGAGTTGCTTGTCGCTGACAGGATGGGTTGGTGTCACTATGTTCATTTCTGCATGCCAATATATCAGGCATCAATGCAGCATTAATGCTTATGATGTTGTACAAAACACATTAAATCATCAACAGTATGTTTTATGAATATAAGATTTTAACGTTTGGAGTATGCGTATTAAAATACAAGAATAATAAACTCGTAAATATACGCTGTGTTCCAGGATAAGGTGTGCCAGTGGTGCATGTTATTTATGCATCATGTTTGGAACTGTCTCGCACGTAATGTATCCACTGGTGCTTGTGTGGATTGTCATGGCATTTTGGCAGGAGGTGTAAAGTTTTTTCCAGTCCTATGTGTAGTTTCTTACCTGCAGATCTAGATGAAAAACAGGGTTAGGGTTACTGATCTCAACATTGCCCTGAGGTATGAACATGTGTGCATGGGTGTTAGTCCTGTGTGTCTTTAGTGTTACCCAGTGATGGACCTGTCTAGGACCCAGTGACCCCTGGAGATAGTGACCCAGCACCACCTGACAGCACCTAGCATGACGCGTTAAGCGGCTACCGAAATGGAGATGGATTCAAAGTAAATTCTAGGACTACCAAGAAGGCACCTGTGTGAAGAGTTGTTTTGGAAAAGGTAAAGGGTCTGGTAAGGACATTTTCAGGTAACCTGCATGAAAGCAGGTAAAGTATATGAAAGGTTAAATTTGAGATGTTGCTGTGCATTGCGAACCGCCCCAGCCGAGTGTGAAGCAGCTGGGATGAAGATCAGCTCCTCCAAGTCCGAGGCCATGGTTCTCGACCGGAAAAAAGGGTGGCTAGTCCTCTTCAGGTTGGAGGAGAGTTCCTGCCTCAAGTGGAGGAGTTCAAGTATCTCGGGTCTGTTCACGAGTGAGGGGAGATCGGAGCGGGAGATCGGACGACGGAATCGGTGCACGGACGCCGCAAGTAATGGGGGCGCTGTGACGGTACGTTGTGGTGAAGATTTGACCGGTCGGATCTACGTTGACCTACCCTCACCTATCCGCCCATGAGACTATGGGGTCATGAGCCGAAAGAACGAAGATCCCGGATAAAAGCATGAGGCTGGAAATGAGCTTCACTCCGTAGAGGTAGGACCGGAGCACTACCTTAGAGATGGGGGACCATTTCATTAGGCTGATGGAATGCATACACGGTCCATTCGGGAGGGGCTCGGAGTAGAAGCCGCTGCTCATCCACATCAAGGGAGCAGCTGACGTGGCTGCGGCATCTATACGGATGCCTCCTGGACGCCTACTCGGTAAAGTTTCCAGGCACGTCCCAGCGGGAGGAGGCCCTAGGGGGCACGGCCCCAGAGGAACACTCTGTTGATGGGACTAATGTCTCTCAGCTGGCCTGTGGAATAGCGTTGGGCTCACCCGGAGGAGCTGGGATGGAGGTTGTTGCATGGGGAGACGGAACGCTCTGCGACGCTGTGACTCTCGTCCTGAGTCGCGACCCGGTCCCGGATAAAGCGGAAGACTACAAGTACGAGTACGAGCCGTGCATTGCAAACATAAAATAAGCCTGTACCATTCATTCATTCCCTAAAGGGTTATGTTTCATCTTCCATATCTACAAGTTAAGATAATTTTCAGCTTGGATAGTAGACAGTAACACACAAACCTTTCAGTTTCTGTTACACAACGTTTTATTGACCTGGTTGACATGTTTCATACACACAAGCATCTAGATGGAAGACTGATCAATGAACTGTGATGGAAGGCCGTGTCTGTTGTCAGTGTTTCCACCAAAAAAACATATTAATTGGACAAATAAATGTGCACATTCAGCCAATTCTTCTAATCATTTAAATTAATGGATCACTGGTTCCACTAGTTTCCTTTCACAGCGTCTTCTAAAAATTTAACTTTTACAATCCAATTGAAAATTAAGTCAAGTCAAGATTATTTATGTAGCGCTTTTCAGCAACAAGGCACTCAAGGTGCTGTACTTGAGGAAAAACATTACAATGATACAGAAAATCAAACAACAAAGGTAATTTAAAAAAAAAATAAAAATAAAAATAAAAAAGAGAATAGAATGATGGATAAGAAAATGAAAGGAAAGTTGGACTGAAAACGTAACTACTAATGTTTAGATGGCCCAGTCAAAGGCCACTCTAAACAAATAAATGTTTAATTTTGATTTAAAGCAACTTAGGGTTTCGGTGCTTTTCCAGTTTTCTGGGAGTTTATTCCAGATTAGTGGAGCACAGGAACTTAAAGCTGCTTCTCCATGTTTGGTTCTGGTTCTGCAGAGCAGATTTGAGCCAGAAGACCTGAGAGGTCTGGGTGGTTGATCCACTGACAACAAGTCTGTAATGTATTTTGGTGCTAAGCCATTCAGTGATTTATAGACTAACAGAAATATTTTAAAGTCTATTCTCTGAGCTACAGGGAACCAGTGGAAGGACTTTAGAACCGGGCTGATGTGCTCCACTTTCTTAGTTCTAGTGAAGACGCGGGCAGCAGCGTTCTGGATCAACTGCAGCTGTCTGATCAACTTAATTAAACCCACATCCCCATCTTCGAAGTCTCAAAGAGTACCCCAAAAAACAAGTCATACAGAGTGGAGCAAGCAGAGAACAACTGACCACAAGCTCATAAAAGCCTGGTGGACCACATCAGTGCATGAAGAACAGAGATCTTCCCTCAGGAGAACCGTTTTCTGCAGGTTTGTATAAAGATAAACCACCTGCATGCCTTTCCTACTAATTATGAACTATTACTAATTACTTCACCTTGAAAAATGTTAGGAAGAGTTTTTGTTCTCTGTTTCCCCTCCTCCCCTTTGTCCCTTATTTCTCTAGTTTTTTTTATAATCTATAAAAATGGTCTTAAGCGATTTAAACAATGGTTTTTCAGGCTGTTTCCTGCTCCAGTTTTTTCTCGGGGCCTGAAATCAGTTGCTGAACCAGTGTGATGTTAACACATAACCCAGAATCAAGTTTAGACTGATTTCACTCCCATTTTTCTAATGAAACTTACATGTTTACTCTGGTTCAACTATACATCTAATCACCAAGGAGTCTTTACTGGGTCACCTGTCCAGCTCTTGTTCTCACACTGCTTCAACACCAACATGCTTCACCTACAACCATTTATCCTTGCTTCTTCTTCCTCCCTTTTATCCCCACCATCTTTCGTTTTCCTCATCCCTATCTCGTTCATTTAACAGCTAACAGACCTGTTAGCTGTGAACTTGTATACAGTAGATGGTCAGACTAAGAATGATGCGTCTCTGGTGTCCTTTGGCATGTCTCAGCTGAATTCTCTCCAATTTCATGACATGGCTTTAAAATACTGTTCATCAGCTGAGGAGAGTTTTGAAACATCTGACGCTTCCTCTGTTTGTCCTCAACTTGTCCAGCTTGAGCACACACTGGAAGAAAGAACTGACCAAACAGCAGCAAAAGTCCAATATTTCAAAGTCCTCAGAAAGCCTGGAGAACTTCTGATCACTTTCAGATTTCCAGAAGGTCTGAGTCGCTGGATGAAACGTATTTGGAAACCAGGGCTGGTTTAAGAGTTTTTGCAGTGTAACATGTTGAAGCAAAATAAAATGTTGAACGAAGACTGAATGTGAATATCTGAATATGACTTTAACATGAAAGCGAGTTATTTGCTTCTTGTTTGGGGCTTACACTAACAAGTTGAAATACAAGAGAGAAGTTAAGCTTAAGCCTCCTCTATGTTATTAGTTGAGCAGCAGAAACCCAGCACAATAATTAGTTTCCCAGGGGCAGCGTGTTTAAGAACGATAAGCATGGCTTTGGTTGAAGAGGAGTCGGAGTACGAGTGGAGCTGCTTGTTATCTGTGCAGAGCAGAGGGAAGGGAGCTGCTGCTGCTAGAACCTTGACAGACAGAGGTGAGAGGTGGGGGTTGGGGGAAAGATCACAATCTGCTGCAAAGATTTCTGCTAATATTTCAGGACTCATCTTCACATTTAGATTCAGTCTGAGGACTCTTAATGCCAGTGACTGTAGAGGCTTTAGAAAGGTCCTCATGCTGCTGCATTCCCACCAGAACCCACTGAAGAGCCGGAACCGCAGAAAGAACCAGAGCAGACAACCGTCGGCTGTTCTGGTGCTCACGCGGGTTAGCATCATCGGTTCACGCCACAATCATTATTCATGGTGCGTCGCGGCTGCGGAGCTGCTCATGACGCAGTGCTTGTCAGGATGCGCTTGTCAAGTAAGCCTGACCACCGTGGCTGTGAGGGAAGAGGAGGAAGAGGGGGAAAGTTGAAGAGTCAGTTGGGAAATCGATCTGAGGTCCGTGCTGGGATGGTTTTCAAACGAGTCATTCACGAACTAAGCCGAGCTGATGCAGCTGGCTGTACAGACAACCCAGGCTCGTTAGATTCTGGTTCTGAGAGCAGCGGAGAACCGGCTCGACAAATTATTTAGGCTCACTATAGACTCCAAACTGCTCTCCAACTTCTTTAGGTTGTTTCCTCACAAGTTTCACTCATTAGGACCTGATTACTGTGAGCTGCAATAGTGCAGAAGAAGAAACCCTCCTGATTATTCTGCTACATGCAGGTTTGCATTTCCTGCTTGTAAAAACGTGCTTTGTTTTCTGCAAAACAGAAAAATCCCTTGAATCTTTATTCATTTGCTTCTGCAGGTAATGGAGGTTTGAAGTTGGAAGTACTTGCTTTGCTTTTTTTCTCCTCGCCTGATTTATCACAAGTGAAAAAAAATTGCTGGGAATTCTGGTTTATTATTCCAGCCCATTATTCCATCTCAGTGAGTAAATGATGAAACAATAAATAATTATTCTGCAAAAACGAGCCCCCTAATCATTTTAAGTTTTATACAAGAATCTGTACCTAATAAGTTACCTGGGTAAGTAAAGATTACATAAAAATATAAAATAAACATGATAATTGTTTAATGCCTTTCAGCATCTTCCAAGAGGTGCTTTTGATTTGTTTTTCTCTTCTTGTTTCCTGTCTGTGGTTCATCTGTGCTCCTTTCCTGTTGCTCATTTGCTAATAATGGCTAAAGAGTTAAATAGTGTTTGGTCCTTCGGGGTCAATCAATGGAAAACATCCACCATCTACAATTAAAACCATTAAGTTGAAATATAAAGCTGCATTAAAACAAGAGCTTCGTGATCTAGAGGTGTTTCGGTTTTGATTTTTTAGCTGTATTCTGACCATTTCTATGCTGTTCATTAAGTTCTTGGTTTCTTCAGGTCCTTGTCCCCATGCTTTGATCTTTTCTCGTGTCATTCAGTCCATTTCTCCGGGCTCATTATTAGTTAGTGGTTGTTGGTGTATTAGTTCTCTGTTTATTCTTCTGGTTTTTGTACTTTTAGATTATTTTTAGATCTCTGTTAGATTTTTTCCTTAGGCCTTCTCGTATTTCCGTTTAGCTCCATTAATGTTTATCAGCCATTCAGCCACAGCCACCATGTAATTATGTAGATCCTGCGCCACCTCATTTCGTCCATAGCCTGCACCAGTTTCTTCAGCTGTTTAAGCCCTCCTTGTTCCCTGAAGGATTCTGCTGTTTTCCTGCCTTGCATGTGTCTGGTTTTGCTCATGCTCCGTGCCTCGTTCTCCTCATGCCGGCTCTTTACGTTTTTGTCTTTAGTTCTTTAAATCTGTTAACTCACCATGTTGCTCCTGCCCTCCTGTCTGCATTTTGGTTAGTCTCCAAGAACCACTTCTTACGACAGTCATGAGCAAGAGAAAGTAGCTCAGTGGGAAGCGTAGTCGTCTTGCAATCTAAAAGTTGTGGGTTTGATTCCAGCTTCCTCCTGTCACATGTCGATGTGCCCCTGGGTAGGGTACTTGACCTCTGCATAGCGACGTATGAATGTGTTTGTGAGGGTGACTGGGTGAATCTGCCTCTAGTGTGAATCACTATGAATAGTCAGTATGACTGGAAAGGTGCTATATAAATTCATCCCATTTTTTAATTAATAATCCATTTAAATCAAGAGTCTTAGGTCTAAGACAGAAATATTACCTGCTTCTAAACTTTAAGTTTAAATCTGACTACTAGCAAATGGTAATCTTTTTTTTCAAAAACATAAAATATTCTTAGTAAAAGTCATAAAAAAGAATGTAAGTAGTCAGCCCTGCTTATAAGCGAAGGTATTGACATGCCAAACTGAATTACTGATTATGACAATTTATCACTACAAGGACAAACAAATAGTTTAAAACCCTGCTGAGAGAGACTAGTCCTAAAACCTCTCCTTTATAATAGCCTTAGGTTAGCCTGACATTTCTCTATAGTTCTGCTGTCTGAGGACATACTGACCCCACTGCCGCTCTGTTTTCTCCTACTGCTCTCCATTTATGCATTACTTGCATTTATTTCTGCCTTCAGTTTTGTCTTTTCTGGTTTTTTTTCTTGCCATAGAAAGTACAGTGCTGTGCAAAAATGTTAGGCAGGTGTAACAGAATCCTGTAAACAAAGAATGCTTTCAGAAATGGAAGTATTAATCATTTATTTTCATCAATCAACAAAATGCAGTGAATGAACTAAAGAGAAATCTAAATCTTATCAATATTTGGTGTGACCAGCCTTTGTCTTCAAAACAGCATCAGTTCTTCTAGGTAGACTTGCACACAGTGTTTGAAGGAACTCGGATGGTAGGTTGGTCCAAACATCTTGGAGAACTAACAACAGATCTTCTGTGGGTGGAGGCTTCCTCGAATCCTTCTGTCTCTTCATGTAATCCCAGACACACTCCATGATGTTGATCAGGGCTCTGTGGGGCCAGACCATTACTTCCAGTAAGTCTTGTTGTTCTTTACGCTGAAGATAGTTCTGAATGACTTTGGATGTATGTTCGGGTTTGCCTACTTAGTATTTTGTAAACTGATAAAAATAAACAATCATCATTTATATTTCTGAAAGCATTCTTGGTTTACAGGATTTTTTCATACCTGCCTAAAACTTTTGCACAGTACTGTACATCTGACCCAGTTTCCTGAACAGTTCCTGGTTCTGGTTCTTTTGGAGGTGGTTCCTCTTTCCTGTCGTCACATTCTTGCTCTGTAGAAGGGATTGCCGCAGCGTCAGTGATTTGATGCATCTGGCTAAGATAGATTCGTTTTTACCAGTTGCTTAATTCCCACATAGCAGACCAACCTGGTCCAGATGTGACATCAAGCTGGCACATCTGGCAAACGTCTGGCATGGCAAGTGGGACGCCAACCAGACGTGGGCAGGGTCTGGCAATGATGGCACGGCATGCCACACGTGGACCAGTGATGGCTTAGCTTGCTTTGGCCAGATCTGTCCATGCCAAATATGGCCCAGTTGTGGAAGTAGTTATGTCACCCATGTCACAGCATGTGACATATATCAACACATCATTTTCTCATAAAGCTGTCAAAAAGTTGTGAAAATATAAAAAACAAAAAAAAAAACGTGTATGTTTCCCAGGTGAAAGGATGTTCAGCCAAAAGAATAATATGGCAGGTATAGGGACATAATTTCAACATTTTTATTATACATACATTATACTTTCTATACTCAAGCGATTGTTTTATCATGGGAAGGTCACTCAGAGGATCATAATCACGTTCATATTTCATAAGAGTCAATTGGAGTGCCAGGGATTAGTACTTAAAATATATGGGAACAGAATATAAAGTTTTCATATAAACCCCACGGCATTTATTTTAGGGGCCAAAATATTCATTCCATTGGCAGATCATTTTATTTACCTGCTCAAATTAGGGGCGATACACTAATTTCAAGAAACTTTTAGCTAACGGCTACGTCTCAGGAGTCAGTTTGTTTAAATGTGAAGCCTACATTTAGCATAAGAAGGCAATGCTTTTGCCCGTTGATATTGTAGTTAAGGGAGCTTTTCCTACACAGCAATGCAAATATTGTTCTTATTTTTGCTGATTAATCAGTAATAAATTGTTAGGCCCACAAGTTTGTCACTATTAAAAATATATAGGCTAAAGTAAGCCGGTAAATTGTAGGCTTTAACTTTCATTTTAAAATCCCTGGTGCTGAATGGCTCAGAGCAGGCAAGACTTACGCACCTTCAATGCGATTAGACCTCTGCACCTATGGTGCCAGAATGGTGTCACCTTAACACTGAAAATAATTTGTAATTACAAAATACAGTATTGGCATTGAAACATTTAATTTTGGAATATTTTTATATAGACAAAACACACTACAATAGTAGATAGATACTACAATCTTCATGATTTTTGGTGTTTTTATTGCCATGTCAGGATCTGTCTGTTAGGTTTGTGTTTTACTTTTTGCTCAGCCAGGTGCTTTTCTGTTCATTTCTGGTTCTTTAGATCCCTTCTGGCTAGTTTTGTTGTTTTTTCTGTGTTCTGGTGTTAGATATGTTTAGTTATATTCTGATAGATCTGGTTCTTGTTTATGTTCTTAGTCTAGTCATTGTTTTTTTGTATTCTGGTCAGCTCCATACTCACGTTGCTCATTTGTGGTATTTAGTCACTCCCTTTGTCTCTCTGCAGCCCTGATCCACACGTGTTCCAGATTTTTCCTGATTCCCTGTCTCTCTGCTCTATTGTTCTCACTCAACTTCCCTCAGTTTTATTAGCTCGCTGGTTTGCATTGTTCTCCACTGGTTCCTTCTGTTTACACTTTGTTACCAACCCTGTGTTTTTGCCATAGTCTGGTCCTGAGTTCTCCCATGTCTGTTGCCTGGATTTCCATGTGGTTTATGTTTCTCACCTGCCTGAGTTTCTGTGCCTGGTCAGCTGTAGGCTTATTTTTCTATTAAACCATTTCATCAACTCCATTCAATCCTGCATTTGGGTCCTACCTTAAAACTCATCATGACATGCAATGACAATCCAGTTTTCAATCAATGTTGGTGTTTTTTGATATCAAGTCTTTAGTTTTATTAACACTCCTCATTTTATGTTCATATTTTTTTTATTCTATACCAATCTTTTGTTTTTATGACAATGTTTTCTTGTTTGGAATCGCTTAACTGTCACCATTTTGTGCTGGAGGAGCAGCCCATGGAGGCAGGTTCTTTCATTTGAATGTGCCAACAGCAGCTCCATCACGGTTTGCCGAACAAACACCTATTGAATATCTAAATGAATGACCTCTACAGAGACCACCCCTTAAACAAGAAAGGTATCAGTGAAGCCAATCTATAAAATATGTTTTTTTTATGGTCTGAAAATGACTGAAAAAGACAGAAATTGTGAGGAATGTTATTGAAACAAAAAAAACACCAACATTGACTGGAAATTATTGGATTGTCTTTGCAGTAAAAACAACACTAGCATTTAAACAAATAAACCAAAATTATAAAGATCATAAATTGTATAAAAATATTGAAAATATAAATGTTACGATGCCAATGTTGTATTTTTCATTTAGAAAATTATTTTTAATGCCAAGAGTAAGGTGGTTCTATTAGGGTCCTATATGTTGAATATATTGAAGAGAATATGTTAACTAATTTAATTAAACATCTGATGTTTCAGTGGCTGTGCGGCATAATCGTCCTACTTAAACTGCAGCCGGCAGGGAGATAGATACAAGAATCCCAAAATGGCTGCAGAGAGCAAAAGAGTTTTGCATTTTATCTGTTTGCCGTGTTCTCTGTTGTTCAGAATTCACAGTATTTCTGTTAGCAACGATCTAAAACAGCTCTGGCTCCGCAGGCGTAGCCTTGTGTTTAATCAAACGTTGCATTTATTATTAGATATTCAGAATACAATATCTTTATTTGACAAAGTAACGGATTAAGTTACAAGATACATTTTAAGGCAAGTATCAAGTATTCTGTAACTAAATACAATTTCCAAGTGTTCTCCCCTGATATTATTTTACATTGCATTTTTTTGGCTGGTTTTGTTATTTATATTTGTTTTTGAAATTTTATGTTTATAAAAAAGTTGTATTCCTATACATTTTTTTATTGACAACATTACACAATATATAAAAATTATCTGGGCCAAAGATGGCAGTTAACATCTGGCCCACATCCCTCAATGAATCACTGGCCCGGGGCTGGTTTGCCAGAGGTGAGCCGACATACGACCCAGCTTTGGGCCAGTTGGCGTGTCCTCAGTTGCAAAATTGTGGCCCACATCTGGCCCACATGGCCATCTGCAGCCAGAACTGGGCCAGGTGTGGACCACAATTTTGCTATGTGAGTTAGACAGCAGTGTTTCATAACTGGATTGAATTGGACTGTATGTAACTGAATCTGAAGGTCATGATATGATTGTACTGGAATAAATGAATTTGATTTGATCTTAAGCTGATAGGAAACAATTAATTATAAACTGAATTTGTAATGTGGAGGATGGAGATATTATGTTTAGTTTTAAATCCATGCTACTTCAAGAAAATGATTATGAGTGTCATGTGAAAACGTCGAACAAATCTGACATAACTGCACATATATGCAACATCTTAGTCTTGAGCTGGAACTGAAAGTGCCTTGAGACAATGTGTTGTAAATTGGCGCTTTATAAATAAACTGAATTGAAATGAATAGATTTAAACCATATCTAGTCATACTGACAGTCTTTGACAAATTAAAGAAAAATCAATGTGTAAACATACGTCTGTAGGTTACTTCAGACTAACTGCGCTGAAAGCATCCTTGGGGTTTGATGGAAAGAGCAAATCTTTAAAAATAGCACAAATAAAACAGAAACGGTGAGGTTACCGAGTCCGACAGTGTGCAACACCTTCATGTAGAGCCTGCCATTTGGTCCCTTATCATCTAGACAAGCACTTGGAGCAGAGCTCCTGAGGGCTGATTGAAATGCTTTTCTGTGCAGTCAGTCACCTGGTCGGAGATACACTGGTCACTGGCAGAAGGCAAAGGAGCGCTCATTAGGCTGCACTTCACTCCTGCACGTTCACCACGAACACAAAGCAAAAAAACTGGAGGAAGGCTTCATTCAGACCATTTGTTCCGATAGTGGTTTCAGAAACAGGCCAAGAAACACAGATTCTGATTTTTATTACCAACACAAAAGGATGGGGGAGTGGTGGCCTAGTGGTTAGAGAGCAGGGCATTTGCGTCCTGGAGAGGCCACAAGTACCATGGTTTGAATCCCACAGCCTTCTGCTTTGGCTCCTGGAACAAAACCCTTAGTCCCCAAATGCTCCCCGGGCGCCGCACAATGGCAGCCGACTGCTCCCTAAGGGATGGGTTAAATGCAGAGGATAATTTCTCCACTGTGAGATCAATAAAATCTAAATTATTATGAAGAAGAGCTCCTTTTACAAACACTCAGAAGCACTGCTTGACAAGCCTTTTGTAGCATACAGTAACTCAGTAAAACATTAATGCGTGCCCCCACAGGAAGAACTAGCAGCCTTTAAACTAAACTTAAACTGTTTAGATAGGTAGATAGATAGATAGATAGATAGATAGATAGATAGATGGATAGATAGATAGATAGATAGATAGATAGATAGATAGATAGATAGATAGATAGATAGATAGATGGATAGATAGATAGATAGATAGATAGATAGATAGATATAGATAGATAGATAGATAGATAGATAGATAGATAGATAGATAGATATAGATAGATAGATAGATAGATAGATAGATAGATAGATAGATAGATAGATAGATAGATAGATAGATAGATAGATAGATAGATAGATAGATAGATTATGTGTTATATAAGCCTCATTCTTCATCCTTCCAATGTCTGTCTTAAAATTCTGAAATAGTAGTTTGAATTGTATACTGTTTCCATATTCATTGTGTGTTATGAATCTGGTTTTCTTTATGCATGTATTTTCTTATTCATTGGCTTTTTGCTGCAAAAGAAATTGAACTTTTTTTCACCTCAAACTGCTCAGTACTGTTCATTATGTTTATATTAATTTCCATGATCAAAATCAAGAAATATGTAAAAACAAAAATGAAAAACCAAACCCTCTTGGCGGCCGGTAATCTAGCTAAAAGTTGTCAAAGAATGATGATGCTATATTTGCAACAACAAACCCAGGCTCATTGTGGGACATAATGTCAACCCAAGACTAAAGTGTTGATAGCAAAGCCTGCAGGTCTTCATTTGAGTTCAAGAGGTGAAGATTTACATGGAGATTAATCCAGTGAGGAGGAAGAGGTGAAGAAAAATGCTGTCTTAAAGCTAACAAACTGGCACCTACCAATGGTTTGAAATTATCTTTGTGGTGAGCTCGGTATGCATGCAGTTCAACTATTTGTGACATAAATTTTAACTCAAAAAGCACAATTCTGGCAGCATGTCTGCAGATGTTTTCATTTCTGCTCTAGTTCTGACCAGTATTGTTATTCTGACACACATTGGCATCCGCACTCCCATTTCTACTTAACACTGTGTCACCAAACTGTCCATCCATTCCCTGCTGTATCTGCTTATTCATGCAGGGTCACGGGGGCTGCTGTCAAGCCGTCATTGGGCAAAAGACTGGGTACACCCTGGAGAGGTTTCCAGTTCAGCACAGAGACACACAGGCTCAGACCTATGGGCAATTTAGAAAGACCAATTAACCTCAGTCATGTGTTTTGGCTGTGGGTGGAAGTACCTGGAGGTGCATGAGGAGAACATGCTAACACCACACAGAAAGACCACAGACCAGGGTGTGCTTCAAGGCAACAGTGCAACCAACTGCTCCACTGTGCAGCCCATAACACACTGGCCTTCTCTGTGTTAATCAGCAGGCATTTTATGCTAAAAGAGGGCACACTAAAATAAACACTGCAGTAAAAGAAAGATAAACCATCCTTGCAAACACCCACAGCGGTAGTAAACATATTCCTTCTTTTGTCATGAAAATCTTTTAATCAAAAATACATTTAAAAAAAGGTAATCAATTTTAGAATTGCACTCCTTAAAGTGGCAGCAGGTTGGAGTGGCTCTGTTACTTTTCATTCTGATTAATACTTTTTAAGAACTCCCCCTGTGGTGAATAAAAATTTATTTTTTTGGATGATTATCCTCTCCAGTATTGGATGCTCTGCAGCTGGAAAGATTTTTGCTGATACTTTTTTTACTTTTGGACATTTGTTATGATGCATCACCATGGCAACACAGCCCAGAGTAGCTGAATAAGACCTTAAAGCTCAAATAATACTTCAACTAGAACCCCAAATCCCTGATTGGTTGAAAAGGAGGCACTGTGGATGCAGAGCAGAAGCAAAGAGATGAGAGAGAAGGAGGTAACTCTCACCATTCCTCTTCACTCTGTACCCCTCAGGCCTCCAGTACAAGATAGACTCCTGTCATCTGCAGAAATACTCGGATAGTTCTGCAGTCATGGGGTGTCTACAAGAAGCCGTCTACAAGAAGGGACAGAGCAGACTGTACTTCTTGAGGAAGCTTAGGACCTTAGGTGTTTCCAGCAAGATGCTGCATATCTTCTATAAGTCTGTTGTGGAGAGTGATCTCTCCACAACTTTGTTCTGTACAAAGTTGAATGTGCTGACAACAAAATCACACAAAAATCATAAATGGAAATCAAATTTATTAACCAATGGAGGCTGGATTTGGAGTCACACACCAAAATTAAAGTGGAAAAACACACTACAGGCTGATCCAACTTTGATGTTATGTCCTTAAAGCAAGTCAAGATGAGGCTCAGTATTGTGTGTGGCCTCCACGTGCCTGTATGACCTCCCTACAACGCCTGGGCATGCTCCTGATGAGACGGCGGATGGTCTCCTGAGGGATCTCCTCCCAGACCTGGACTAAAGCATCCGCCAACTCCTGTGGTGCAACGTGACGTTGGTGGATGGAGCGAGACATGATGTCCCAGATGTGTTCAATCGGATTCAGGTCTGGGGAACGGGCGGGCCTGTCCATAGCTTCAATGTCTTCATCTTGCAGGAACTGCTGACACACTCCAGCCACATGAGGTCTAGCATTGTCCTGCATTAGGAGGAACCCAGGGCCAACCGCACCAGCATATGGTCTCACAAGGGGTCTGAGGATCTCATCTCGGTACCTAATGGCAGTCAGGCTACCTCTGGCGAGCCACATGGAGGGAACGGACACCCACACCATTACTGACCCACTGCCAAACCGGTCATGCTGAAGGATGTTGCAGGCAGCAGATCGCTCTCCACGGTGTCTCCAGACTCTGTCACGTCTGTCACATGTTCTCAGTGTGAACCTGCTTTCATCTGTGAAGAGCACAGGGCACCAGTGGCGAATTTGCCAATCCTGGTGTTCTCTGGCAAATGCCAAGCGTCCTGCACGGTGTTGGGCTGTGAGCACAACCCCCATTTATGGACCTTGGGCCCTCATACCATCCTCATGGAGTCGGTTTCTAACCGTTTGTGCAGATACATGCACATTTGTTGCCTGCTGGAGGTCATTTTGCAGGGCTCTGGCAGTGGTCCTCCTGTTCCTCCTTGCACAGTAGCGGTCCTGCGGTCCTGGTCCCGGTAGTAGCGGTCCTGCTGCTGGGTTGTTGCCCTCCTACGGCCTCCTCCACGTCTCCTGGTGTACTGGCCTGTCTCCTGGTAGTGCCTCCAGGCTCTGGACACTACGCTGACAGACACAGCAAACCTTCTTGCCACAGCTCGCATTGATGTGCCATCCTGGATGAGCTGCACTACCTGAGCCACTTGTGTGGGTTGTAGAGTCCGTCTCATGCTACCACGAGTGTGAAAGCACCACCAACATTCAAAAGTGACCAAACCATTGGCCAAAAAGCATAGGTACTGAGAAGTGGTCTGTGGTCCCCACCTGCAGAACCACTCCTTTTTTGAGTGTATAGAGGCTGACATTTTTTCGGGAATCCCAGGAGGGAAAATAAACTAGGATCAATTTTCTTTGGAAATGTAAAACTGAGACTTGGATCGTAGCGGTGTTAATACGCAGTCTGCTGCTTGTAAAACGTGTTTAGTCGTAATCAAGTTCACCAGCGATTAAGGCAAATTCTGAATTAAATCAGCCCTGCATCTCTTCATTCGTCAAACGAAAAGTACCATCACATATCAAGTCTCATCTGACCAACAAAATTGCTGCATGTGCACTAAAGATTTAAGAGCCTTTGCCACAGTAGAGGGGAAAGGTACGGAGGCTGCGAGGGGACATGGGGGAACTTATTTTTCTTTCGCATCCCCACGCAATACTTTTGTGTTCGCTCGCAAAAGTTGTTAATCACCTTGAGAAAGCTGTGCATTTTGGAACAGCAGCACATGATGACAAACTGCTCACAAAACAAACAACACTGATATGGCATTAATATGGTTTATTTGTCATATGCAGGTTAAGATGTAGTCAACAATGCGATTAAATGCTTAGGATAAGAAGAACCGTTCAAATCCAGATAAAAACAAAAGCACTAATGGCGTGCAAAAAAAAGTACACATCATGCTGCAGCAATTAGCAAATAAAGTGTCACAGATGTGGTTTCGTGCAGCATTATTGTCCAGACTTCAGTAGTTTGACAGCTTGTGGATAAAAACTGCCTTTAAGTCTGATAGAAGATCATTTTATTTAAGGCCGATTTCAAAATAAAACTCAATAAATCTCAAAAACGGGTGTAGTGTTTGTTCCATTTTTGCAGTTATCTGGTTTGGAAACTATCCCACAAAGTATTGCGAGATAACGAAAAGACTATTGCGTGAGAACGCAAAAAGTATTGCGTGGGGACGCAAAAGAAAAAAATTAGAAAAGAATTTAATGTCCCATTAAATGTACAATTTATTTTAAGACATCATTAAATATTAAGTGTACCACTAATTACGTCATTTCGTCTTTAAAATTATACTTAATTATTCAGTGGCACATTTAATGTTACATTTCTTTCATGTTACATTTACTTCAGTCATGGGACATTCTCAACATTTATTTATTTAATGATGATTTTATTGTATTAATTTTGTCCAGTTTGACCCTCCATCCTTGATGCCTGTATAGGAGGTCATGTCAGAATTTGAATCAGGTGTGCTGGAGCAGACACACATCTAAAACTTGCAGGGAAGGGGTCCCTGAGGACCAGGGCTGTGAACCATTGAGGTACAGTTTCTAAATTATGAAGGTAATGCCTTTTTGCACTTTTGTTCACCAAGTACAGTTCTCTTGCTAGGTGCATTTTTCTTTCGTTTCAGCAATTTGAAGCATAAAAGTAACGTCATTGTTCAAAGGAAACAATCACTTAATAAATGAGTAAAATACAACTATGTACATTTTGTTTATTCAGCTAAGATAGGCATGGTCTGTTTCCTTGTTTGATATTTTATTATTTCTTCATTATTATTCTTTTTACTTTAACTGGCCTTTACTACAGCTAAAAACGTGGACCTAACTGGTCCTTCAAACAAAGAAATTGCCAAAAGACTAAATAAAGAAAACAAAAATGGGAGTGGCACAGGAGTGGGAGTCGTTCTAAATGGGAGCGGGATGGGAGTGGGAATCAATTTACCAGGAGTGGGACGGGACAGGATTTTTTTTTTATGCTGGCCTGGAATTGGGTTGGGACAAGACATTGTTCTGTGGGAGCGGGATGGGACAGGAGAGAAATTCACAATTCACAATTTCTTAAAATACAAGAATTTATTAACAAAAAAAAGTAAACTCAAAGTCAAACATATTTCAATCAACAAACTCTTTACTACACTGGAACAATTCAACTAAGCTACCATGCAGAATGAAAGAATAAAGAAGACCAACTATGTACAAAATGAACAAGTGAAACAAAAATGGTTGAAAACCATGGGCAATAAAGTTATGCTACATTACCATTCAATGTTATTAATGTTTGAGAACTAAGGATTATCGTGAAGAATCTGGTAAAGGAAGTTAAGTTAGTCTTGGAACCAACTTAGGCAATAATTGGTTGACCTTCAACAATCATTCACAATGCAAGATCAGATAAAACATTATTTTAATAAAATAATATTTTTAAGAATGATTTGCTGAATAAAACCAACCTTCTGGATGACTAATTCTCAACAGTGTTTAATTAGCTGTCTTTATTTAGGTAAATAATATTTAAGGAAATATTATTTTGAATAAGAACCAAACCTTTCCGGATTAATGGGTCTTAATGGTGTTTAATTAGTTATCACCTTTAGTAAAATAATATTTAGGGAAATATTATTTCCTAGACTGGAAACTAACAAACTTTCTGGGTAAATGATCTTCAGCTGAGGGCTGCACGGTGGCGCACTGGGTAGCACTGTTGCCTTGCAGCAAGAAGGTCCTGGGTTCGATTCCTGGCCGGGTGTCTTTCTGCATGGAGTTTGCATGTTCTCCCCGTGTATGCGTGGGTTCTCACCGGGTACCTAACATGCCTGTTAGGTTAATTGGTCACTCTAAAATTGCCCTTAGGTGTATGAATGAGTGTGCATGGTTGTCTGTGTGTTGCCCTGTGATGGACTGGCGACCTGTCCAGGGTGAACCCTGCCTCTAGCCCATAGACTGCTGGAGATAGGCACCAGCTCCCCCGCGACCCACTATGGAATAAGCGCTAGAAAATGACTGACTGATCTTCAGCTGACTCATAAAGTGGGTGAGAACTTGTTCTTAGCCATCAGCGGTTGGAGCAAACAAAAGAAGCTTATAGCTGAATCAAAAAACACAACACATCCTTAGCTGAGTGTTAGTCAGCTAGCATTTACTGTAGCTGAGTTTCTCAACACAAACAAAAACAAATGTCATTAAGCGAACATTATTTAGATTATTTACCTCTAAACTAATCTTCTCTGCCCAAACACTACCTCTTATGTGAACTGTGCTGAAGATAAGTTGTCCTGGACGTTGAGGCAACATCCACGTGTGGCTAAACAAAGGCTAAACAAGGCTAAACAACATCCACGTGTGGCTAAACAAACCTCCTAACTGTGGGGGCGGCTCATTCTGCCAGGCAGGCCAAACTGCACGTTACAGCTGTAACCACGGTGATGCGGTCCCGTTGTCCTTCCTTCAGACCAGGAAATCTGCTCCACTCGGCGTCGTAGAGACAGAGTCTCTGCTGGGAACTCTCTGGAACACAGTTTGCTTCTGTAGACCTCAGAGAGAAAAAGCCAACCCCCTTGTACCCTTTAAATTTCCCCGTTCATGAAAAAAACCGGATACACAAACAGCAATTCTTTTCCTACTTTTAAATTAGTGCATATGATCGCATGATCGTATGACACTCTTTGGATCCAGTTTGAAGAGTTATGTCTGTTTGCCAGCAAGGGGACATACGCACGATTGCCTCTCCTGTCCGGTTCCTGGGATCCGCATGAAAAGGAATCTGTTTTTTTTGGAAAAGCAGGGTTTTTTTTCAAACAGTGTTGTCACGGGGAAGTCCGCTGTTACCCTTTTTCCCGTTTTCCGGGGGACTGGGGAATAGGTTAATGACATTTATTTTAAAAGGCCAGAAAAGTTCTTACTGGCCTTTAATGTTGTAACCCATGACTGGGGCCCCAACAACAGCAAATTTGGCAATAAAGTTGATTCTGATTCTGATTTGGGGAAGCAGCATCAGAGCCAGGGACTTTAAAAAGCTCAACAAGCTGATAAAGAAGGCTGGCTCTGTTCTGGCAACTTCCTCTAGAACCTCTGGAGATCATTGTGCAAAGAAGGATTCTTCATAAAATGAAGAACATTATAGAGAACCCTGAGCATCCTCTTCATCAGACTGTCCTACAACAACAGAGTGTCTTCAATCAGAGGCAACTTCAGATCTGCTGTAAGACAGACGCTACAGGAGATCCTTCCTACCCACAGCCATCAGCATCTACAACGGCTCTTTGAGGAAACCTGCATAATATGATTTACAACAACATTGAATTTCCCTTTGGGATTAATGAAGTATTCTTGAATCTGTTCTTTGATTACCATCAGAGGCTTGCAGACCCACCATCACCACCTTCATATGGAAGTGCAAGTCCAGTTCTGAAGGCCTGAATCAAAAGATTTTTTCTGTCAGAAAAACATGTTTTAAAATTAACTAAAAGTGAAAAAATAAATTGATTTATGTTCCATACTGAAAGCATTTTGGGGTTTTCGGGCTCTAAAATATATATTGGACCTATAAAGCTTGTTTTTATTCACCAAACTACCAATAAAAGCAGATTTAAGCTACTCATTGTTCTTCTTCATGCTGATTTCCTGTAAGCAAACAATGCAGCTTTTGCTGATGTTAATTATGGTGACATATTGCATTAACAGCGTTACAACATTTACAATGTTTCTGTAAGTGCTCTAAGGAGCAGATTTATGTGCTCTGGATTTTCTCTGCTGTTTTATTGAATTTAGATGTGTGTGTAATTAGTTCAGGATTTTACAAGCAGCTACTCTTTATCCAGTCAGGGACTTGCAGAGAAGAGGAGGTGGTTCGAGAGGCGGAGGAACGTGGCGTCAGCTAAATTTATTGAAAGCAACACCGATTTATTGATACAAGCCAAACGTTCATGTAGTGCTGCAGGGGTTAGTAAAAACCTGCTAATCCTGGAGCAGGTGGGTGGCAGTGAACCTGAAGTAATTTAACTATGGCTCCTGCAAATGACTCATCACGGCTGCGGACACAATGTGCAGTTAATCCAACATCCTCTCCTTATTGTGTTCATCTATCACAAGCTTCTGTGGTATCTTTCTTTCTGGGAAACGTTTCTCTGCTTAATTTAAGTCAGTTTTGCTCAGTTCTACTTAGCTACTCTGAAAGCTTCACTATGATGTTCTCCTCTAGGTTTATTTCTGAGTCATGTGGTTCTCCTTAGTTTGAGAGACCATAGATAAATGGATGCTCCTCATTAGTGGCTGGGCTGCAGCACCGACCCCCTTTTTTAAATTCAGATCTAACCCAACATCCAGTGTAGAACACTTGTTATGCAAACAGATTCAGTGTATATGATGAGGCTCTCTATAGACATCAATCAATTTAGACTTTAGTATTTGCATTTAGTCCAATTGGATTAACTCTTAAAATGTAGTTTACATGTCTCATTTAAGCTACGAAAAATGACCACAGCTTAAATCATACCCCCTCTGTTTACTTAAGAGGAGAGAAATGGTGATCTTTGGTCCTCCATCTACACAGTGTGCCAATGTGGTCTCGAAGTTAAAGTGGGGGGTCATTGGCATCTATTTGTGGTTAAATATCTTTTTTAGAATTATATTAGTTAACCAACACTGACTTTTAAATTCTGTGCTCAGGCTAAGTTTGCACAAGACATGTTGTTCAAACAACATCCATATTCCAGGTATTTCTGAGCTAGATGACTTCCATGACTATACATGTTTTTGTTGGAAGCAAAACCTGTTTTTAGTTGTCATCCATAACTTTTTTCTGGATCATTGGCTGCAGCCAGAGGGGTCCCTTCACTAGCAATAAGCCAGTTTGTGTGTCTGTGTGTCGTCATGCTATGTTGCACATAAGACAAGGGTTTAATAAGCTTTAGGACCTGGATCTATCTCAGTGAGGGAAGCTTTCTGCACACTCGAGTGTTTGAACTTTATGATACCCAGAATGACACCAAACTCTAGCCTGTGGGGGGTTGTTGTCACTCTGCTTAAAAAATAGTTTCATAACATTCAAGCATGAACGTCTCAGTCTCAGTTTTACCTGTGTGGTAATGTTATGGATCTTACAGTAAAGTTTTTTCCTTGTTGGGCTGTAAAAACAAACTATTGGGACCCAGGAGGCTATGACTCATTAACATGTGGACACAATCACCTTGGTGCTACTGTTCAACTCCATTACTCTGTGTAATTATCACTGAGGCTTTATTTATGAGCTCCCAGCCGTTACCAGTGTCAGTTCCTACAGAACAAGTCATTTGTTAACACCACTCATAAAGACATGTGGTGTATGCGTCATTAAGATTAATGCATAGATAACTGACTTTGGTTACTTGTGCAACATAAATGCTCTTTCAGAGGATAATCTGACCATGGACAATTGCTTATTTTCACCCTGGTAACTGTGATCCTAAATGCTCTTGCTCCCTCCTTCATCTAAAACAAGTAAAATGACCCCTGAGATTGCTCAGAATGATGGTTTTAGTGCTTGGTTAGAAAAGTCAACAGAAATCAGCCAAGATATCAGGAATAGATTGATAGACTTCCACAAGTTTGATTTATCCTATTTCCAGATGCCTGAAGGCTCCACGTTTATCTGTTATAAACGGCATGGGAATGTCCAGCCATCAACTGTTCAGGGAGGACACGGGTTCTGTGTCCCAGAGATAAACGGGTTCTGGTGAGAAATATACCACTCAGCCTCAGATGAAAGTGAAAATACCTTGTGAAGATGCTGCTGAATGTGGTCAGAGAGTCATTATCTGAAGTGAAATGAGTCCCGTAGCAACATGGGTTGAAAGGACACTCAGAGAGGAAGAAGCCGTTATTCCAAAAACAGCATAAAATGTCAGATAACAATTTGCAAATGCACTCAGGGTCCAATATCTTCATTTTTCAGCCAAAACACACAAACCAATAAGAAAATTAAACTTAATTTATCTAACCTAATAAAAATGTGCTTAACAGACCCCTACTAAATGTATAAAACCATAACTTTTGGATCATTTAGCTTCAAATGTACATTTCTGCTCTAGATGTATTTCTGTGTTATAGTGATCGGGTTTTTAATAAAGCAGAAAAGCATTTTCCTTTTTACTCACTTCAGTACATTTTCACTAAGCTGTAGGAAATATACTTGGAGCTTCAGCTGTGTTTTCCATCAGATTAAATTTAACAACTGTTCTAAAACAGGTTATATCTCAAGTGGAGGACAGAATGGACTTGGTCCATTTTTAGATGGAAAAAGGAAATTGAAGTGAATAAATCTGCGCCTTTTATTCATCTGATACACTTGTGTCAGCCTGAGCCTTTACACTGTGAAGCTGCATTTTAATTTGTATGGCAGGGCTAATGAAAGGGTTGACAGTGCAAAAGCCAATCAGCTGAAATTCTGTGTTTTTATGAAAGAGAATTATTCTAATGCACTTTATGGATGAATCAGGCCACATTTGCAACTCGCTCCGTGTTATCTCTCTGCTGTTAATTAAGACTGAACCGGACATAAAACATGGTTATTCCCATCGGAAATGCTGCTATTGTCTCGATTAAAACTCAAGTTGACTGAGTTATTAGCTGCCACGGTCACCGTGTTTCCTCTTCAAGCTTATTTAGGTGGTCAGAATATGTCCCGTCCCATTTCAAGGTGAAGGATGATAACAGCATAAGTGGAAAACTGGATTAGAGGCATTCACATTTTTTTCGTCATGCTTCTCCTCCATACAAAAACACATATGAGTGTGAGCTACATACGCACAAATCTGGCCAAAGTCACCCTCCTGACTCCATACTGAGAATGCACACACACAAATATCAGTACATACACACACAGACATATATAAATATATATATATATGTTTGTGTATCTCTATTTATCCTAGTTAGCAGCAGCGAAGGACATTGATTCAGCATGCCGAGATACACATCACCTCAGTGAAAAAGCTTTTTTGGCCTAAAGTCCCCTGTAAGAGAAAGATGAATTTGCCAAATAATGATTTTGCCATTTACAGCTTGATAAATTCCAATGCAAACAAATTACTGTGTGTCTGCACAACAGACTGTTTTCTTAAATATTCGAAGATTCCCCAATTACTTTTGAGTGAACTTAAAGGGCAGTTGCTCCCAGAAGCACTGAATCAGCATTGACATCTAATGCAGGTTGGCAGATTGACAAATGTCCTTGCTTTGACCAAACAAAGATTGTTGTATGTCATAAATCTGCAGTTCTTATGACCTTTAAAAGGTAATTTTTTTGAACTGTAAAACATGCAAAGATGTTATGCTTCATTACGGAAAATGTTCAGGTAAAAAAAGAATAATTTTAAAAACGCTGACCGCATCCACACAGGGACTTTGTATGCATGCATACACATGTGGCATGCATGCATAATGCAGAACACAGCATGGGTGTGCTTTGTGATTTCTAAGCAGCACATGCACTCCATGCTGTCCTTTTCTGTAAGTCACAGCATGATTGAAGTTGCTTTAGGACATGGCGCAGTGGGAAAGGATGCTGCTAGGACAGAGCTCTCATTCATGTACATGTTATTGCTGCCTGCCATCACCAGACAGCAGAGTGGCAGCCGATGTCATCTTCTTTGTCATTCATCAGGCACTCTGAACTTACCTCATGCCTTCAAAGCCACATCAGGTAATTTTTAAACACTGCTGCATCTTTTTTATTTACAAATGTAATATGTCAATCTTAGTCCAAACACATATCACATTCTACTGTTATTTCTAATGCTGCCTCATGAAATGAAGACCTAGTTACCATGTTGGGAGGATGCTAATGATTTTATTTCAATAAAATAAATTTCATATATAAAGAATTGCATGAAGTCATCACTGCTGAGAGCTGAGGGAAAATACAGGACTGTGACTCTGTGTAAATAGGCTGACTGTACTTAATAGAAACCCTCCATTATTCTTGGTCTTATTTATTAATGATAAAATACTGTATTCTAGCTACTCTAGCTGTGCAGAGTGCCATTTTCCTAGAGGTCTGTTTTAAAATATGCAGCCCTAAATAAAACCAGAATGCCAGTTTTTTTTAAAGGGGCTAGTTTGTCTAATGCAACACACAATGAGGAAGTAGCACTATGAACAAGAGCATTAGTTTGTAAACGGGTAGAAATCAGGCTGCTGCCCTCTGAAGTGATGTTCTGTGAAACAGGAAATAGTGGCTAAAGATCCACTATAATGACATTTTCTCTCAGGGGCAGAGTACCTGGTTAGATCAAATGCAGAAGTCATTAAAAATGGTCGGACAAGGTCCAAAGTATGAATACAGGAGTGGGTGGGTCTGCAGATGTTTTGAGCAAAGCCAATTAAGTCTAGGATAGCATTAAAGGCTATATTTAGGCTATTACTTTCAGTGTCAATATGAATGTTAAAATCCCGCACTATAATGACCCTATCTGTATTTAACACCAAATCAGATAAGAAGTCTGAGAACTGATCTAAAAATTGAAAGTAAGGGCCTAGTGGATGATACAAAACAACAAGCAGATGTGGTTTTAGTGCGTTGCAATTTGGATTAAGGAAACTAAGGGTTAGAAATTTAAAATAATTGTAGCTATCAATTGGCCTGGAATTCATCAATAAATCTGAATAAAAATGATTGCTACTCCTCCTCCTCCTCGCCCAGTATTTCAAGGAATGTCAAACGTTTAATGATTAGAAGGAGTTGACTCATCTTGCTGCAGTTAGGTGTCTGTGAGACAAAATAAATCAATCTGATTATCACAAATCAAGTCATTAACTAAAAGTCTTTAAAGAGACAAATCTTATGTTCAATAAGCCACGTTTATTGCTTTATTTTGCTGTTCAATCAGAACACTGTGGGCTGACTGAAGTAGTTTGGTAGTTTTCCAACAGTCATCACAACAAGTTTTTTTTTTCTTTATCTTGTTGGTATTTGAAGGAGCTACTTTTAAAAGATGTTTACTAACTCACTTTTTGTATTTTTTTCTATTGACACTTTGTTAGATCTTCAACAAAAGTCTTTGGAAACATAAAAGCAGGAGGAAGCTTTGTTGTCAAGCTGTGATTGACAGTGTTATATGTGTTATGACCTTGGTGGGTTTTTGTGTGTGAATGATTTTTGCGTGGAGTCTGAGTTCTCTCCTGAATAGAGGATCTTTGCTGGTGAGAGTGATGGCAGGCTCCTCACAGCACACATGTCTATCATCTAATCCTGGCTGCTGGAGATTTAAGGAGCTGTTTGCCAACTAGTCTTCGCCTGATGGTCAACCTTTGGCTGGTAGACTCAAGCCTCTGATTCCTAGTGAATCTTACTCCTTGATAGTTTAATCTAGTTCCATAGTTTGCTTCTTTCACCTCTTGCTCACCATCTGCTGTTTTCTATGCCTCCCAGGAAAAGTTGGATTACTTCGTTGTCCACAAGAATACCTCTGACCAGTACCTCTTAAACACTTTTTGGACGCAAAAGCTCAACTACCTGCCTGTCCACTCTCAGACTCTGTGCAAGCTACCCAGGGATGTTCAAATATCAACCGGTCTCTACATGTCCAATCACACGGATTCATTGCTACCAGGATCCTGTGCAAATCAACTCGCTTCAATCTTCACCCGGATCTTCAACAAGTCACTGGAGAAGTGTGAGGTCCCCTCCTGCTTCAAACGATCCACCATCATCCCAGTGCCCAAGAAACCCACCATCCTAGGATTAAATGACTACAGGCCTGTAGCCCTGACGTCTGTGGTCATGAAATCCTTTGAGCGGCTGGTGTTGAAGCACCTGAAAGACGTCACAGGCCCTCTACTGGATGCCCTGCAGTTTGCGTACCAAGCAAACAGGTCGGCAGATGATGCAGTTAACTTAGGTCTACACTTCATCCTGCAACACCTCGACCACCCAGGGACCTACGCCAGGATCCTGTTTGTAGACTTCAGCTCGGCCTTCAACACCATCATACCAGACATCCTCCACCAGAAGCTCACCCAGCTCAACGTCCCAGCCTCCACCTGTCAGTGGATCAACAGCTTCCTGACGGACCGACAGCAGCAGGTGAGACTGGGGAGCATCTTCTCCCGAACCAGATCAATAAGTACTGGTGCCCCCCAGGGGTGTGTTCTATCCCCACTCCTCTTCTCCCTGTACACAAATGACTGCACCTCAGCGGACTCGTCCGTGAAACTCCTTAAGTTTGCAGACGACACCACTGTCATTGGACTGATCCAGGACGGTGATGAGTCTGCATACAGACAGGAGGTGGATCGCGTGATACACTGGTGTAGTCAGAACTGCCTGGAACTAAACCCACTCAAGACTGTGGAGATGGTGGTGGACTTTCGGAAAACACCACCCCCATACACCCCCCTCACCATCCTCAACAACACCGTGTCGGCTGTGGACCACTTCAGGTTCCTAGGAACCACCATCTCTGAGGACCTGAGATGGTCTTCACACATAGACACTGTTCGAAAGAAGGCCCAGCAGAGACTGTACTTCCTGAGGCAACTCAAGAAGTACAACCTTCCACAGGAGCTGCTGGTCATCTTCTACACTGCCATCATTCAGTCTGTCCTGTCTTCATCCATCTCAGTGTGGTTTGGTTCATCCACAAAACAGGACAGGTCCAGACTGCAACGCAACGAAAATCAGGACTGCAGAGAGAATCATCAGGGCTGACCTTCCCTCCATCCAGGACTTATACAGGTCAAAGGTCAGGAAAAGAGCTGCTAAAATCTCTGCAGACCCCACACACCCTGCACATAAACTCTTTAGAGTTTTTACCTTCAGGCCGCCGCTACAGAGCGCTGTTCACATAAACCAGCCGCCACAGAGACAGTTTTCTCCCCAGGCTGTTTCTCTGTTGAACATTCAATAGAGTACAAAACAACAGCATACAGATGTTGCAAATGCACCTTTTTATTTATTAATATATGTGTATATTGTACACTGTAGATATGTGTATTCTGTAGTGCAAACACAAAAACCAAAGAGAGTGTCAAATTCCTTGTTTGTATGTACAAACTTGGCAATAAAGCTGATTCTGATTCTGATTTATGTCTTTTTGCCAGCAAAAACACCTCAGCGCGCTGTGTCCCTCCGCCCAGTTCCTCTCGGGAGCTGCTTGGAAGAGGTCGGCTTGTTGGAGATGGGGTGCTCTTATTTAGACAGTGGATGCCACTGTGGGAAGTCTGCTGTTACCCCCCCTTTCCTCAGTTGCTGGAAGTCAGTTAAATGCAATTTATTTTGAAAACTCCAGAAAAGTGTATACCGGAGTTTTAATGTTGAAATCGAAGGCTGGGTCCCAACACAGATGCATATCCATTAACTAACATCCAGGAAATTTTAGAATCCCTTTCTGGAGCCGTGGTTTTTACAACCCTAGATCTGAACAATGGCTATTGGCAAGTCTGCATGGACCCAGAAAAAAACTGCTTTTGTGTGCCCACATGGGTTTTTCCAATTTAAAGTTATGCCATTTGGACTGAAAAATGCACCAGCCACCTTTCAAAGATTGATGGAAGTGGTGTTAGGCGAGCTCCGGGGAAAAAACTGTTTTGTGTATTTAGATGACATTATCATCTACTCCCTTAATTATGAACAACACAGTGTCGACATACAATCAGTACTGGATAAACTTCGCGAAGCAAATCTTACCATACACATGAAAAAGAGTCAGTTTTTCTGTTCTTCCTTAAAATTCTTGGGACATGTTTCTGCATCCGGAATTGCAGTAGACCCGGATAAAATTAAGGCTGTTCAATAATTCCCTGCTCCACAGAATATCAAACAGCTTCAGAGATTTCTGGGAATGGCTGGTTGGTACCACCATTCATCATTGGTCTGGGTTTTTAAAACTCAAAAAACCAGCACTCGTTTGATCCGGTGGGTTCTCCAACTGCAGGACTTCTCTTTTACGGTTGAATATCTAAAAGGAAAGTATTACACAGTTCCAGATGCTCTGTCACGAGCTCCGATTGACACAACCATTCTCCCCTTACTTGTGCAGTGGTACTACGGTCTATGCGAGACACCTCTCATCAACTACTAATTTCAGATGACAATATCTGGAAAGCCCAACAGGATGACTACTTCAGAGACTGTCAAATCTGTCAAACACACAAACCTGAAACCAGAAAAGCTCCCGGAAAATTATAACAAACAAACGTGAATGCACCATGGGAAATGATGGGCGTGGACCTTATGGGACCTCTTCCACGCAGTAGTAATGGCAACATTTACCTCCTGGTTTTTGTAGATTACTTCTCTTGGTGGGTAGAAATGTTTCCCCTCTGTAAAGCTTCTGCAGAGACAGTTTCTCATTACTTAATCAAAGAAATTCTAACATGATGGGGTGTACCACAATTCATACTTTCGGATAAAGGCCCACAGTTCGTTTCCTCCATTTTTGAAGACACCTGCAAAAGATGGAATCTCACACGGAAGAAAACATCAGTATATCATCCCCAAACCAACCAGACGGAAAGAATTAATCGTAACATCAAAGTTATGATCTCTTCCTATGTCAACGACAAACATAAAAAGTGGGATAAATACTTAGCAGAGTTTCGTTTTGCTCTGAACTCAGCAGTTCATGAGTCTACGGGCGTGACCCCTGCTGAGTTAAACCTAGGACGACCTCTTAAGGGCTTCAACCCATTCTGTGTGACCCTGATACTTCTGTCTACATCACTGCAAATCAGATATCTGAACTTCGACGGTTTGTAGACGTTAACCTGAAGAAAGCTAAACAAAGACAAAAACGAAACTATGATCGAGGAAGAAGAGATGGCAGTTTTTCAGAGAAGGATAGAGTATGGATCCGCTCTCACCCCTTGTCCAAAGCAGACAAATCATTTACTGCCAAACTTGCTCCTCGATGGAAGGGTCGTTATCGCATAATCAGAAGAACTGGACCTATAAATTACGAAGTGGTGTTAGAAGATACTGGAGAAGACCTTCGTGTGGTTAATGTATCACAAATGAAACCTTGAAAACCTTGAGATCTGATTGTTCCATACGTTCCTAACAGAGCACTTCGTTCTCAGACTGCAGGTTTACTGGTGGTTCCTAGAGTCTCTAGAAGTAGAATGGGAGGCAGATCCTTTAGTTATCAGGCTCCTCTCCTGTGGAACCAGCTCCCAGTTTTAGTCCGTGAAGCGGACACCCTGTCTACTTTTAAGGCTAGGCTTAAAACTTTCCTTTTTGATAAAGCTTATAGGTAGAGTGGCTTAGGTTATCCTGAGCTATCTTCCTTATTTTACCTCCGTCTTCTTCTCCCCTTGTTGGATGGAGTAAGGGGGAGTCAGGTTTAGCCTAAACCGGCTCAGTTTTTGGTTGAGGTGCAAACACACCCCCCATTTCTGCTACCTGTATGCCCCCTCTCTTTCCAATGGTTATGGTCAATCTGACAGAGAGAGATATCCCAATCGTTGTGGTTTTTAGTATAACAGTGGCCATCCAGTGGGCTCTAGATGGACAAACTGTCTACTTTTAAGGCTAGGTTTAAAACTTTCCTTTTTGATAAAGCTTATAGTTAGAGTGGCTTAGTTTATCCTGAGCTATCTCTGTAGTTATGCTGCTATAGGCTTAGGCTGCTGGAGGACATAATGACCACTTTCACACTCTTCACTACTTTCTCACACTAAATCTTTTAATTTTGTATTATTTGTTGTTATTTCAGCTTTTAACTTTGTTCTCCTCTTTTTCTCTTCCTAGAAGCTAAAACCTGGCCTGACTCTGTGTCTACCTGTAACACTTTCTGGAGAGGGGCATCGTCCAAGCTTCTGCTGGCAACAACTTATTGCTCACCCTCTACCGATGATCCACATGGCCCTGTCTTTCAGTGTTTAACCCTTTCTCTTTCCTAGACATAGCTACTGACTGAGCTTTTACTGTAACTAACTCTATGTGCTCTCTTCAGACTCTAAACTTGAAAACTGGCTCAGAGTTTATCTGTTCCTTCTTTCTAGGTGAAACGACTAAAAGAGCTACATCCATTAACATTTACCTTTTCCTTCTGATAGAAAGTACTCCTGGATCAGTGCTTTTTTGTTCTCTTTGTGTCTCTGCTCTGTTTTCTCTAACCCCCAGTCGGTCGTGGCAGATGGCCGCTCACACTGAGCCTGGTTCTGCTGGAGGTTTCTTCCTGTTAAAAGGGAGTTTTTCCTCTCCACTGTCGCTACATGCATGCTCAGTATGAGGGATTGCTGCAAAGTCAACCCCAGTGACTGTCCACTGTCTCTACATGCTCATCCGGGAGAGTGAATGCTGCAAGTCACTGAGTCGATGCAATCTGCTGGGTTTCCTTAGATAGAAAAACTTTTTATCCAATTTGAATAAATAACAGAATCTGACTGCACTGTTCAATGATTAAGATTAATTGGAATGTATGTACCTGACTTTTGTGAAGTGCCTTGAGACGACATGTGTTGTGAATTGGCGCTATATAAATAAACTGAATTGAATTGAAACTGAATTGTTACCCTACTGCCGAAGAAGTGGATAAAACACAGTGCCAAAAAATCCTGGAAATATTTGATGAAGAAAGTGATGAAGAAGATTTCCATGGCTTCACTTCTTCTGCACTGTTGGCAAATTAGATTAATGAAACAAGAACCAACAGACAAAATTTTTTTTTTGATGTGAAATAAATTTCTCCTTTAGTCTTCTGGTGTGTATATATATATGGGTTTTTTTTTGTATGGCAAAGAGAACTTATAATTTTTCCTTACTAGGACGGAACTTCTCAAGGGGTGTGTGTGTGTGTGTGTGTGTGTGTGTGTGTGTGTGGTGTGACAACCCGCTCGTCTCTAGAGCAGCGTTTCACAATTTTTTTTCTCTTCTCTCTTTCCTCGGCCCCTCCCGTCATGCCATCACTTAATACGCAAAGTCATGCCCTGAACATGGCCGTGTACTCACCTGATTGGTCCACCGGTCATGCTCGTTTCCTCCTCTCATTTTAAAATGAAGTGGTTGTTTCCTGGAGAGCGGTGAAAAAAAAAAGCAAAACAATATCCGTCACGGTTCCGCCAGCGTTGCGAGTCCGAGGTGAGCTATTGAGCTTAAAGTTGAGGCTGTGTAATCCCTCATCTGTGCTAATCGGCTAATAGTTTACTAATAGTTCTACTTCATGCGCGAAGCTGCAATCGCAGGTTGGATCTGATGTACGGGGCTGCTTCATTACTCTCGTTGTCTGGATCCTGGGGGTGTGGCGCTCTGCTTGTCTGAGATTCTCACGAAACCTGTAAGTTTATTCATTCTGATATTTGTGAGCATAGAATGACATTTTGGGTCTGATGTTTATTTATTTATTTTTTATTCCACAGCATTTCCTGTAGGAGCATTATATGTATGGGAGCCTTTTCCCATGAGATTGTGGAAGAGAAGAAAAGACCATTGGACATTGAATCTTCTTATGGACATTTAAAAAATATATATAAAAAAACTGAATATATGAATGCTGTTTTTTTTTCTCTCTCTTTGAGAGTGTATCTTGTGTATGTGTGTGAAAAACAAAAGAAACAATCTTTATTGTCATTTTAAGCCGTTAAGGTAAGTATGATCCTTATGTGACAGTTAAAGGAAATGTTACAATAATATAAAACATTTTGCTATCCGAATTGTCAGGAGGGATACCTGGCTGGCACCCCGCTTTTTGTTTTTTTCTCACATAAAAAACCATCACAACGCATCATTGTTATATTATGCGCATCACAGACACATCTTTTTCTGTGTGCAGCTTTAATGATGAGGAGGAGGAAGAAGACACCTCCTGCTCCCCTGAGGCACCCAGTGCTCTGGAGAGGGGAAGAGGAAGAGGAAGGAGTCAGCCTTCAACAAATGGGAGCTGCAGCAGTCGTTCCACTGGCAAGCACTCCAGGTCAGAGACACTCCCCAGTGATGTATAGCTCGCTGGAGATGTGAAACTGAGCCTGACAACTTGTCACATCCCCCACCACATTTCCTGTCCAAAAGACAGCCAGGTCTGCAGCCACCTCTTGCACAGTATGCTGACATTCCATCTCCATCTGAGCTGTTCAAGATGTACTTTGACCAGGACACAATCAAAACACTGTGTGCAAACACTAATAAATATGCAGGTAGAAATATTGCAGCAGGGAACAAATTTAAATGGACTGAGGTCACAGAGGCTGAAATGTAGCAGTACATTGGGATGACAGTGTACATGGGGATTCTGAAGCTGCCAAAGATCCGGGATTTTTGGCGTACAGATTCTGTTTTCAGTGTGCCATATCCTCCAAAGGTCATGTCCAGGGACCGGTTCCTCAGCATTACTTGGAACATACATCTGAGTGACCCTGCGGAAGATGCCCTAAATGACAGCAGAGAAAGCACACATGACTATGACTGTCTGCAAAGAACACCCCCCTGTATGACAGTTTACGTGTAGCCTGCAAAGCTGTGTACCACCCCCAGCAAAACCTCTCTGTGGATGAGCGCATGGTAGCCACCAAAGCCAGCATTGCTCTGAAGCAGTACAAAAAAAAGCAAGCCAACAAGGTGGGGGATAAAACTTTTTGTGCTGTCAGACAAGACAGGCTACACTGTTGATTTCAACATATATTCAGGGAAGTCCACTCTGGTAACTGGGAAGCGGCTGTCATTTGATGCTGTGATGTCACCCATCAACAAAAACTACCTCGTACTCGTACTCGTCGTCTTCTGCTTATCCGGGACCGGGTCACGGGGGCAGCAGACTCAGCAGAGACACCTAGACGTCTCTCTCCCCAGACACCTCCTCCAGCTCCTCTGGGGGCAGCCCAAGGTGTTCCCAAGCCAGCCGAGAGACATAGTCCCTCCAGCGTGTCCTGGGCCGTCCGCTGGGCCTCCTCCCGGTGGGACGTGCCTGGAACACCTCCCGAGGAAGGCGTCCAGGAGGCATCCGGTATAGTTGCCCGAGCCACCTCAACTGGCTCCTCTCGATGTGGAGGAGCAGCAAAAACTACCTGGGATCAGGATATCACATTTATTGTGATAATTTCTACACCAGCCCAGTACTGTTCAACCACCTTCATGACCTGGGGTTTGGAGCCTGTGGGACTTTTCGGGATACAGGAGTCGGCGTCCCAAAAACAAAAATAAATGCCCTGAACAAGAAATCTCCCCGAGGGACCATCAGGTGGATCAGAGAGGGAGCACTCTTATTTATCAAGTGGATGGACACGTGGGAGGTGAGTGTCTGCTCCACTCTGCACACTGCCTTCTCAGAGGACTATGTAAAAAGAGCATCCAAAGTTGGTTGAAAGAATAGAGCAGTGGAGGTGCCAGTTCCGTCAGCTGTGAAAGACTACAACCGCTTCATGGGGGGGAGTTGACCTGTCTGACCAACTAATTTGCTCCTATTCCTCATGGAGAAATAGCAGGAAGTGGTATTTGACAGTGCTGCATCACTTTGTTGACAATGCACGGTACATTGTGTAGCAGACTGGAGCAGCAGCCCATGACACACCAGGGCTTCCAGGAGCAGCTGACAGCTGAGCTGTGTGGAGCACCCTCACAACAAGTCCCGGAGGCCTATCACCACATCCCTGTTGCCATTGGTGAGGGGGCATCAGGCTCAAAGAAAGCTACACGGACGCAGAAAGTGCAGACTCCTTTCATGTGTGAGACATGTAAAGTGCCTCTGTGTGTAATCGTGGACAGGAACTGTCACAAGGCCTATCACAACTTCGCTGGCAAAATTGAAGGCCAATTTTTGACTCTGTGCCTGTGAATACACTGTTGTAAATATCTTATTGTAAATAGCGTTTTGATGTTCGTGTTGTCTTTTTGCATTCTGCTTTTTTGTATGTTTTTTCTATATAAAAAAATATCAGTTGAATTTGTGTTAATCTGTTCTAAAGTTTCAGCACAGTAAAAAACGATTATGTTTTTTGTTGCTTCTTGCACATTTAATTGTTTGAACATGCTCTTATGAACATATATGTTTGCTCATAGGTATCTGGCACACATAGAGATTTGATTGCACTACTGTAAATAGTTTATTTTGAGCTGTATCCCTCAATTTTTTGAGGGATACAGCTATGATGTTTATGATATTTAGAAAATATGTGTAAAAAAAAAAACTTTTTTTATTTCTCTGATGGTTTATTGCACTTTTTAGCAATTTACTGAGTAAATATGGACTTATTACATACAAATTATAAAAATTTGGGATGTAAGGGTTGTATTGATGTCTAGCACATCGAAATGCTCCAAAAAATGTCTCTACAGCATGTGAAAATGTAAAAATATGGTAGGTCATAAAGGGTTAAACAGCTGTTCCAACAGCTAGACAGCAGTCATTTTTCTTAAATAGTTATTTCATAGACTTTTGCATGTAGGCTGTTTTAAGCATTATAGATGGACTAAGTTAATGTTAGCCAACATGCTAGTGATAGCCCACATGCTAATGTTAACATTTAAGCTAATGTTAGCATATAGGCTAATTTTCGATTATAGGGCTAAATTGACATACTGAATGGAATAAGTCAATGTTAGCCAACATGCTAATGTTAGCCCACATGTTAATGCTAGTATTTAAGGTAACATTGACATTTAGGGTAACTTTAGCCTATAAGGCTAAATTGACATATTGAATGGAATGAGTCAATTTTAGCCAACATGCTAGTGTTAGCCAACAAGCTAATGTTATTATTTAAGCTAACAGTAGCAATTAGGCTAATGTTAAGTCAAGTCAAGTTTATTTACATAGCGCTTTTCAGCAACAAGGCACCCAAAGCGCTGTACACAAGGAAAAACATTACAATGATACGGAAAATCAAACACAGAAAAACAAATCCAATGACACTAATAATCCTTGGGAGTAATAATAATTAATTATCCTTCCAGGATTACTGGTAGAAATTGGTTCCAAGCCACTCTTAAAAATAAAGCATCTTATGCTAAAGGAAGATGATAATATTGATAGTCTCATTCCACTGAATTCTAACCAGGGAAGCTGAGTCACTGGTACAAAACAGCTTTAATCCACATTTTCAGTGGCTAAGAATTGCTTTTACTGGTACTGAAGTTGAAATAAGTAATAACAGTCCATTGTAGTCTAACAAAGAAAGCTGGGTCATTGGTGTAAGAGCAGCTATAGTCCAAATTTTCTATTACTAATAATGTTTGGTTTTTGCTGGTAATCCTTCTGATAAAACAACAAATCTATGAAAAAGTAATGAAATCACACAATTAGGTGCAGGGGTAAGCAACACACAAGAAGAAAAGACTTTGCAAGAGTGCGTTGGAATCTTGGGGATGCAAATATATAACTGTGAGTGTGTGCAAGAATTAGACTGTCTTTGGGATGCTTTGAACAGCTGCCCACGTTTTGCTACTCACTCGATAAGTCAGGTAACCGCCAGCTTCAAAAAGAAGAAATTCTGTTATCAAAAATCCCAAAAAACCCTGTCTTCCTGTGGAAAAAATTTGATCAATTGCGTTGAGAGACCAGCTGACCAAATCCATAATTTGCAAGTTTGGAAGATATTTAAAGTGAGGTTCTGAGAAAAACACAGACAAAAGCAGATGCAGAAGCAGGAAGAGAAAATGTGTGCGTCCTCCACCGAGAGCAGAGCTAAAAAAAAAACAAAAACATGTTAGCTTATAAGGCTAAATTGACATAAGGAATGGAATGAGTCAGTGTTAGCAAACATGCTAGTGATAGCCTGCATGCTAATGTTATCATTTAAGCTAACATTAGCATTAAGGGTAATTTTAGCATTTAGTATGAGCATTTTGGGGTAATTTTACCATTTAAGCTAGCATTAGCATTTAGGCTAAGTTTGGCTTATAAGGTTAAATTGACATAAGGAATGAAATGAGTCGGTGTCAACAAAACATGCTAGTGATAGCCTACATGCTAATGTTAGCATTTGAGCCAGAGGCAGTTACCTGTCCAGCAGGTGACTGCCTCTACTGAACAGGCGTGGTAAGGTGTATCCGTCACTTCTTGTTTTTGCTGTTGCACACGGTGGATTGTTTGGTGTGTGAAGGCTCTCTTGTTTGATCTGATTTCTCTCTACTGTGATACCTCTTACTTGTTCTAATACATAAGCACGTTAAAACACATACTTTCTGTTGCTGCTTTTAATGTTTGGGGACTCTCCATGTCTTACACGGTTTTTCTAGTAGTGGTAAGGGGTCGCTAGCTTAGCGTTGGCTTTAGCTCCACCATGGCTACCCGTTCTGCTGTTTCTCTCTTTGAGTCTCCTCCTCTCTCCTGCTCTCTCTGTCAGATGTTCAGTTACTCCTCTGCCTCCTTTGGAGATAATGGTACGTGTAATAAATTTAGCATTTTTGTAGCTTTGGAGGCGAGGGTGTCGGAATTGGAGGCCCGGCCCCGCGCTGTTGAAAAACCAGCAGATAGCCGAGGCCCCTTAGCCACCGAGGGTAGCTCCCCATAGCAGTCCTTCAGCAGAGCCCGCGCAGCCGGGGCCTCAGGCCGGCTGGGTGACGGGACGTAGAAAGCATAGTCCTAGATCCCAGCCCACAGGTCACCACCAACCCGTTTGCGTTTCTAACAGATTTTCCCCGCTCAGCGACACACCCGCTGAGAAGTCAACTCTGGTAATTGGCAGCTCCATAGTCAGAAACGTGGCACTAGAGACACCAGCGACCATAGTCAAATGTCTGCCAGAGGCCAGAACGGGGGGACATCAAATCCTACCTGAAACTGCTGGCTAAGGATAAGCGTAAATACAGTAAGATTGTTATTCACGCTGGCGGTAATGACACCCGGTTACGTAAATCGGAGGTCACCAAAGTTAGTGTTGCTTCGGTGTGTAAGTTTGCCAAAACAATGTCGGACTCTGTAATTTTCTCTGGTCCCCTCCCCGATCTGACCAGTGACGACATGTTTAGCCGCATGCTGTCATTCAACCTCTGGCTGTCTAGGTGGTGCCCAGAAAACAATGTGGGCTACATTGATAATTGGCGAACATTTTGGGGAAAACCTGGTCTGATCCGGAGAGATGGCATCCATCCCACTTTGGATGGAGCAGCTCTTCTTTCTAGGAATCTGGCAGAATTTATTAGTTCTCCAAAACTCTGACAACCCAGGGTTCAGACCAGGAAGCAGGGTCGTACTTTAACACTCCTCTCTGCAGCTTCTGTACTGCTACCCACCCATTACCGTATTAAGAAAGTGTCTCGCCCACGGCCAAAATTGAATAGATTAAAAAATTATCTAAAAAGAGGAAATCAGGAAAATCTAATAAAAATAAACACAACTCAGACAATTAAATGTGGCTTACTGAACATAAGATTTCTCTCTTCAAAGACTTTGCTAGTTAGTGACCTGATTTGTGACAATCAGATTGATTTATTTTGCCTCACAGAAACCTGGCTGCAGCAAGAGGATTATGTTACTATAAATGAGTCAACTCCTACTAATTATTTAAATTTTCACATTCCTCGAAATACTGGGCGGGGAGGAGGAGTAGCAACCATCTTTCAGTCCGATTATTGACTAGTCCCAGACCAATCAATAGCTACAACTCTTTTGAATATTTAATCCTCAGTTTTCCTCATCCAAATTGCAAAGCACTAAAACCACTTCTGTTTGTTGTTTTGTACCGTCCACCAGGCCCTTACTCTCAATTTTTAGATCAGTTTTCAGACCTTTTATCTGATTTAGTGTTAAATGCAGATAAGGTTATAATAGTGGGGGATTTTAACATTCATGTTGACACTGAAAGTGATAGCATAAATATTGCATCTAAGGATATCTTAGACTCAATTGGCTTTGCTCAAAACATTAACAAACCTACCCACCTTTGTCTTCATTCTCTGGACCTTGTGCTGACATATGGCATTGAGTGTAAAGACATAACAATATTTTCTCATAACTCTGTCCTGTCTGAACATTTTTTAATAACCTTTGAGTTTAATTTAACCGAGTACTCCACATATGAAAGAAAATTTCATTATAGTAGATCATTATCAGACAATGCTGTAACAACCTTTAAAGAATCTGTTCCACTTTTGATTTCCTCATTATCACAGAAAAACACAGTGAAGGGCAATAATTTTTTTGTTTCTTCCCCTTCACAAATTGATTCTCTTGTTCATAGTGTTACTTAATCATTGCGTGGTGCTTAGACAATGCAGCCCCCTTGAAAAAGAAGGTAATTATTCATAGGAGGCTAGCTCCCTGGTTTAATTCAGAGCTGCGTACTTTAAAGCACAATGTTAGAAAATTGGAGCGAAAATGGCACTCTACACACCTAGAGGATTCCTACTTAATCTGGAAAAATAGCCTACTGTTTTATAAAAAGGCACTTCACCAAGCTAGAACAGCTTATTTCTCATCATAAATAGAAGAGAACAAGAATAATCCTAGGTTTCTCTTTGGTACAGTTGCTAAACTTACACAGAGTCATAGTTCTGTTGAGCCATCCATTCCCTTAGCTCTCAGCAGTCATGACTTTATGGGATTCTTCCAAAACAAAATTGATTCTATTAAGAAGAAAATCTTTGACGTTCTCCCAGAGATGATTACTTCATCCTCAACAAGTGAGACAACATTGGAAATAACTGTAGAACCTGATCTGTGTTTGGACTGTTTTGATCCTGTGGAGCTTCCTGAGTTGGCAGAAGTGTTGGCTTTATCTAGACCTTCAACTTGTATGTTGATTCTATCTGATTACCAGCCCCATTATAGATATGATTATTCTATCCTTAGTAAATGGATATGTACCACAAGCTTTTAAGGTAGCTGTAATTAAACCTTTGCTTAAGAAACCTTTGCTTGATCGAGATGACTTAATAAATTACAAATCAATTTCCAATCTTCCATTCTTATCTAAAATTCTTGAGAAAATAGTTGCTACCCAAGTGTGTGAGCATTTACACAGCAATGACCTGTTTGAATAGTTTCAGTCAGGCTTCCGAGCTCATCATAGCACTGAAACAGCTCTGCTGAATGTCACTAATGATATTCTTATGGCCTCAGATAATGGACTTGTGTCTGTACTTGTCCTGTTAGATCTCAGTGCTGCATTTGATACAGTCGATCACAATATTCTCTTAGAAAGGCTGGAATATGCTGTAGGGATCAGGGGAACAGCACTAGGCTGGTTTAAATCTTATTTGTCTGACAGATTCCAGTTTGTTCATGTAAATGATAAATCGTCTTTAAACTCCAGGGTTAATTGTGGAGTACCACAGGGTTCAGTACTTGGGCCAATTCTCTTTACTATATATATATATATATATATATATATGCTTCCAATTGGTAAAATTATCAGGCAGCATAGAATAAATTTTCACTGTTACGCTGATGACACTCAGCTTTACTTATCCATGAATCCTGATGAGCCCAACCAGTTAGATAGACTACAAGCATGTCTTGAAGACATAAAAACTTGGATGACTTTAAATTTTCTGCTTCTAAATTCAGACAACACAGAAGTTGTCGTCTTTGGACCGGAGTCTTTAAAAAAAGAAACTGCTTAGTCAATCACTTAACCTGGATGGCATTAAATTGACTTCTGGTAATAAACTAAAAAAAAACTTGGTGTTATTTTTGACCAGGACATGTCATTTAAATCCCATATTAAACAGGTTTCTAGGATTTCCTTTTTTCATCTGTGGAACATTGCCAAAATTCGAAATATCCTATCCTGGAGTGACGCTGAAAAACTAGTCCATGCATTTGTTACTTCAAGGCTGGACTATTGTATTTCTTTACTATCAGGATGTCCACAAAATGCAGTTAAAAGTCTTCAGTTGATTCAAAATGCTGCAGCAAGAGTTCTGATGAAAATTAAAAAGAGAGATCATATTTCCCTTACTTTAGCTTCCCTTCATTGGCTCCCTGTTAAATCCTGAATAGAATTTAAAATTCTCCTCCTCACATATAAAGCCCTTAATGATTTAGCTCCATCATACATCAGAGATCTCATTGTTCCATACTTACCTAACAGGGCACTTCGTTCTCAGACTGCAGGTTTACTGGTGGTTCCTAGAGTCTCTAGAAGTAGAATGGGAGGCAGATCCTTTAGTTATCAGGCTCCTCTCCTGTGGAACCAGCTCCCAGTTTTAGTCCGTGAGGCAGACACCCTGTCTACTTTTAAGGCTAGGCTTAAAACTTTCCTTTTTGATAAAGCTTATAGTTAGAGTGGCTTAGGTTATCCTGAGCTATCTTCCTTATTTTTACCTCCGTCTTCTTCCCTCCCTGTTGGATGGAGTAAAGGGGAGTCAGGTTTAGCCTATACCAGCTCAGTTATGGTTGAGGTGCAAACACACCCTCCATTTCTGCTACCTGTATGACCCCCTCTCTTTTCCAATGGTTATGGTCAATCTGACAGAGAGAGGTATCCCAATCATTGTGGTTTGTAGTATAACAATGGCCATCAGTGGGCTCTAGATGGACAAACTGTCTACTTTTAAGGCTAGGTTTAAAACTTTCCTTTTTGATAAAGCTTATAGTTAGAGTGGCTTAGGTTATCCTGAGCTATCTCTGTAGTTATGCTGCTATAGGCTTAGGCAGCTGGAGGACATAATGACCACTTTCACCCTCTTCGCTACTTTCTCACACTACTCTTCAATTTTGTATTATTTGCTGTTATTTCAGCTTTTAACTTTGTTCTCTGTCTACTTTTACGGCTAGGCTTAAAACTTTCCTTTTTGAAAAAGCTTATAGTTAAAGCGGCCTAGGTTAGTCAACCTAGCCCTTCACTTCATCCTCCGGCACCTGGACTCCACAGGAGCCTACGCCAGGATACTGTTTGTAGATTTCAGCTCTGCCTTCAACACCATCATCCCAGCTCTGCTCCAGGAGAAGCTCTCCCAGCTGAGTGTGCCCGACTCCACCTGCAGGTGGATCACTGACTTCCTGTCTGACAGGAAGCAGCGCGTCAGGTTGGGGAAGCACGTCTCTGACTCCCTGACCATCAGCACCGGTTCCACCCAAGGCTGTGTTCTCTCTCCTCTGCTCTTCTCCCTGTACACCAACAGCTGCACCTCCGGTCACCAGTCTGTCAAGCTTCTGAAGTTTGCGGACGACACCACCCTGATCGGACTCATCTCTGATGGTGACGAGTCTGCGTACAGATGGGAGGTGGACCATCTGTTGGACTGGTGCAGCCAGAACAACCTCGAGCTCAACGCTCTAAAGAAAGTGGAGATGGTTGTGGACTTCAGCCAGAACCCAGCCCCACCTGCCCCAATCACCCTCTGTGACTCCACAATTGACACTGTGGAATCTTTCCGCTTCCTGGGAACCATCATCTCCCGGGACCTCAAGTGGGAGCCAAACATCAGCTCCCTCTTCAAGAAAGCCCAGCAGAGGATGTTCTTCCTGCGGCATCTGAAGAAATTCAACCTGCCAAAGACTATGATGGTGCAATTCTACACAGCCATCATTGAGTCCATCCTCACCTCCTCCATCACCATCTGGTACACCGCTGCTACAGCCAAGGATAAGGGCAGGCTGCAGCGTGTCATTCGGTCTGCTGAGAAGGTGATTGGCTGCAGTCGACTGTCGCTCCAGGAACTGTACACCTCCAGGACCCTGAAGTGGGCAGGGAAGATTCTGGCTGATCCCTTCCACCCCGGTCACAGACTCTTTGAGACTCTCCCCTCTGGCAGGAGGCTGCGGTCCATCCGGACCAAAACCTCACGCCACAAGAACAGTTTTTTCCCATCTGCCATCAGCCTTGTTAACAAAGCCCGGAAACCACCCTGACACTCTCCCTTTCCCCCACACCCCCCCTTTTTTTGCTGACAGGACACTTATAACTCGCAACTCTATGCGTTACATTAACGCTCAGCTTGGACTTCTGCTCTACTTGCACTGACATACTTTTACTCTCACTCACTTAAAACTGTGCATATTTATTTATATTTATATTGCTATATTTATACTGTTTAATTTTTGAGTACTGTACGCAAAAACAAATTCCTTGTATGTCCAAAAACATACTTTGCAATAAAGTTTTTCTGATTCTGATTCTGATTCTGATTCTATCCTGAGCTATCTCTCTAGTTATGCTGCTATAGGCTTAGGCAGCTAGAGGACATAATGACCACTTTCACCCTCTTCGCTACATTCTCACACTACTCTCCAATTTTTCATTATTTGCTGTTATCTCAGCTTTTAACATTGTTCTCTCTCTTTTCTCTTCCTAGAAGCTACACCTGGCCTGACTCTGTGTCTACCTGTGACACCTTTCTGGAGAGGGGCATCGTCCAAGCTTCTGCTGGCAACAACTTAATGCTCACCCTCTACCGATGATCCACATGGCCCTGTTTTTCAGTGTTTAGCCCTTTCTCTCTCCTAGACATAGCTACTGACTGAGCTTTTACTGTAACTAACTCTATGTGCTCTCTTCAGACTCTAAACTTGAAAACTATTAAAAATTTAATCCGTTCAGTTTCTCTATTCCCTAACGCGTTTTTTTAACTATTACGTCACAGTATTTGCTAAATGTTTGCTTAATGCTTAATGCTTAATGTAGCTACTTGGTATAGATGGTGAGCATGTAAATATAGTAATAATACACAATTTTGATGCATTCATTTGAAGGTCTGATTATGCAGGTTTGTCGTCTTCATTCTCCTCTTGCTCTGGGTCAGACTCCGGCTCAAACACGTAAGGCTGGATGGACAAAGCTTCTGTGTTTGACATCTTTAATCAATTTGGTAATGAAAAGTTTCTGCACTGCATAATAATTGTATCTCTGTTATTAAGCAACAAAAATGGCTGAACGGGGTGGAGTGGAATGCTCTGCGACCTGGAGGGGGGCCGAGTGTGAAGTGCCTCAATAGCATTTAAAGAGACTGCACCAAAACGAGTTGCTCTCTGACACACCTCTGAAACAGGGGTTTAAATCGAGCTTGTGGAGCTACAATAACAATGAATTTAGACCTTTATAAAGTGGTCTATACAATACCACTTTATATGGTCCACAACTGAATGATTTAAATGTGAAAAAGAAGGTATTAAAAAAGGTATTAAAAAGCATGATATGTACCTCTTTAAAGTACACTCAACAGCTACAGGGGTTGGACAATGGAACTGAAACACCTGTCATTTTAGTGTGGGAGGTTTCATGGCTAAATTGGACCAGCCTGGTAGCCAGTCTTCATTGCACATTGCACCAGTAAGAGCAGAGTGTGAAGGTTCAATTAGCAGGGTAAGAGCACAGTTTTTGCTCAAAATATTGAAAAGCACACAACATTAGGGGTGACAATACCAGATTTTCAAAAGAGGACAATTGTTGGTGCACGTCTTGCTGGCGCATCTGTGACCAAGACAGCAAGTCTTTGTGATGTATCAAGAGCCACGGTATCCAGGGTAATGTCACAAAAACCACCAAAAAGGACCAACCACATCCAACAGGATTAACTGTGGACGCAAGAGGAAGCTGCCTGAAGGGATGTTCGGGGTGCTAACCCGGATTGTATCCAAAACATGAAACCCACGGCTGCCCAAATCATGGCAGAATTAAATGTGGCACCTCAACTCTCCTGTTTCCACCAGAACTGTCCGTCGGAGCTCCACAGGGGTCAATATACACGGCCGGGCTGCTATAGCCCAACCTTTGGTCACTCATGCCAATGCCAAACATCGGCTTCAATGGTGCAAGGAGCGCAAATCTTGGGCTGTGGACAATGTGAAACATGTATTGTACTCTGATGAGTCCACCTTTATTGTTTTCCCCACATCCGGGAGAGTTACGGTGTGGAGAAGCCCCAAAGAAGCGTACCACCCAGACTGTTGCATGCCCAGAGTGAAGCATGGGGGTGGATCAGTGATGGTTTGGGCTGCCATATCATGGCATTCCCTTGGCTCAATACTTGTGCTAGATGGGCACGTCACTGCCAAGGACTACCGAACCATTATTGAGGACCATGTGCATCCAATGGTTCAAAACATTGTATCCTGAAGGCGGTGCCATGTATCAGGATGACAATGCACCAATACACACAGCAAGACTGGTGAAAGATTGGTTTGATGAACATGAAAGTGAAGTTGAACATCTGCATGGGCTGCACAGTCACCAGATCTAAATATTATTGAGCCACTTTGGGTTGTTTTGGAGGAGCGAGTCAGGAAACGTTTTCCTCCACCAGTATCACGTAGTGACCTGGCCACTATCCTGCAAGAAGAATGGCTTAAAATCCCTCTGAACCACTTTTGCAGGACTTTTTATATGTCATTCCCAAGATGGAATTGACGCTGTATTGGCCGCAAAAGGAGGCCCTACACCATACTAATAAATTATTGTGGTCTAAAACCAGGTGTTTCAGTTTCATTGTCCAACCCCTGTACTTTTCTACGTACACCTTGCTAATACTAGGTTACTTCAGAACTACCCTAGCAGTGATTCAGAAAGGTGTCAGAAAAATTTTGTCAATATTGACATGATAAAATCTCCTCATCCATCAGATCCCCTACACCAAGCGGAGACCCGGGCCCCCGGTTAACATCCAGGGAACTGACATGGAGTTAGTGGACTATAAGTACCTGGGTGTTCACTTGAAAAATAAAATGTACTGGAGTCACAAAACTGACACTCTTTACAGGAAGGTTGAGAGCAAAGTCTACCTCCTAAGGAGACCAATATTTTGGAGTGCAGGGGGTGCTCATGTTTTTGACTCTGTGATGGCATCAGCCATCTTTTATGGTTTGTTGGAGCAGCAGCAGCTTATCTGCAGTTGAGAGGAAGCGGTTAGATAAGCTTATCAGGAAAGTCAGTCCTAGGAGTCCCCCTGAACACAATGCAGGTGTGGGACTCTAGCAGCAATAACATCAGTCTTGGACAAAATCTACCACCCTATGCATGAAGCAATAGCAAAACTGGAGAGCTCCTTCAGTGACAGTAAGCTGCATCCTGGGTGCACAACCAAGCTTTATCACAGATCCTTCCTCACAGCAGCTGTTAGACTTTAGAACTATCACTGTTCTTAAATAAACTCAATAAGTTGTATATATCCCTCCTGTTACTTGCACAGGGTTTTCAGTTCTTGTAAATAGTTTGTTGCTTTACATTCATACACAACTAGTAAATATTTTAAAAAGTACCCTACTCAGTTGCACATTTCTTTTAATTTGAGTATGCAATGCTTAATAACTGTACATTTTTTTGCAATTTTGATTCATTGATTATGAATATTTATTAAAAATTATAATTAACAATTATAATGAATCAGTTAGAATTCCTATCATCACCATCATCCACAACACTTGAATATTTAAAATATACTATGAAATTGTGATTGTTGAGCAACTAGCACTTAATAATTATTAAAAATTGCAGTTAATAAATTATAACAATTAACCATGCACCAGCAAGAGGTCTGATGAAAATTTAAAAGAGACTTCATATTTATTCTATTTTAGCTGCCCTTAATTGGCACCCTGTTAAATTCAAAATAGAATTTAAAATTCTCCTTCTCAAATAATAAGCCCTTACTTAGTTCTCAGACTGCAGGTTTACTGGTGGTTCCTAGAGTCTCTAGAAGTAGAATGGGAGGCAGATCCTTTAGTTATCGGGCTCCTCTCCTGTGGAACCAGCTCCCAGTTTTAGTCCATGAGGCAGACACCCTGTCTACTTTTGAAACTGGGCTTCAAACTTTCATTTTTGATAAAGCTAATAGTTAGAGTGGCTTAGGTTATCCTGAGCTATTTCTGTAGTTTTGCAGCTATAGGCTTAGACTACTGGAGGACATAATGACCACTTTCACTGTCTCTGCTACATTCTCATACTGCTCTCCAATTTTGCGTTATTTGCTGTTATTTCAGCTTTAAGCTCTATGTTCTCTTTCAGGTTTTTTCTCTTTCTAGAAACTACATCTGACCTGGCTCTGTGTTTTGCTCTTGCACCTTCCCTGAGGGGGACATTAGCCATGCTGCTGCTGCCAACAACCTAATGCTCACCTTATACAGATGATTCACTTGGCCCTGTCTTTTAGTGTTAACCCTGTCTCTCCCAGACATAGCTACTGGCTCAGCGTCTACTGTGACTAACTGTCTGTGCTCTCTTTCATACTCAGACTTGAAAACTGGCTCAGAGTTCATCTGCTTAGCTGACTTTCTCTCCTAGATGAAGCCTCTAAAGAGCTACAACCATGAATGTTTCACTTTTCTTTCCTAAAGAAGGGTCATTCCACTGAGTGGGTGCCATTTGCTTGTAGGAAGTCTCCAAAATTAAATTCATGTTTTATATATATTTTGTAAATGGAATATAGTAATATACATATCCAACTATTAACAATTGACATTGGTCAATCTCAAATGATTTTATTTCATTTTTATAGGATTTTTGAGTCAAAGATGGTTGCATTTTTTACATTCCTGTTACCAAAACTCATGTGACATTAAAAAGGCATGTTTAAAACCATATGAAGTAATTCTATTGTTTATCCCTAAGAAAGTCTTTATTTTGATGGAATGGTTGATTATCCCCGAACCCAGTGGTGGACACCGGCAGTAAGGGGCGCTGTCATTCGACTGTGTCCCTCGTGGTGCCCTGTGGGGGGTGCTCCAGGAGTATGGAATCGGGGGCCCTTTATTAGGGGGCATCCGGTCTCTGTACAAGCGGAGCAGGAGTTTGGTCTGCATTATCGGGACTAAGTCGGACCTGTTCCCGGTGCATGTTGGACTCCGGCACGGCTGCCCTTTGTCACCTGTCCTGTTCATAACTTTTATGGACAGGATTTCTAGGCACAGCCAAGGGCCGGAGGGGGTCTGGTTTGGGGACCAGTGGATTTCGTCCCTTCTTTTTGCAGATAACATGGTCCTGCTGGCCCCCTCTAGCCAAGACCTACAGCATGCGCTCGGGTGGTTCGCAGCCGAGAGTTAAGCGTCTGGGATGAAGATCAGCTCCTCCAAGTCCGAGGCCATGGTTCTCGACCGGAAAAGGGTGGCTTGTTCTCTTCAGTTTGGAGGGGAGTTCCTGCCTCAAGTGGAGGAGTTCAAGTATCTCGGGGTCTTGTTCACGAGTGAGGGAAGAATGGAGCGGGAGATTGACAGACAGATCAGTGCGGCTGCCGCAGTAATGGGGGAACTCTGGCGGTCTGTTGTGGTGAAGAGAGAGCTGAGCCGAAAAGCGAAGCTCTCGATTTACCGGTCGGTCTACGTTCCTACCCTCACCTACGGCCATGAACTTTGGGCCATGACCGAAAGAGCGAGATGCCGGATACAAGCGGCTGAAATGAGCTTCCTCTGTAGGGTGGCCAGAACATCCCCATATATACACAGAAATGGTGTATATTGTATATTTTCTTAAAGATCCAAAGGCACATTTATCAGTTTAGGGAGACCTAAAGCTCAAGTTCATCAAATTTCTTAGAATTAAATTTCTTAAACAGTAGGATAAATGATGGACCAAACATAATTGAAAAAAGTGCTTTATATTTTTATTTATTTTAGAAAAAAACAGTAAACAGAAATGAACAATGCGTAACAGAACTGAACAATATAGCAGGAACAGGTGCCAGATGGGCATGCATGTGTGGATGTGATTGTGTGTGTGTGTGTGTGTGTGAGCGAGAGAGAGAGAGAGAGAGTTTTTCATGAAACAAACTTGTGTGGGCTTTTCTAAGTGGTCTCTTCTAGTTTAGCTTCAAAGAAGTTCCATGTCCTAGCAGTGAATCCTCATTTAAACAGAAAAATTCCCCCGCTGTCTATACTAAGAGGATGGACCATTACTGTATAAATGGATCACGGAGACCTCTGGACCTGCCCTCTGCACGTAATTGAGATTGCTGGCGGACCCTTAAATCTTGAAGGGGACAGTGTGCGGAAGGACATAGGGTGGGAGGATGTATGTACATAAAGCACACCTTTGTGCAGTAAATGGTAAATGGACTGAACTTATATAGCGCTTTTCCAGTCATACAGACCGCTCAAAGCACTTTACACTAGAGCCACATTCATCCAATCGCACTCACTAACACTCACACATTCATACGCCAATACGCAGATCGGTAGGCAACGGTAGGCAAGTGCCTTCCCCAGGGGCACATCGACATATGGCAGGAGGAAGCTGGAATCAAACCCACAACCTTCTGATTGCAAGACAACTACTCTTCCTACTGAGCCACAGTCGCCTCGCAGCGTTGCCTGCTAGTGGGATGCTCCAAATTGGACTTCCTGTATTTCTGTGCTGTACTTGCAGAGTTAATTTTCAGAGAAGTTAACATGAACGAAGCATTCATGTGCTTTCAAGCCTTGTCTCAGTGCCCTGTAGTGGGTAAACTGATTCTTGATGTTGTACATGTGTCTCTAAACCTATGCAGCTGCAGGTTTAGCTGTTCCAGCAGTTCTTCTTGTATGACCTGGAATTCTTTTTTGATTGTGATTTTGGATGTTTTGCCACTGGGATCATTCTTGTGCTCATTATCCACTACTGCCCACTGGAGAAATATACGTGGACAAAATTGTTGGTACCCCTCGGTTAATGAAAGAAAAACCCACAATGGTCACAGAAATAACTTGAATCTGACAAAGGTAATAATGAATAAAAATTCTATGAAAATGAACAAATGAAAGTCAGACATTGGTTTTCAAACATGCTTCAACAGAATTATTTAAAAAAATAAACAGGCCTGGACAAAAGTGATGGTACCCCTGAAAATAATGTGACCAAAGGGACGTGTTAAATCAAGGTGTGTCCATTAATTAGCATCACAGGTGTCTACATTCTTGTAATCAGTCAGTGGGCCTATATACAGGGCTACAGGTAGTCACTGTGCTGTTTGGTGACATGGTGTGTACCACACTCAACATGGACCAGAGGAAGCGAAGGAAAGAGTTGTCTCAGGAGATTAGAAAGAAAATTATAGTCAAGCATGTTAAAAGTAAAGGTTATAAGACCATCTCCAAGCAACGTCATGTTCCTGTGACTACAGTTGCACATATTCAGAAATTTAAGATCCATGGGACTGTAGCCAACCTCCCTGGACGTGGGCCGCAGGAGGAACATTTATGAAGAAAAAAAAAGAGACAGATAATACGAACGGTAACAAAAGAGCCCCAAAAAACTTCTAAAGAGATTAAAGGTGAACTTCAAGCTCAGGGAACATCAGTGTCAGATCGCACCATCCAACGTTGTTTGAGGCAAAGTGGACTTAATGGGAGAAGACCAAGGAGAACACCATTGTTGAAAGCAAATCATAAAAAAGCCAGACTGGAATTTCTCAAACTACATGTTGACAAGCCACAAAGCTTCTAGGAGAATGTCCTATGGACAGATGAGACAAAAATTGAACTTTCTGGCAAGGCACATCAGCTCTATGTTCGCAGAGAGAAAAATGAAGCATATGAAGAAAAGAACACTGTCCCTACTGTGAAACATGGAGGAGGCTCTGTTATGTTCTGGAGCTGCTTTGCTGCATCTGGCACAGGGTGTCTTGAATCTGTGCAGGGTATAATGAAATCTCAAGACTATCAAGAGATTCTAGAGAGAAATGTGCTGCCCAGTGTCAGAAAGCTTGGTCTCATTCGCAGGTCATGGGTCTTGCAACAGGATAATGACTAGAAAACACACAGCTAACACAGCTTTAACCCTTTCTCTCTCCTAGACATGGCTACTGGCTGAGCTTTTATTGTGACTAACTCTATGTGCTCTCTTTCAGACTCTAACCTTGAAAACTGGCTCAGAGTTTATCTGTTCTTTCTTTCTAGGTGAAACGACTAAAGGAGCAACATCCATTAACATTTACTTTTCCTTCCCATAGAAAGTACTCCTGGATCAGTGCTTCTTTGTTCTCTTTGTGTCTCTGCTCTGTTCTCTCTAACCCCCAGTCGGTCGTGGCAGATGGCCACTCAGACTGAGCCTGGTTCTGCTAGAGGTTTCTTCCTGTTAAAAGGGAGTTTTTCCTCTCCACTGTTGCTACATGCATGCTCAGTAGGAGGGATTGCTACAAAGTCAACGCCAGTGACTGTCCACTGTCTCTACATGCTCATCCGGGAGGAGTGAATGCTGCAAGTCACTGACTGGATGCAATCTGCTGGGTTTCCTTTCCTTAGACAGAAAAACTTTTTACCCAATTTGAATAAATAACTGAATCTGACTGCAATGTTCAATGATTAGGATTAATTGTAATGTATGTACCTGACTTTTGTGAAGTACCTTGAGACAACATGTGTTGTGAATTGGCGCTATATAAATAAAACTGAATTGAATTGAATTAAAAACACCCTAGAATGGCTAAGAGGAAAACATAGGACTATTCTGAAGTGGCCTTCTATGAGCTCTGACCTAAATCCTATTGAGCATTTTTGGAAGTAGCTGAAACATGCCATCTGGAAAAGGCACCCTTCAAACCTGAGACAACTGGAGCAGTTTGTTTGAGGACTGGGCCAAAATACCTGCTGAGATGTGCAGAAGTCTCATTAACAGTTATAGGAATCATTTGATTGCAGTGATTGCCTCAAAAGGTTGTGCAACAAAATATGGTCTGAGTATTTCAGAAACTGCTGATCTTCTGGGATTTTCACGCACTACCATCTCTAGGGTTTACAGAGAATGGTCCGAAAAAGAGAAAATATCCAGTGAGTGGCAGTTCTGTGGGCGCAAATGCCTTGTTGATGCCAGAGGTCAGAGGAGAATGGCCAGACTGGTTCGAGCTGATAGAAAGGCAACAGTAACTCAAATAACCACTCGTTACAACCAAGGCATGCAGAAGAGCATCTCTAAACGCACAACACATCGAACCTTGATGGGCTACAGCAGCAGAAGACCACATCGGGTGCCACTCCTGTCAGCTAAGAACAGGAAACCGAGGCTACAATTTGCACAGGCTCACCAAAATTGGACAATAGAAGATTGGAAAAACGTTGCCTGGTCTGATGATCCTGGGTTTCGGTCAACATTTGGATGGTAGAGTCGAAATTTTGGGGTCAACACATGAAAGCAGGGGTCCTCCTGCCTTGCATCAACTTTTAGGCTGGTGGTGGTGGAGTAATGGGGGGGGATTTTTGGG